>ML663009.1:43779519-43824333 GCA_007570785.1 Antilocapra americana | reverse complement strand
TCAGCATTAAAAAAAAAATTCATTTGAATCAGTTCTACTCAGATGGACGGAACTGGAGCCCATTATCCAGAGTGAAGTAATCCAGAAGGAAAAACAATAATACAGTATACTAACGCATATATATGGAATTTAGAAAGACGGTAACGAGAACCCAGCATGCGAGACAGCAAAAGGAACGCAGACGTATAGAACAGACACGTGGACTCTGTGGATGAGGGCAAGGGTGGGATGATATGGGAGAATGGCATTGAAACATGTTAATTATCATATGTCTAATCAATCGCCAGCCCAGGATTGATGCTGGGGGCTGGTGCATTGAGATTCCCCGGGGGAGGGAGGAGGGAGGGAGGAGGAGGGGGGTTCTGGAGGGGGAGCATATGTAAACCCATGGCGATATCATGTCATTGTATGGCAAAACTAATAAAAAAAAAATGGGGGAAAAAAAAACAAAACTGAAAGTACCAGAAAATTTTCTCCATCTGGCTTACAGTTTATTAAAATTCTGAATTTTCTACTACAAGTCAATCATTTTTCTGTCCCAGGTCAACATGCTTTCAATTCACTGTGACGTGAATACTAACAATCCTCTATTTCAAGAGTATACTGTTGTCACATTACTGTCACTAACACAATAGCAAAACGAGCATGAGAGAAGCTCTGGCACTCAGTTTAACGCGACGCTGACTGCTAAAACCCCAAAACTTTGACTTGAATACGAAACTGCTTCCATCCTAAGGAAGCTTAGAGTGCTAAATCTTGAGAATGTTTTACTACCTCATTTTTGTAATTGCTGTGCTTTCTGCATTTTTATTCACCACTGAAACTGTGGAATTCTGAATTCATTATGAATAGATTTAATATTCATACAAAAATATGAATTTTACAAAACAGATATTCCACCATCAATTTAAAACCTATCTTAAGAATTACAAACTCCAGCCCATTTTAAAATAATTTCAACTGCTCACAACAAAAAGTATCACTCAAGACAGCTAATGAAAAATTCCAGTTGGGTACTAAATGTTGAGGATACAAAATGCTGGCTTTAAATCATGTTGGTACTGAAAAGCTTATTGTATCACTCTCTAATTACCTTATTAAAGTATGACAAAAAGGTTCAGATCGCATCAGTAAATATAATGAATAACTAAAAATAAGAACATATACTCCCTGCAACATACAAAGGATTAAAGCTACACTCAGGAGGACCTGCTAGGCCGGGCGCCCAGGGCTGCTGCGGGTGCTGGCCTCTCTGTCCCTCAAGCGCCTTTTGGCTCTTTCAGACTCCCTCCTGGGGTCAGACACTACAGCATGAACGGCGGCACCAGGAACCCCTGGCCCTCTTGGCGACAGCACCAGCAGCAGTCAAGCAGTTCCATGCTTCACTGTCCCCGGCAGTCACCACTCTAACCACCCCAGGCCATCCCGGGCCTCCCCGCAGCAAGGCCTCTGGCGGAGGCAAGAGAAACAAGAGCAGCCAGAGCAGGAAAACCCAACGCACACCAATTACTGAAAAGCAAGTGTGTGAGCACAAACTTTCAGACCAGCCCTGCCGGACATGAAACTGCATTGCATTTGGCCCTGGTTCTGAGATGAATCATTAAGCGAATGAGGATGACAGAGTCTCTGGGAAAAGTCCTTCTGCTTAGGGATGAAGAGAGGTGAGAACAGAGAACACAAGTTCAGGGTATTCCTGAACTTACTCGGGAGAAAGGGAGGGAAGAGGGCTAAGGGAGGAAGGGGGACAGAATGGGCATTTTAAAACATACGTTGACAACATGCACGAACCTTGCAAACGTTATGCTAAGTGAATAAAGCAGTTACAAAGGACAAATATGTACATGACTCAACTTATACGAGGTACTAAGAGCAGTCAGATTCATAAAAAGAGAAAGTAGACGGTGGCTGCCAGGAGCTGGGAGATGGGCAATTGTTTATTGAGTAGAGAGTTCCAGTTTAAGACAAAAAGCTAATCATGCAAAGAAAATAATACAGAGATCAAAAATAAATCAGTGATTAAAAATAAAATATTTAAAGTAATTAAAGTAAACATTCTATAAAGCAAAACTTATTCTTTAAAACACAAATAGGCAAATATGGCAAGTAACGAAGGTAAAAATAAACAACCTTAAAAATAAAGAGAAGAAAACTAAGATATTATTTATAAACCACAAAATTAAGAACAGTGGTAATATCCAGAGTTGACAAAAATGCAAAGAAGAAGATATCTTTACTCTATCAGGAGGAGTATTAATTGGTAAATAAAAGGTGGTGTAGTGGTAAAGAATCTGCCTACAAAGCAGGAGACTTCGGGAGATGTGGATCTGATCCCTGAGTCGGGAAGATTCTCTGGAGAAGGAACTGGCAGGCAATCCATGCCAGTATTCTTGCCTGGAAAATTCCATGGACAGAGGAGCCTGGGGGGCTACAGTCCATGGGGTCGCCAAGAGTCAGACATGACTGAATGACTGAGCACACATAAAAACCTTGTAGAAGGCAATATGATAAAGCCCAACAAAATTTCAAAAGTTTAGATCCCTGGAACAGCAATTATACTTGAGAAATCTTCAAATCTCGTTCAAGACACTGATATTGGAAGATCCTGAATTCACTTTCTCCTGTGGACACACCAAGCCTACAGCTAAATTTGGAATAATTTCCTCTGTTAAATACCTAAAGACTGGCTGAGCAATTACCACACAGTGGGCAAAAGAGAAGAAAACCACATCAAAGTGGGAGCACCTAGGAACAATCTTGCCATAAAAGCCAGCCCTGGAACAGTGACCCAAAATCAGGAGGAAAACTCAAAACCCAGACCTCTTCTTGAGGAATGAAGGGTATGACCCCATACTAGGTATCTCAACTTTACCTACACCTGAGTAACAAGCTCCGAAAATATCTAGCTTTGAAAATCAACTGGGCTCACAACATGATATCCACAAGACTGTACTCTTCTGCTCAAAAAAGGCCCCAGTGCAGGAACTTGCCCCTGCCAGGGTTCAGCTGAGAAGCAGCGACGGAGCCCAGACGTTAAGCGAGAGCCCCCCTGGGGCCGGTCAAAGCGCTAGCCCGAGATGCGGGCGTCTAGTGTAGCGCGTCTCAGAGCCTGCCGGAACACTCCGGGCACACGGGTCGGGGGCACCACCCCGATGCTCCCGTCCGCGGGCCATCGGGCGCCGTCACGGTCTTCCCCTTCTCCGGTGCGGCCATCTCTCCGCAGCCGCGCCTCGCTGCCGGCCCCGGGCGCCAGGTTTGCGCTCGCCCTCCGCCGCGCTCTAGCCGGCGGGCGCCGTCCTCCTCAGTTCGCTCCTTTCCTGGTGAACGCCATCCTTACGTGTGGCGTCCCCCGCGGCCGCCCTCAACCGGCGAGCTACGTATTCCCACTCTCGCTCCGCCGGGCTCCAGGGCTCGGGGGTACCTCTCTGAAGCCCTGACTTGTAGAGCTACAGCCAAGCGGACATCCCTCGATCATCTGGCTCTGGAAGCCAGGAGAGCTCGCATTCTGGGTCCTGGGGGACAGTAACAGAGAGTTTTTGACAGGCTATCAGACTCACTCCCACATTTCCGTGAAAGAAGCCTATCTGCTTGTACCAGAGCTCTGGTCTGAGAGGCAGGTTTAGGTTTGGCACACACCTAGGGGCTACAGAACTCTCTTAGAGATCAGGGTCAGTGAAGGCCACCTCTGCCCCCTTCTGCTCACCAGTATCTCCCAGAAAAGGTCTTAGACACTTGTCTGAAAGTGAAAGAAAGTGAAGCTGCTCAGTCGTGTCTGACTCTTTAGACCCCATGGACTGTAGCCCTCCTGGCTCCTCCATCCATGGAATTTTCCAGGTAAGAATACTGGGGTGGGTTGCCATTTCCTACTCCAGGAATTCTTCCCAGTCCAGGCATCAAACACAGGTCTCCCCCATTGCAGCCAGATGCTTTACCATCTGAGCCACCAGGGAAGCCCATACACTAGTCTAGAGCCTTTTTTGCAACTGTCACTCAGGAGAACACCTGGCTCCAGTGCTTGCAGTCCCATAGGACTGTTATGTATTTTCATACTTTCGCATCTGCTCCTTAGGCATGTGGCTTCAAATCATCCTGAATCTACTGCTGATTAAGATGATTTTGAGAAGCATATTTATTGATACATAAATAACTGAAAACTAGACAACCTGCTACTAGGAGAGCACAAACTACAGAAAAATATATAAACTGCTCCCCTTTAGGGGGTTAAAAATGTATCTCGGTATATCTGGGGTTATCTTAGGTGTAATGCAGGTAAAACTATTTTATTCCTGTGCATTTTTTCTCATTATTTTATACAATTATCAATAAACTTGATGGTAAAACCAAAAAAAAAAAAAAAAGATTTTCCTCTACATGATACTGACAGGTCACGACAGACCCTCAACTATGGTGAGCTAATAAAAATAAAGTAGGCTGCTTGGACAATCACAAAGGTATAAAAGGCAACCAAGAGTTAGGGTAGGAGTCAATGATAGGTTCAACAACCAGCACACTGGTCTAGCAAGCACCATTTTGGAGTCCTTCCTCTGGTGGCCCATTGGTAGGAGGAGCTGAGGAGGCACTTCCCTGGTGGCTGAGATGGTAAAGCGTCTGACTATAATGCAGGAGACCCAGGTTCAAGCCCAGGAAGATCCTCTGGAGAAGGAAATGGCAACCCACTTCAGTACTCTTGCCTGGAAAATCCTATGGACGGAGGAGCCTGGTGAGCTACAGTCCATGGGGTAGCAAAAAGTCAGACAGGACTGAACGATTTCACTTGCACTTTCCTCTAGCCTAGTAATGTCAGGGGCTTACCCACCCATCATCAGTGGACAGCACCAGCACCAGTAGCCCCCAGCCAGCCAACCCAGGACCCGACTCTGCACACCAGCAGGCCAATACCAGCCCCAGCCTCCCCAGCTTCTACCAATGGGCTGGCATGCCCCAGAATCTGGCCCTGTCCTTCAGCAGGCCAGCAGCAGTCCCAGGACCACCAGATCATGTGACCAGCGATGCTGGGACCCAGGCCTAACCACCAGGGCCTGGCAGTCAATACATGAGGTAGGGCCTAGAAGCCAACTAGGTCAAGGAACAGCCTGGGTAACTAATACAACCACAGTAGTTGGCTGTGAGACAACAGAAGGGTCTACACAGCCCACATAGGGGACAACCTTGGAGCATATCACTCTAGTAAACAGAAGGGAGTATGCTGCTGAGTCATAAGACCTTTCCGATGTAAGCTGTTCTATAAGACCAGATTACATACTTGGCCTACATAGTTCACAGAAATAAAAATAGAGAATTCAGCATAATGAGGAGACAGAGGAATATATTTGAAACAAACAAAAAAGACAAAACCCTAGAAGAAGAACTAAGCAAAGTAGAGATAAGCAATCTATCCAGTAGGGTTCAAGTTAATGATAATGAATCAGCTCAGCTCAGTTCAGTAGCTCAGTCATGTCTGACTCTTTGCATGCCCATGGACTGCAGTATGCCAGGTTTCCCCGTCCATCACCAACTCCCAGACCTTGCTCAAACTCATGTCAATTGAGTCAGTGATGACATCCAACCATCTCATCCTCTGTCATTCCCTTCTTCTCCTGCCTTCAATCTTTCCCAGCATCAGGGTCTTTTCCAATGAGTCAGTTCTTCACATCTGGTGGCCAGAGTATTGGAGTTTCAATCCTTCCAATGAATAGTCAAGACTGATTTTCTTTACGACTGACTGGGTGGATCTCCTTACAATCCAAGAGACTCTCAAGAGTCTTCTTCAACACAATTCAAAACCATCAATTCTTCAGTGCTCAGCTTTCTTTACAGTCCAACTCTCCCATCGATACATGACTACTGGAAAAACCATAGCTTTGACTATAGGAGCTTTGTCAGCAAAATGAAGTCTCTGTTTTTTAATACACTGTCTAGACTGTCATAGCTTTTCTTCCAAGGAGCAAGCATCCTTTAATTTCATGGCTGCAGTCACCATCCAAATTGATGTTGGGGCCCAAGAGAATGAAATGTGACACTGTTTCCACTTGTTCCCCATCTATTTGCCATGAAGTGATGGGATGAGATGCCATCATCTTCATTTTTTTAATGTTGAGTTCTAAGCCAGCTTTTTCACTCTCCTCTTTCACCTTAATCAACAGGCTGTTTAGTTCGTCTTCACCTTCTGCCATTAAAGTGAATTTTCTAGATTTTTCTATAATCCAACAGATGTTGGCAATTTGATCTCTGGTTCCTCTGTCTTTTCTAAATCCAGCTTGAACATCTGGAAGTTTTCAGGTCATGTTCTCCTGAAACCTAGCTTGAAAGATTTTAAGCATAATCTTGCTAGCATGTGAAATGAGTGCAATTGCATGGTAATTTGAACATTCTTTGGCATTGCCTTTCGTTGGAATTGGAGTGAAAATTGACCTTTTCAATCCTGTGGCCACTGCTAAGTTTTCCAAATTTGCTGGCATTATGAATGCAGCACTTTAACAGCATCATCTTTTAGGATTTGAAACATCACAGCTGGTAATCCATCACCTCCACTAGCTTTGTTCATAGTAATGCTTCCTAAGGCCCACTTGACTTCATACTCCAATATGCCTGGCTCTATGTGAGTGACAAGACCATCATCGTTATCTGGGTTATTAAGAGCTTTTTTGCGTAGTTCTTCTGTATATTCTTGCCATCTCTTCTTAATATCTTTTGGTTCTGTTAAGTCCTTGCCATTTTTGTCCTTTGCATGAAATGTTTCCTTAGTATCTCTAGTCTACCCTCATTCTATTGTTTTCCTCCATTTCTTTGCATTGTTCACTTAAGAAAGCTTTCTTCTCTCTATTATTCTCTGGAACTCTGCATTCAGTTTAGTATATCTTTGCTTTTCTCCTTTGCCTTTCACTTCTCTTCTTTACTCTGCTATTTGTGAGGCCTCCTAAGACAAACACTTTGCCTTCTTGCCTTTCTATTTCTTGGGGATGGTTTTGGTCACCACCTCCCAAACACTATGAACCTCTGTCCATAACACTGGACAGGCACTCTGTCTACTTCAGGCACTCTGTCTACAAGATCCAATCCCTTGAATCTATTTGTCATTTCCACTATATAATCACAATAGATTTGATTTAGGTCATACCTGAATGGCCTAGTGGCTTTCCCCACTTTCTTCAATTTGAGCCTGAATTTTGCAATAAGAAGCTGATGATGTGAGCCACAGTCAGCTCCAAGCCTTGTTTTTGCTACTGTACAGACTTTGGCTTCAAAGAATATAATCAATCTCATTTTTCTACTGAGCATCTGGTGATGTCCATGTGTAGTCTTCTCTTGTGTTGTTGGAAGAGGGTGTTTGCTATGACTGGTGCATTCTCTTGGCAAAACTATAATTACTTTAAATGTAAGTAGACTAAATACTTCAATTAAAGGCTGTACAGTGGCTGAATAAATAAAAAAAACTAGGGCCATGTATATGCTGCCTATAAGAGACTCACTTAAGAACTAAAGACAAATACAAAATCTACTCCATGAAAATGAAAAGAAAGCTAGACTATCTTTAAAACATAATTTTACAGACTTTAAAACAAAAAATGTAACAAGAGACATAAAGAGACATTGTGTGTTCATGCTAAGTCCCTTCAGACATGTCCAGCTCTTCACGATGCTATGGACCGTAGCCCGCCAGGCTCCTCTGTCCATTGTCCATGGGATCCTCCAGGCAAGAATACTGGAGTAGGTTGTTGGCAGACAGATTCTTTACCAGCTGAGCCACCAGTTGGGGTGTGTGTGTGTGTGTGTGTGTGTGTGTGTGTGTGTGTGTGTGTGTGTGTGTGTGTGTGTGTGTGTGTGTGTGTGTGTGTGTGTGTGTGTGTGTGTGTGTGTGTGTGTGTGTGTGTACATATTTGCATATATGAATATGAAGAGAGAAGAAACAGACTATAGGGACATATCAAACCTTAAAGTCATTTACTCTAATGAAGGACTGAATTGGAGGAGAGTAAAATAAGTGTTTAAAGATTTTTCTACATTGCTCATTAAATTTGAAACATTTTCTGAAAATATTTTTAAATTTTGTGTAATTCTACAAAGTTTTATATGAGATAATGAATTATAAGAATGTTTAAATATGTCATGAACCTATAACCAATGAAGCTACTGACATATCATTCTTATATCTAGGATCATAACCAGTGACAAAATGGGCTTTGAGATTATTCTCTTACAATTCCTCCTTTTATACAAACTAAAATTGAAGGCTGAATGGCTGATTTTTAGAATGACAATAAACTATGAGACCTTTCAAAAAAATATATATATATCCACAATTTTCATTAGAGAAGGAATTCTGCAGAAATACTCAACTATAATTCTTTGAATTTCCAATAACATTCCTTGTCAATAAAGTCTTTGAAGGGTTTATTCTCTGTCTAAAGTAAACATCTTCAATAACTCACTCTAATCATAAAAACTACTATCTCGTGCTGAAGAATATAAAAAGTGTATCTTTTTCAAGACCTTCTAAGAAGTCTATATAATTGGACCATAGTAACTCTATTTCTCTCTGATAGTTAATTGCCTTTACAAAGTGCTTTTTTAAAAATCATGTCTCAAGCTATTCCCAAGGACTGATTTTTTTTTTTTATAAAATAGTCCTACATGAAAACCTTCTGTACTTTCTATAATATTCTAAAACTTCTAAAAACGTTTCATTGTTTATTCCTCTGGGCGCCTTTAATTTGAAGACGTCTATGATAGATTTCCTTCAAAAGACAGAATCATGTATTAGTTTACCTTGTAAAACAGGGAATAGAAAATTTTGTTCCCCATCCAGGGGAACATCCAGCAGTGTCGAGATATTTTTGATCGTCATAATGGTGAAAGGGAGTGCTAATGGCACCAGAAGGTAGAGGGCATTAATACCACAACATGCACAAAACCACCCCCACAACAAATAACTATGTGGCCCAAAATGTCCTGAGTACTGAGAAACATCTGCTAGAAGGTGATCTACCCAATCCACCCTCATTCCCTCTTTTGCTGGTCAGTGACAAGTGCAAGGCTAAGCCAGCTAGTGAAGCTGTCACTTCTCTCTCCACTACATGCCGAGTCCTCGAAGACATTCTGGAAAAATGTCAGAAATGTCAATTCTAATACCTTTCCAGTAGGTAGAGGGTTATGTACAATTTAATATAATTTAACCTAATACTGTATTAAATAAAGGTTCAGGTAACATTTTATAAGTGAAAAACACAATATTTCTTACCTTAAATAGACAACGACATATATATTCATAAACCATATGTTTTAATGAGTTGATAAGAGACTTAATCCTCTGTTCTGTATTTTCAGAATCCTGCAGATGACAATTTGAAAATTAAGAAACCATTAGGCAACTCATGAACACTTAAAAGGTACCTCACAGTTTAATCATGCTTATAAACTGTTCTTCCACACTCAAAACTGATTCTGGAGCAATTGTCTTCATCAGTCAGAGTCAAGGGACTAAACAAGTAAATGTACCAAACGTCTACATTAACACAATAAAAAACTAATGTAATTTTTAATGTATAGAGTTAAAGCTTTCAATAAATGAAAATTATAATCAATTACAATATGAATTGAATTTGACCTACCACTTGTAATTTCTACTTGCATTAAAAATACTACATCAATCTGGGTTAAACTCATTTCATGACCTGTATTATAATTACCAATCCAGTCTCAAAACAGTATGATCAGAACCATACTATAAAAAATTTTCTTATCCCCAGCATAAGAACCTAAATAATCTTAAATCTTGCTCTTCTTTCATGAATTTGAAATTTATGGTGTCAAAATTCATACACAGTTTTAGTTTTTTACCTATTTTTGTACTTTCACTGTATATGATGGCCATGATTTGAAAAATATCACCAATGGCTATTTTATTTGATTAATGAAAATTGGCTTGGGGTAGGAATAGTGGACAGGGATGGTATAAAAGCTGGCCTTTTCCCCAACTGTAATATAAGTATTACATCTCACTTTATTCAGGGTACATTTGGAGAATACACGCCTCATAAAATTCAATCCTGGTATAATATTTAGACAAAATTTGCTTACTTCCTTATGATGGCAACAGACAAGAGAAAAAAAAATTGGCAAAATATTTAGAGAAGTACACCAGAATGAGAAATAAAATGTGTGAAATTAGCAGAAAACTTTGTGACCTAGTACTCAGATATATCAAACATAGGTTTCCGGCCTTGGTTTCAAGCTTCTGGTTAGTAGCATGTTCTAACCAAGATAGCTCATTATTCACAGTTCACATCACAAACACTTTTATTAATTTTACTATTTAATAACAAAGATCATATGTGAAATTAAAACTTGGATCTACTAAAAAACAAGCTAATGTGAGACAGAATATAGTACCTACAAGACAGAGTAGATTTTCAAAAAATGGAAAACAAAATTTAAGATTATATTACTTTTTAAAATAAACTCAAATACCCACCTAAATACACAGGTGCAAATACACACACACACATACGCAAAGGTAAATGTTATTCAATGGCCATATTATCATAGAACTGTTGTCACTGACAAAATACCAAGCTATAAGCTTTTCTAAACAGTATAAAATAATCAGTATTTTTATTAAGATTAGACCTTGTAATGTATTTTTCAGTTCTAATATTTTATATGATCACTGAATTTTAACATAAATACCTTTTTACTAAAAGATAAAAATCAATTTTCAATGAACTTGTTACTATATACTCTCAAGCTTTATAGAAAAAGTCAATGCAAAAGAAATATAATATAAATAACTCTTTAGTTTTACTTGTTGACATAGTAAATTAGGAATAAGATCAATATGTTATGAATGAGCTCTCACAAACTAAACCTATTATTTTTTGTAAAAATTTTCTACCAACACAATATTATAAATGGTTAAAGTTAACAATTAAAATTCAAAAATTTTTAATACACAAGTATTCTGCAGCCCAGCCCTGCAACCTGAAACCTAGTCTTTGTCCAAAGGACATTATGAATATATGTGGGAGAAATGCTTATCTCCCAGGAGTGATACAATAGATTTTACTAACAACGCCTATCTCCAAAGTATAAGTTCTTTGTCAGCCGTCTGAATGTAAGAACTTTAGATGAATTATTTTAGTGGAAAAAACCTTAATCACTGTACTCAAATAAAGATTTTGTGAAATAATTTATTCATGAAAATATTATTTATTCCCTGCCAATGAAGACAATGCTTTTTCTTGATTTATGCTCCAGTATATCACCTGTGCACCTAGAAAATGCCTGCCATATGGTAAGTTTGCAGTAAATATTAACTGAATGAATAATAATCTTTCCTCAGAAAGATGGACTTAAGTAAACCTCCTTGGATATGAAATTTTGCCCCCTATATTTATCTAAAAGAATAAATTATTTGCACCCAAAATATAATCCTAAGATCATTTATATTAATAAAA
Source organism: Antilocapra americana (assembly GCA_007570785.1). Lineage (NCBI taxonomy): Eukaryota > Metazoa > Chordata > Mammalia > Artiodactyla > Antilocapridae > Antilocapra > Antilocapra americana. The sequence goes on along the minus strand of ML663009.1, from coordinate 43,812,883 downwards.
ACTATAAAAAACAATTTGATAAATTTGGTTTCATAAAAAAATACTGAAATAAATTAAAAAGCAAACAATAAGCCCAAAATATCAGCAAGATATGACAAAGATTTAATGTCCTTAACATGTAAGAATCTCTTATAAATCAAATTTGAAAATACTAATACAACAGAATATAAAAAAAATCATAACTCACCAACGAAAAAACACAAATAATCTGATATCTATTCTACAAGTGATTTTATCTTACAAATGACTAAACCTGCCAGGCTCCTCTGTCCATGGGATTCTCCAGGCATGAATACTGGAGTGGGTTGCCATGCCCTTCTCCAAGGGATCTTCCCAACCCAGGGATTAAACCTGGTTCTCCTGTATTGCAGACAGATTCTTAACCATTTGAGTAAAGAATGATGGGAAAAGGTCCCTGTTGTTGCACTGTTTTAATACACCAACAGCATATGTGTCCAAAAGATGATTAGACACTATTTGTCTAAAGACTTACATATATGCATTTCTGCCCCAACTATCCAAGTCTAGGAAGTTAGCTAGGAAAATAATTAGAGAAACAAAACACTAGGGAAAAACAATCCTGTAAGTGTCTAGCTATTTTAAACGTAACCCCAAATTCTTTGAGGTTCTGTCAGGAGGTGAAGTCCTTTTCCGCTTCTTAAATCTGGGTAGGCTCTGACTGCCTCGACCAGAAGAATATGGCAGAAATGACCCAAGGCTGGGCGATAAGACACAGGTCAGCTCCTGCCTTTTTCACTGGAACACATGTTTGGTATCTCAGTGTGCAATACGAGAAACGCACCCATTCTGCATGGTGAGGAAATAAAGCCTCACAGAGAGGGGCCGCAGCAAGCAGCCCGGCCCTCAGCCCAGCCACCCCGTCACCAGTGAGCCTCCCTGAACCCGCGCCCGCTCAGACCCTCCCAGCCAAGCCCTAGGCCATGTGGGGCAGACGTGAGCCAGCCCTGCCAGGCCCTGACCCAATTCCCCGCAGCATCCATGAGCATAAAAGAACACTGTCTAATCAGCCAAGTCCGGGTATGACAATATCTTCAGCAGAGATAACCAGAACACTCCACAGGAGGTAGTTGAATAAAGAAGGGTACAGCCTCAAAAGTTCTCAAAAACACTGTATAGATTTATATTTATGGACATGAAAATTGTGTACAATATATTTTCAAAGCACAATATTATACCTTTTGGGTAAAATTATGTGTATTTTTTAACATATTCCCTCCATTAGAATATAAACATGATAAAAGAAGTGTATTTTCCTGTACTTCCATTTTCTAGAAGGATACCTGTAACATACTAGTCTCAAACAAGTGCATGCTTAGTTGCTCAGTCTGTCTGACTATGTGCGACCCCATGGACTGCAGCCCACCAGGCTCTCTGTCCATGGACTTCTCCAGGCAAGCATTCTGGACTGCGTTGCCGTGCCCTCCTCTAGGGGATCTTCCCAAACCCAGGGGGTCAAACTCTGGTCTCCTGAATTGGCAGGCAGGTTCTTTACTACTGGGCCAAAGAGGAAGCCCCCAAACAACAAGGGTATATAATGAAATTTTAAATGTTACTTTCCCCAGGTAATGAGATCATGAGGTTAATTTCTGATCCTCCTCAATTATCCAGGTTTTTTTATGATCATCTTAGAACATAATCATTTATTAATTTATACTTATAAATCATTTCCATTAATAGGGCTATCACATTAGGATACTTTGTTAAAAACACAAAATGCAACTAAGGAACCAGTTTCTTTTAAATCTAGTTTAAAGGTGTTATATACGGTCTTGTGAAATGTAATTCTAAGCAACTTCACTCAAGAAGTTATTATAAATTAATCATCTAATAAAGCAATCTCTCTTAATCAGTCTTGGCTATGGGGTAACCACCAGCATACCTGTTTGTTTTGCAGAGCTCGCTGGAAAAGTCGGAGAAATGAAGCCAGGCTAAAGCGATACATGTTGTTAATTTTGGACAAGTCAGAGATAATGAAGTACATCTTGCTGGCACTCTCAGCCAGAGGGAGATAGGCATCCCGTTCCTGTGGAACAATTGGGGTGTGGGGAGGGGAGGGATAACACCTTAGTACCAGTGCTTACTGCCACCAGAGACTCCTGTACACATCCTTACTGTGTCAACAGACAGACAGCGGATTAAGATAGACCACACAAGTCTATAACACAAACATCATAACCCGGCTTTTATATTGTTACATTTTTATACTTTTTTAAATCCTAAGATAATATATTTTTGTTTTATACTTTATGAAACTACATCAATGTATTCTAAATACATCTGTACTCTGATTACAGAGTAGTACAAGGGTTGGTTTTAATGAAGACCAAGTATTAGGAGAAAGAGGTAAACACTTGTATTAGGGTAAGACGAAATGGTCAACAGTTGTGATCAGAGGTCATGAAGGTCATGTGAGATAGCATGGCGCTACAGCTATCCCTGCAGTGGAGAAAAGTCAGAACAGTGAATGTAGCATGTGGGGCTGGTACCAAGAGAACACTGATGGACTCAGAGGCAGAGAAGAAGACTGCAACTGAGGGTCCACGTTCAGATAACAGAGCACCCAGCACTGTTCAACATAAGCATAAAGTGAACCAATAAGCACAAGGGCTTTCATTCTGGCTGAAGGTAAAGGATGATAAAGATGAAAGAATCATAGGATTAAATGGCTTTGAGGTTATGACCGGAACTCTGAGACACGTATACCATTCAGATCAAAGAAACAGGATTACAAATATGATACTGGCAAAATTCTGTGTGTGACTCAGGGATGCCTGTTCAGAAAGAGAAGACACAGAAAGGTCAAAATCCTTCTGGTACAGTGACATTTCTGACATCTTCCACTTTCAGTAGTGGTAGAGAAGGTGGGATGACTAGTTTGAAAAGAGGCTCTAAGCCTGTTCTAATTCTGGTTTCAACAGAACTCTTTCTCAAGGGAAGAAAGAAATCTATGCATGTGCAGAATGTGAGCAAGAACTGAAAAACACCTAAAGTAAAATTTGAAAAAGTCATCCATGGAAATAGGAAAGCATTAAAGGATGCCAGTAAGGGTCCAAGTCACAGTATCATTCATCTTTATTGCTTTTCTTCAGCAAATCTCTGTCACCAAATGTAGGAGAAAAAAAGATACATTGTACTGATACAGGGTTGAAATTTTACTCTAGGAAATGTTAAAATAATAAAGTAAAAAGGATTTTAAAAACTATTTATAAGAAAAGAGTTCAATCATCACATTCATAGGGTAGAGGATGAAAAGGTAAGAAAGATGTTTTTAGTGGGAAAATAACTTTTAATTCTTTTAATGATATACTTAATTTGCCTTAAGAAAAGTTTCAGGAATGGCAAAGATGCACTTTAGTAGTCATTAAACACAAAAACACCTTTAGTTTCGATTTCAGTACAAATTCAGAGCAAAGGTCCATCTAGTCAAGGCTATGGTTTTTCAAGTGGTCATGTATGGATTGAGGGTTGGATGGTGAAGAATGCTGAGTGTCGAAGAATTGATGCTTTGAACTGTGGTGTTGGAGAAGACTCTTGAGAGCCCCTTGGACTGCCAGGAGATCCAACCAGTCCATCCTAAAGGAGATCAGTCCAGGGTGTTCATTGGAAGGACTGATGTTGAAACTGAAACTCCAGTACTTTGGCCACCTCATGCGAAGAGCTGACTCATTTGAAAAGACCCTGATGCTGGGAGGAGAAGGGGATGACAGAGGATGGGATGGCTGGATGGCATCACTGACTCAATGGACATGGGTCTGAGTAAATCAGGAGTTGGTGATGGACAGGGAGGCTTGGCATGCTGCGATTCATGGGGTCGCAAAGAATCAGACACGACTGAGCAACTGAACTGAACTGAGATCTCTAGTGTGTAGGAGTGCTCAGTAATGTCCAACTCTTTGCTGCCCCATGGACTGTAGCTCATCAGGCTCCTCTGTCCAAGGAATCCTGGAGTAGGGTGCCATTTCCTCCTTCAGAAGCTCTTCCCGACCCACGGACTGAACCTGCGTCTCTTGCATCTCCTGCACTGGCAAGCTAATTACTTACCACTGCACCACCTGGGCTTCCCTATGACTCTAGATAACGTGCCAGAATCAGTGGCACTCAGCAGGGGTCAAAAATGACCAGCACTCTTTACCCCTGATATGCTCAACATCTATCACCCTCTCCATAATAACAAGAATTAGACCCAAGAACCTGGTATTTTTGAATAGCTTTCTTTTTTATAGTCATTATTCCCCTGAAGTCTTAATACTCTAATTTTTAACATATTAACATAAACATTTAAGAAAACAATAAAAGATCATAAAGAAAAAAATATTTACTTGATCAAGAGAAATTTGGAGTTTGTAAGATTCTTTAAGTGACTCCTGAATAAGTGCACTGCTTGCTTTTGTCTGATTCAAAGATTCAATCAAATCTTTATTTTCTAAAATATTACCTTGAGATGTGGCAAGTGTCTGTAGAAAAATTAATAAAATAATATGAACATTATTATATATACCAAAATGATCAATTAAAGGAAGTCCAAATTAACTATTAATTTGATGATGTTTATGGGAACTTACATACTTTTAAAAGAATTTCAATATTTTACAGCCTTGTATATGAAAAGATGTTGCAAGTCACTAGATGATACTGTATCATCAAAGCATTGTATATATATTAATTTTATCAATTTAACAAAATTAAAAACCACTTAAAGTTACAGATCAAATCATAATCTCATACTACTTTCAAATGTTATTCTGAGCATATAATTAAACATTAATGAAATATAGTATAAAGACAGTATTAGTTAAAAATCACATGTCTTAAACATTACTTCCAAGTCTCATATTCCAAGACATCTACCCTTTCCTGTTTGAATTTTGACTTTAATATATATATAAATATTCTTCTGATAAACCAAAAACATGCTGAAGGTATTATAACCTTTAAAAAATAGTTATTTGATTATAATCAAAATAATGTAATATGATCAACATCCTGAATAACTAAATTTTACCTCTAAAAGAGATTCTTCAAGCTTAGCTAACTGTATTTTCTTATCTTCTTCTTGTTGTAATAGTTTTGTTTTCTGTTCCTCTAAATCAGGTTTCTCATGTTGAATAGTTAATGCCAATAGCTTTATTAAAAAAAAAAAAAAAGGCCAAGGTTATTCTAACAATAAAGGTCAAGCAAGACAAACCAAAGTGGAAACTTCCCACAAACAGACCTTATGTCTGATTGAATATTACAAATATACTACTCTGTACACCTCATCCTCTCTGGTTAAACATATGAGACACCTCCACAATTATTTCTGACAAAAGAGGCAAAATGAATAGTGAAGCTAACTGATAAAATGTTACATATTATAAAAACAACTCTTAGAAATTGCATCACTTAACATATTGGCATCTAATATTCAGTTCTTAGATTACATATAAAAACTATAGAAGCTAACTTTTTCATGGTAATTAGTCACAAAAATAAGTAAAGAGATATCTTATTTAAAATCACAATGAGATACCATACCTATTAAGATGGCTACAATTAAAAAGATGAATAATAATAAATGTTGTAACCATGTGTAAAAAGAGAAATCATCATATACTACTAGCAAGAAACTAAAATTGTGTGGCTCCTTTGGAAATTTTTTTCTATTTCTCAAAAATTTAAACATATTGTCACCATAGTGAAAATCTCTCAGTCATGTCCGATTCTTTGCGACCACATGGACTATACAGCCCATAGAATTCTCCAGGCCAGAATACTGGAGTGGGTAGCTATTCCATTCTCCCGGGTATCTTCTCAATCCAGGGATTGAACCCAGGTCTCCTGCCTTGCAGGCAGATTCTTTACCAGCTGAGCCACTAGGGAAGCCCAAGAATACTGGTGTGGATAGCCTATCCCTTCTCCAGGGGATTCCTTCCCAACCCAGGAATTGACCTGGGGTCTCCTGAATTACAGGCAGATTCTTTACCAGCAGAACTACCAGGGAAGCATTGTTAGCATGAGACATTGATACCATAGACCAGAAATTCCACTAAAAAACAAAACACTGAAATGTAAACTTTCAAGGGTCAATCATATGATATATGAGCTGAATCTTATATAGGGAATGATATCTGCATGTCATAAAATATGCTAATTTAAAATTTTTTATAAACATGTTCAATTAGTTCTCATTAAAGAAACACTTAAATAGCCCTTTTTAGCAATTATGGTGGAGAGTTTTTATATAGAGGAAGCCATTATGTCAAATTCTGCCAACTTTTGAGTAATCTGGACTTTGTTTTATTTATGACAAGAATCATCAAGGCTATCAAAAGACACTGTTGATGAAAATATGCAGGGAGTCATCTAGTATGGTAAGAAAAATATTTAAAAGGAGAGCTTTAAAAATTACAGTAAATAAAAAAATCACAGCAAATATATATGCTACCATTTGAATCAAAAGAAAAAATATATACTAGTGTTAAGTGAGTGAAAAAACAGGATACTAAAAAATCAACAGGATATTTTTGAAAAGGAAATAAAATGAGTAATTAAGCATGTAAGAAAAAGTCTGTACATGAAAACTATTTTGTAGTTCATGCAATAATTATAAACTGTAATAAGCCATACACAGAAAAAGAGAATTTCAACATACAAACATTCTGGTCAAAAACAATGCTGGATTTGGAATCAAAGATACTCAACTAGCTGAATAAGTCAACTGAATGCAATTTTAACATTTAAACTTCAGTTTTCACAATTAAAAAAAAAAATAAAGTTACTAATCTTAACATGTATGATCCTTCCATATATAAGTAGACTGTAAAATTAAAGTTTTACTGGAAGAAGTAGCAATTTGACATTAGCAATACATAATTCTAATACTAATGGAAAACAAAATAAACCCAAATGTGTTGCTGATTTCCAAGTGTATTTTCAAAATCATGAGTTTAAATGCTAATCAGTTTAACAAAATAGCTTCTCACTCAAAGTATTTCACGAGTATACAAAGACGACTTCTAAGATTTCTAAGGCAAATTATTATTATCCATACATACCTGTCCTCGTAATCCACTTCTTGTTGTAGTAAAGTTAACCTCAGTAACAATGGAAGCTGCATCCGGTGGAATAAAGGGATTTGGGCTTCTTGTTGACAAAAACAAACGAAATTCTTCATTATAGTCGATAATTTTGTCACCTATTTGTACCACATAACGTGGGCCTGTTTTTTAAAATGACATAATTAGCTGGTCTGAATATTCAGTAGTTTGCTACATGACATTAAAAAATACCATTTTTTCGTACTGGCTTTTCAATACAGTCCAAAAGACAGCAATAGTGAGACTACCCAAAAGACCGTTAACAAGAATGCTCTACTAATGGGTCAGCACTTAGGCAAACAAGGATAAATAATACTTATTAAGACATTCCTACGATGTTGAAGCATCAAAAGAATATCTCCATACATTTAATATGTGCTCAATTATTTACGACTCTTTGTGACCCCCATGAACCCTCTGTCCATGGGATTTTCCAGGCAAAAACACTTACTGAAGTGGGCTGCCATTCCCTTCTCCAGGGATACACTTTTAACATTAACTACATGTTTCATATTATCAAATTTTCTGATATGTTTGATTACAGATGACAAAAATGGAAATGCTTAATTATTCTCTACTTCAATATTTATCATAGTGCTTATTGTGCTAGTATTTAAGATGTAACACTTAAAAACATATTGACCTGGTAAAACCTGGAAAAAACAACGTATCAGTAATTGCAAAGAATCCATTATTAATGTCAAAAAGGATTTATTCAGACTGGCATGCACAGCAGCTTTACAACAAGTGAAACTGAGAAAAAGTAAACTTCTGCTTCATAAAGAAGCTTTTTATATTCTAAAATAAATAACAATGATTTTAATTATATATCATATACAGAAAAATCAATCAACTATTACACCCATTATTTATGATTTCAACTGATAAAAGTAATGTTTTAGGTAAAAAAACACACATTATCAAAGATTATTTTCTAATGTTACGAAAACCAATATAAAGAATTTTTGAGAATCCTAGAATAGATTTTAAAATTTTGCTTAACTTTTTAAACTTAACATGAAAAGAATTCAAAACACACTTTGTGAAAGAGGATATTCAAAGGATAAAAAAAAATATTGAAAGAAAAATACAAATTTAAAAGATTCAATGTAATAACTATACACCAAATAGAATGATTCAAGATAATACAAGCAGAATAAATGCAAAGAAAACTAATCTAAGGACATCATAGTAAAAAACCAATGACAAAGAAAAATTATAAATTATCCAAAGAAAAATGATGTATCACTTACAAAAAAGCAACAATAAACCAGCAGGCAATTTCTCAATAGGGATGATATAAGCTAGAATACGATGCAATAAAAACCTTAAAGTGCTACAGAAAACAGCTGTCAACCTAGAATTCTGTTAGAAACAGAGAAAATAAATCACTTGAAAATGGAAAAAAAAAAAAAAGGTTGTTTTCAATAGATCTGCACTAAATAAAATGATAAAGGAAATTCTGCAGACAGAAAAAAAATAATCCCAGTGGAAATGAGACAATGGAAACACTGGGAGAACACCATAAAGGTTGCTGCTGCTGCTGCTAAGTCGCTTCAGTCTTGTCCGACTCTGCGACCCCACACACGGCAGCCCACCAGGCTCCCCCGTCCCTGGGGTTCTCCAGGCAAGAACCCTGGAGTGGGTGCCACTGCCTTCTCCAGCGCATGAAAGTGAGAAGTGAAAGTGAAGTCGCTCAGCCGTGTAGGACTCTTCTGGACCCCATGGACTGCAGCCTACCAGGCTCCTCCATTCACGGGATTTTTGTATAAATATAGATCTTAAAATCAGTAATTATAACATCATATGGAGCATGATAATGCAGCACAATAAAGATGCAAAGGCAAGTACAGGTATATGGAATTAAAGATCATAGAAAAGTGGCAAGCATTTATCTATATTAATAAAGTTAAGTCACAGATGCATATTCTTACACACAAGAGTAGTCATAAAGAATAAACATTTGATTAAAAATCAAGCAGGATAATTAAAAAATAGTATTAGTTATTGCAAGAATTGGTTAACTAAATTATACATACAAAAAAGATCCTCATGAATAGAAATAAAAAACCAAATGACACACTATTTAGGAGAAACACATTTTATAAAGAAAACCAATAGAAATTGAAAGTAAAAGAATTCAAAAATATTCCAATACCAATCTTCAAAATTAGTGTAATTATTCTAACACCAAATTCTAAAACTTGAGATATTTCTAGAGACAAAGGACAGTTGATAATGATAAAGAAAATAAACAAACAGAAAGACAGCACATATCCAAATATGTATGTATCCAAACATGTAGCTTCAAAATATTTATATAAAAATTGACAGAACTGAAAAGCAAATCCAAAATCATAAGAGACTTTTTTTCTCAATACATAATAGGACAAATAGAAGTAAAAAGTAAAGAGACAGAAATTCTAAGCATTACAATTAACAAACATTTATGAAAACGAGCCAATGCCAGATCATAAAGAAAACTTCAATAGGACTTAAAAAACTGAACGCTTCAGAATAAGTTCTCTGACCACAATGGAATTAAGCTAGAAACTGACCACAAAAGATACCTAGAAAATATCCAACTCCCTGGAAATTAAATAAAAAAGCATTAAGTAACTTATGAATTTTTTAGAAAATACAGACCAAAACTTGTGGTATAAAGCTGAAGAAGGCTTAGCAGAAAATTTATAGACAGCAATGAATACATTAGAAAAAAGAAAATATTGAATCATCAATGCTTTTTATTTCTATTTCAAGAATCTAGAAAAAAAGACAACCAAACAAAATCTAAGGAAAATATTAGGAATAAAATAAACACAAAAATTGAAAACACAATAGAGAAAATTAACAAAGTTATAATTGGTACCTGAAAAGATCAATAAAACTGATACACTATTATCAAGACTGACCAAAGAAAAACAGAAAAAATACTATCATTATTGATAAGTGACACATTATTGAAAACCTCACTAAAGTTTTAAAGTTACAAGAATGTTATATAAAGATATATCAATACATTTGACAAATTAGATGCAACAGACAAATACCTAAAGAAATTAACCTAAGTTGACATATACACAAAATACAGAATACAAACAAAACCACATTAACCAAGGGATAAGAAATCCAAATGGCAAAGGAGGAGGATGCAGAACACATCAAAAAAATGTCTACAAGTGAAACAATCCTCACTGAAAACCAACTGCAGCAGAAGTAGATGTAAAAACACAGATTTGGGTAGAAAGGCATGGGGAGCGATCAGGTCTGGAGCGGTGCCCCTAAGAGGCGACTCAAGAGGAGGGATCACAGAGGCGGAGCCCCTCCGGAGGGAGTGGGTGGTGTGAGCCACAAACCATGCAAAGGCCTCCTCCAAAGGTCTGACACTGAGAAACGGGTCTCCATGCTGCCTGGAGGGTGGTGGGGACTAACAGGAGGACTGTGAGCAGCCTGGACGCCATTCACGAGGAGCCAAGGACATGGCTGCTCACTCCCAAACCAGGGGGGGAGAGGGCATTGAAGCTGCACCGTTGGCTGACTGTGCTCCTGTGACGGCTTCAGCACGCAACCGCTAGACTGGGGTGAAGGCTGCTACAGATGAGAAGAAAGCGCTGCTGGGAAAAGGAAAAGTCAGACCTAAAGAAACGGCTGAGCAAGGTGGGGACAGCTATCACTGGCAGCGCCTCAGAGCAGCCACGATTTCTGTCTGTGGTAAGACATCCCCAATTTGTGCCCAGGCCAGCGCCAAGTGCCCACGCAGCCCCTCTTTTCCAGGCACGGCTCCCTTCCTGGGAAAGGAGGCTGGTGCCGGATCGGGGAGGGGGCACACTTAACGGGGATGGGGCCAGCTCAGACCCAACCTTCCAAACTTCTGCTCTTCAAGCACTTGGGAACAGACTCTATCCCCTCCAGAGCCAGCGATGGCCACGGAGCAGAGGACAAGGCCCAGATACACCTGGTTGTGAACGCACAGCTCCACCTCCAGTCTAACCTCCTGCAGGGTGACAGCTGCCAGCAAACCAGAGGAAAGGCAGGTTTTGTGCTGACATCAGTCGGGCTCTCCGCGGAAGCCTCTGGGCACATGCTGCCTGCAGAGGGACACTCCCACACAAAGGCACCCGCAAGAGACTGCAACAGAAGACGCAGGCCCACCTCCAGAAACAAGAAAAGTCTCAGATAAACAACCTAACCGACCATCTGCAGGACTTGGGAAATAAAAAAAAATAAAGCCTAAAGTCAGCAGAGACTCTGAGGAGAAACTATACCTTGTTCTTTTGGATCAATACATATTTGAAGCGACTTTTGAACTGATGAATGTGAGGAGAAACACATTCTACTCCTATCACTTGTACCTGTTTCGATATCACCATGCAGAAAGGCAGTTTATATTGCTTAGATTAAGAACATAGGGATACAAATGAACTTGGACACGAGCTTGGCTTCGTGTCACTTTAGGACAACCATCCTCTGTCCTCAGCGGAAATGTACAATCACAAGTGAGTATTCACGAGGAGCTCAAAACTGTGGAAAAGGACAAGGTGAAGCATAATCAGAGGGGATAACAGACTTCAACTGAAGTCACACGAACACCTCCAAGTCTGGACTGAAGGTGGAAAGAGTAAGGTAGTGTTAGCCTTTAACTGCCTTTTTTTCAATGAAATAAAGAGAAATTAACAAATTCACCCAAACCAGCCCTGAATAACTATCTGGAATAGTGGTTCATCATGTGAACCAATCATGATATAGAATATCGTCATTTTTCAGCAGATTCAATTTTAGGGGACCTCATCAAACTCCATTCTCAGACAATGAAGCAGATCTAACACCAGTCAGCGCCCACTGAGACATATTTAATGAGCCCAAGGGACAACATATAAAGAGAGTCAAATTCACATGATCACAAGATTCCTTTCCACTCCCTTCAAGACAGTATAGCAAAAGGTGGTTCAACAGATCTGAATTAGCTTCAGTAAAGAACAGATTGAGACCAGAGTCTGAGCTCTGGGAGGTAAGACCAGGTTTCATCGGCAACAGTCCCACTCCTAGAGTTCTCTCTGTAACATATCAACCACTGCTCGGCCAAGCATACCTATCTGTGGGATAAAAGGTGATCAGTAAATAGTGCAGACTTTGCTATTTCTTCACTTTGCCCCCAATAACTCCAATTTTCTAAACTTTGTGGTGCTAGTAAAGCGTGTCATGTAAGCAAGTATGTATTTAGATATAAGTACATGCCTATGTCCACATATACAGTCTGCTCAACTTGCAAAGTTTAAGGACATTACTCCTATCATCAAAATCTGGGTGAGGTGCCAGTGGAAAGACAGAAAAGAGGTGATGTAACAGCCTAAGACCAGTATTCTTAGGGAGACTGGCTTGCAAGGCCCTTAACCACCATCTGGGAATTTGGGGGTTTGTTAAGGTTCTTACAACAGAACAGGTAAGAGTAGCTCACTGTGCTTAAACTGTTTGTACAAACAAAACGGTGTATGCTGAACACCTGCTCTCCTTTGGGAAGTCTGGAATTTTGCTCGCTGCTAGGCAGACTATGCTTACATAATCGGCCCCATTAAAAACTCTGGACACTGAGTCTCTAGTAAGCTTCCTCAGTAGACAGCTTACACATGCATTGACACAACCTGTCCTGGGGGAATTCAGCACAGCCTGAGTGACTCCAATGAAAGAAGACTCTTAGAATTTGCACCTGGTTCTTGACCCCTGACTTCACCCTATGTGCCTTTTCTCTTTGCTGACTTTGCTTTGTAGACTTTCCCTGCAATAAATATAAGCCATGCTGCAACCATGCGCTGAGCCCCTTGAGCCTTCCTGGGAAGACGCTGTACCTACGAATGGGGCGGGAGACCCTGATATGGCACTTCTTATACAAACACACTTTATTAAAAGTTTTTTAATTGCTGTTACTATTAGATTCTGACATTACTATCATCCACCCCCCAAAAAGTTTTCATATCCTCAGATTCAGTGGAAAGACAAAAAAAAGCCAAAGTTAGTTGTGAAGTTAATTATTTTTTACTTAAAAAATAGTTATTCTCTGAAAACTGTCAAATATTCATTTACCTTGAGCAACCAGATCTCGTCTCAATAGTGGATAAAGTACAGGTTCTACACCATCCATTTCTTGTATAATAAGGGTTTTCCCAAAACGTACTGCCAACTCAAGAGCTGTGATAAAGTTACTATCCTAAGAGAATAAATAAGAATACATATGAATTCCTTTGTTACCTTAGATTTACAAAGGTATTGAAAATATTAACAGGAATAATACAAACATTTTAAAATCAATGTTAATAAGATAAATTATTCATAATTGCCTTCATCAACTTATAAGTATTTGATGAACCAAGTTAATGGGATAAATTATCAATTGAATTCATAAATAATTTAAATATATATATATATTATAAAAATAAGAATTTTAATTAACAATAAAAACAGCCTTTAAAATTTTCTAGAATTTCAAATTGATGCAGAAAAAAATTTTCAAATTCTATATGCAATAATTTACTCATCTATTAATAAAAACTATTTATATTCAATATCAAACATTGAATGGAGTAATAAAGACAAGCTGATGGATTCTAGTAAACTTATCTTGCTGTGATAGTTCTAATTATTTTGAAAAGAAACGTCTGACAAAATTTTGTAACCATGCAAGAATTTTTAGGCTTTCTGGGTTGGCAAAAAAATCACTTTAAATACCACTCCAGTTCTCCAACTTTATTTTAAAAAATTAAATATTTGAATAACAATTATTATCTAAATACCCTACTACAACCATAAGTGACATTAAATATTTTATATATTATATAAATAATTACATATTACAATTATTCTTAAACACAAATGAGTTAGATATCACCATTTGATAAGTAAAGAACATTTTAAAGAGGTAATTTTTCATGCATCTGAATTAAAATGATTAAAAATTGATTAAATTAAAAATGATTAAGAAATTAATCATGCATTAGACTTTCTCAAAAAATGAAAAATAATTTCTTTAGCATTATGACAAATATGACAATAATATGACAGCGAGAAGTCACTACCCAAAACACTATTACACTGCACTGACCAACTGTCATATCTCGGGACACAACACAGATGATCACTGCTGAGTTACATGAAGAGAAAATTTAAAAGTCCAGAGGGTTTTCCTAAGTCCCTAAGTAACTTACCTCTATAACACCCTTCTATAACACTTAACGTTAATCATAATTTAGTATAAATGCTTATTTGTTTAGTGTAACTAATTACTTAATTGTCATCTCCATAAGGGCATGAACTGTGACTACTAACTTATAAATTCATGGGGCTTACATAAATACCTTGCATACTGAAGGAATCAAACAAAGATTCTTATTCCTTTTTACAAACTATAAAACTAAAGCTAAGAAAGCTACATTTCTTTCCCCAGGGCCCATGGCAGGAGAGTTATAAGCACTCGGTTTGAACCTATGCTTTCTGATTATAGACTCAGAGCTCTCGTCACCATAGATGCCATTCCTCCATTACCACATGGTGTCTAAATTATAAGTAATACACACCTGCTGGTTAATGACTTCCAAGCGTGAGTCTTTCAAATGTGTCTTTAACCATTCTGTAGCTTGGGAAGAAGGGTCGATAAGAAATGGGCATACTCGACTCTAATTTAAAAAAAAAAATCATAAGCTTTCATTAAATGAAAATAATTTCCTAAAAATTATTAAACAATTAATGAGTGAGTTTTTCTCTCAGGTTTTGAAGAACACAAATATACAACTATAATGAGGAAATATAATTTTTAGCTTCATTGGAGGCTAAATTAATAAATTTTACCAGAAATTAATACTAGGTAATTAAATTTAACCACAGTAAAGTTAGAATATAGTCTTATTTACTACTCAATAACACAGAAAATGTACATTAGCAACACAGTAAGCAAGAGTTCTAGTCCTAAGTAGATGCCATTTGCACTATTCTTTTTGGTTTGAAAATGCACAGTCATTCCCTACCTTTAGATATTCTTTGGTTGAATAAACGAAGTAAGAGCTAATCATAAATGTATTGCTGAAATAATCAGTGATATAATTATATTTTAAGACTAATTTTTCTAAACTAGTATACATAATTACTATTACAAAAGGATTATCCCAGAAGAAAAAATCACATAAGATGATTGGTTAAGATCTAACAAACTATGAACTAGATTCATTACTTAACATCTTGCACTAACTAAAGTCTGAAATAAACACAAAATTAGAAAACTACATACACAATGCCATTCAGCAAATGAAAGGAAGCCAATTATATATTTGTATATCTTTATATATATACATACCTATATACAGCCAATTATATATTTATGTATATTTACATATATTTAAGTTGATCATATATCATGAATATATGATAAATTTTAAATCATCTAAATAGTCACTGTTACCTAGCAAATCGGATTTAAATAACAACTGACCCAATTTTTCTTAAATGTTCTCATTTATTTGAAAAACATAATGCAGTTACAGGATACAAGGAAAAGATAACACGTGAGGAAAACAGTGAAGACTTAGATCTGGGGTAGATCTAAGAAGGACTTTACCTTACTGGCATCTCAAGAGGGAGGGGCACAGTGGGATAACATGCCCTGGGGATCAACAGCATTTTATCTGCAATGATGTTGAACACTGCCAACACATGGTGACAATAAAGAGCTGACTGACGCTAAAGCAGCTTTATTATTGTTTTAAAATCCTCTCTAAATACTGCAGCCTCTCTTTACCTGTACCCAGAGGGGACCACTAACACCACGAATCCCCTGGTGATAACCCACTGTATGATCTCTCCCAGCATCTACTTCCAAGGCTTCACTTACTGCTCCTCCACATACATGTGCTATTGCAAGCAAAATCACATGGCTAATAAACCTTTAGATCTCATTTTATGCCAGTATTCAATAGCAAACATTCTACAAGTAAACTAGATTTTGGTTAATTACAAAAATAATTATTTTAAATTTTAAAAAGTTCTTACCCATGATTTCAAGCCAATGATCTGAAGCAGTTAAAAAGAGAATATGATAATGTTTCAAAAAATCATGTATTTAGCACAGAAAATATGCCTAAGAATTTCAAAGAATACTTACAAGTTTGTGTTATTTATACAGTTAAAAAGAGAATAAGATAATGTTTCAAAAAATCATGTATTTAGCACAGAAAATATGCCTAAGAATTCCAAAGAATAGTTACAAGTTTGTGTTATTTATACTTCTCCAGAGACACAGAGAAGATCTCTAAGGTATATTTTAGGTGTGTGTTTCATGATTAAAAGTGGCCAAATTCTACATTTAACAAATTATAGATCCAAAAATGTTGAACTTTCATTCATTCATGCTATTCATTCATATACTATATAATGCAAGGGATCCAAAAATTAACAAGATACATTCCCTCACCCTCACAGGCCACCATCCAATAAAGAAGTAAAAAAATGAAAAATTTTTTAAAATCAAAGGTAACTCAAAATTATATAAGTGGATCATAAGTGGAGTCAGGGGAAGCTGCTGGGAAGCAATTCAAGTCAAACTAGATTAAAAAAGATAGGACTTAGAAAGGCAAAGAAGTTTAAAAAAAAAAAAAAAAAACAGATAACAGTATGACTGAAAGAAGAGTGAAAAGCCTGGGAGTATTTGGAAAACCACCAGTAACTTGGAATAGCTGGAGTAAAAAGTATAGGCATTTTTGTTATTTTTGAAATTTTATACATTGATTCTTTTGGCTTTTTGCAATAAATTATAAATATAAATAGTGACGGCCAAAAAAAAGTTTAGGCAAAGATGATGTACATAAAATGGTAGAAGTAATCAGAGGTCTTTCTGATCATAAAGAGCCTTTATGCCATGTTTAAGGATAATGAAATTTTTATATTGCAGGTAGGTAATGAGCAGTCACTGAAATATATTAATCAAGGAATTGTTATGATCAGATTAACATTTTAGGAGGATCACTCCAACAACAATAAAGGAAATGACACTGGGAGCAAGCGGCCAATTGCTATTATAATGTATTTATCACAACATGAGCAGGCCTAAGGGAAGCCACTGGCAGTGGGTGTGGCTGGAAGAGAATGAATTCATGACCCATTTGAGAAACAGGTTTGAGAAGACTTGCTGAATTAACTAACTGAATTAACTGAATGAACAATTAAAGAGACATAGCTAAGAATGATCTGCAGGCTGCATTACTAGACAAAGACGGTGACATCTCCAGTGTTAGGAAACAGAAGAGAAACAGGTATAGCCAGGGAGGAGGAGAAACAATCATTAGAGAACACAGCTACCTTTGCCTAGCATGCATGCCCAATCATGCATTTCCCATGGCATTATCAATCCTCTAAAACTGCATACAAGGGATGAGCAAGTGACCCAAACTAACCAATAAGAATCTTCTGTTGGGGATTGACATAAATAATGGAAAGGAAGTGAAGTAGTATCTATACTCCGAGAACATAAACTGTGATAATAGTAAAAACCCATGAGTCACCAATGTCTATCAATAACTCATGGTAGAATCTAAGAATAAATCCATCTAAGAATACTGAAGAAAAGATTCATCTCTTAAGATGGAGGAAAGAGAGAGAGATGTCCTTGGTAATATCATTTGAATCATGAAACTAGTTCAAACCTTTTGAACATCTCAGTTACTTTAAAGCATAAATTGCTTTTTAAAAAGAATATGTATTATATATATTTGGCCACTGATTCTTGACTTAAAAACTTTTTTTTTTAATGATTAAAGACAAAGTTTGAACCACATACAAAGCTCCAAGAAATAACATCGAATAGGATATTAGAACTACAGATCAGGAGCTCAGAAGAGAAGTCAAAGGCTAGAGACACATGATATCAATTTTAATTCTTCTCTTCTTGGCGGGGGGGGGGTTAATTAGGGGACATTTTTGAAAGCGATTTTTTTGTTCCAGTTTTCCTGATATATAATTGACAATCATGTGTAAGTTCAGACTTACAAAACAATGACTTCACTTACATGTATCATGAAATGATTATCACAGTAAACTTAGTGAACATCCATAATATTATACGGGTACAAAATTAAAGAAATAGTCTTTATTCTCCTTGCAATGAGGACTCTTAGGATTTCATTTCTAAGCAACTTTCATATCTAACATACAGCAGTGGTAATAATATTTATCATGCTGTACATAATGTCCCTAGTGCTTACTTATTTTATACTTGAAAGTTTGTACCTTCTGACTTTCATGCAATAAGAAAGAAACTACTTTTTATAACATTTATAAAACTACAACTTCACTTTTATTTTTACTAACCACAAGTGGGGTAAGGGTAGAAATATTTTGTAAATAGAACTAAAATTCATCTTTTGATAAGAATTACATTAATGAAAATAACACAAAACAAGTAAGTTAAAACATATACAGAAACATAAACACGTATCTCTCAAAGGCAGTCTTACAGCATAGCCTGGCTAGGCGGCAATGTTTGAATCTCAGTTTTGCCTTTAGACAGTTCTGTGACATTAAACAAGGAACTTAACCCTTCTGCATCTAAACTTCCTTATCTACAAAAGGATAATATGTGTACCTAAAGGACATAAATGGTATGGCCCTAACAGAAGCAGAAAATTAAGAAGAGGTGGCAAGAATACACAGGAAAACTGTACAAAATATTTTCACAACCTAGATAATCACAATGGTGTGATCACTCACCTAGACCCAGACATCCTGGAATGGGAAGTCAAGTGGGCCTTAGGAAGCATCACTACAGACAAAGCTAGTTGAGGTGATGGAATTCCAGTTGAGCTATTTCAAATCCTAAAAGATGATGCTATGAAAGTGCTGCACTCAATATGCCAGCAAATTTGGAAAACTCAGCAGAGGCCACCAGAATGGAAAGGTCATTTTACATTCTAATCACAAAGAAAAGCAATACCAAAGAATGTTCAAACTACGGCACAACTGTACTCATCTCACACACTAGCAAAGAAATGCTCAAAATTCTCCAAACCAGGCTTCAACACTATATGAACTGTGAACCTCCAGATGGTTCAAGCTGATTTTAGAAAACGCAGAGGAACCAGAGATCAAATTGCCAACATCCGTTGGATCATCAAAAAAGCAAGAGAGTTCCAGAAAAACATCTATTTCTGCTTTATTGACTATGCCAAAGTCTTTGACTATGTGGATCACAACAAACTGTGGAAAATTCTTAAAGAGAGGGAATACCAGAACACCTGACCTGCCTCTTGAGAAACCTGTATGCAGGTCAGGAAGCAACAGTTAGAACGGGACATGGAACAATAGACGGCTTCAAATAGGGAAAGGAGTACGTCAAGGCTGTATATTGTCACCCTGCTTATTTAACTTATATGCAGAGTACATCATGAGAAACACTGGGCTGGAGGAAGCACAAGCTACAATCAAGACTGCTGGGAGAAATATCAATAACCTCAGATATGCAGATGACACCACCCTTATGGCAGAAAGCAAAGAGGAACTAAAGAGCCTCTGGATGAAAGTGAAAGAGGAAAGTGAAAAAGTTGGCTTCAAACTGGACTTTCCGAAAACTAAGGTCATGGCATCAGGTCCCATGACTTCATGGCAAATAGATGGGAAACAGTGGAAACAGGGGTAGACTTTATTTTGGGGCTCCAAAATCACTGCAGATGGTGACTGAAGTCATGAAATTAAAAGACGCTTGTTCCTTAGAAGAAAAGTTATGGCCAACCTACACAGTATATTAAAACGCAGAGACATTACTTTGCCAACAAAGGTCCATCCAGTCAAAGCTATGGTTTTTCCAGTAGTCAAGTATGGATGTTAGAGTTGGACTATAAAGAAAGCTGAGTGCTGAAGAATTGATCTTTTGAACTGTGGTGTCAGAGAAGACTCTTGAGAGTCCCTTGGACTGCAAGGAGATCCAATCAGTCCATCCTAAAGGAAATCAGTCCTGAATATTCATTGGAAGGACTCTTGTTGAAGCTGAAACTCCAATACTTTGGCCCCCTGATGCAAAGAACTGACTCATTGGAAAAGACCCTGATGGTGGGAAAGATTGAAGGTGGGAGGAGAAGGGGACGACAGAGGATGAGATGGTTGGATGGCATCACCAATCAGTGACATGAGTTTGAGTAAACTCCGGGAGTTGGTGATGGACAAGGGAGGCCAGGTGTGCTGCAGTCCATGGGTTCGCAAACAGTCCATGGGTTCGCAAACAGTCAGATACAACTGAGCAACTGAAATGACTGGCTGACTAAATAAGGTTGATTTGAAAATTAAATCAGTTAAGTATTTAAGTGCTTTACTTCTATTAATTGTTAAATAATAATATATGAACAAAATGGGCTTCCCAGGTGACTCAGAGGTAAAGAACCCTCCTGCCAATGCAAGAGACAGAGGCAATGCCAGCTGGATCCTTGGGTTTGGAATATCTCTTGGAGGAGGAAATGGCAACCCTCCACCATTCTTGCCTTGAAAATCCCATGGACAGGGGAGCCTGGCAGAGAACAGTTCACAGGGGGTAAAGAGACATACACAGCTGAGCAACTGACCATGCACAAACAACATAGTTAGTATACGAAAGTGTTGATTATTATGTATTGGGATTTAATGACAAAGATTTGTTTCAATGTAATTTACCTTTGCAAGCCTATATTCTTTAGACTAATACCAAGTCAGCTTGCATTTGCTCAACACGCAATAAATGGCAGTAGGGGAAAAAATTCTCAGAAATGTGTGAGTGGTTTAAAGAAAACTAATTTGACACTGAACTGTCCATAAACAATAAAAAACAAGAAAAAGTTACAGTACTGTGAAATTTAAACCAAGAAAACTTTATAAACTGTGAAACGTAAATGAGTCATATTTTCCATAGTCTTCCTGGATGCTCTCCACTCACACCTCTCCATAGTGTCTAATAGACAAGTGTGTGCATGCACGCTCAGTCACTCAGACGTGTCCAACTCTTTGTGACCCCACAGACTATAGCCCTCCAGGCTCCTCTGTCCCTGGACTTCTCCAGGCAAAAACACTGGAAGGGATTGCCATTTCTTTCTCCATGGGATCTTCCCGACCCAGGGATCGAAGCTGTGTCCCCTACATCTGCTGAACTGGCAGGTGGACTCTTTACCCCTGTGCCACCTGGGTCTCATACTCCCCATTTATCCCCTGAGTTTCACAAAAGTAGGAAGACCATAAAATCACCCAAAACAAAGTTTTTAAATAATTATATCAGGATAATAGGTGTAAATCATGGTTCAAGCGATCCAGTTCAAGCATAGGGTCACCGTGGCCAAATTCCTCCCCTGCTCCTCAAGGACACAAGTCAGAGAAGCTTTCTGCTACTGTAACACATTCCAGATGGTTTTGTTTTGTCATGCTGTTTTAGTCGCTCAGTTGTTTCCGACTCTTTGTGACTCCATGGACTGTAGCCCACCAGGCTCCTTTGTCCATGGGGATTCTCCAGGGAAGGATACTGGAGTGGGTTGTCATGCTCCCCTCCAAGGGATCTTCCCAACCCAGGGACTGAACCCAGGTCTCCTGCATTGCAAGCGGATTCTTGACCATCTGAGCCACCAGGGAAGCTCAAGAAAACTGGAGTGGGTAGCCTATCCCTTCTACAGGGGATCTTCTTGACCCAGCAATCAAACTGGGATCTCCTGCATTGCAGACAGATTCTTTACCAGCTGAGCTATCAGAGAAGCCCTTTGTTTTGTCATATAAATGCATACGTGTCAATAAGAAATCTGGTAATATTAAATAAAAAGTGTACTAAGCTTCTTATGAAAATTAATTTCAAAGATAATATTTCCCAAATTCATCATAAAAGACAAATTAATTAAGAGAAAAGTAAATATTTTCAGTTACTATTATTAGCAAAACATAAAAACAATTGTGATAAAAATTTTTTTCTAAAAGCCTCTGATTTCTTATGGAATAAGAAAGAAAAATCTTAAACTAATCTTTTTAAATCTTCAAACAACTGCTTTTTTGGAATACTGAAAATGAAAAAGCAACTATGAAACCTTAGGAAAAGAAGACTAAACATAATAAAAAGTACTAGGCTGTAATGAATTTGTTTATATACACATTTAGAGTTCTAGATTTGTAACCCTAGGGTGAAAAATGATAAAAATGTTTAAAAAATAAAGCTTAGGCCAAATCAAATTAAAAGAAGGTAAAATTGTGTAATCCTGTTCAGTGACTCTTACACTGGTAAGATTCCAATGTAATGAGTCAAAGTAGAGTCAGTTCATTAGTCAGTTGAATCAAACAATAAATTACATGGGAATAAACAGGGACCCCAATATGAATCTTATAATAATATGACTTACACTCCCTAAGGAGAAGCATTTAGGATTAAGAAATGGTGTGTGGACAAAGAAAAGAGTTGTAGATAAAAGAAAATATTAATAATATAGAGTATAAACTATTCAGATAAAAAGAACAGAAAAAAATGAAACATTTTGAAGAGGCAAAAGTTATCTTTCAAATTCTATATCAGAAAGGTAAATTAAATTAATGGTAAAAATTCAACTTCATACAAAGAAATGATTTGCTGGTACACAAAATTTTGAATTTTCTAATTAAGGCATAATAGTTTCAACTCTAAATAATGACTTCTGGGAAACATATACTATGGAAAAGGAAAATTTTCCAAACTATGCACATGGTCATCTTCGATTTGTAACCCAAAACCTACCCATCTTCATTCTGCATAACTTTGTTTATAAAACAAAATGAAATAAAATTATAAAATTCTTTTAAAAATATACTTTAGATGGAAGAACTATACAGCCAAATAAATCAAGTATCCCTAAAATGTTTCTATTCATATTAGGAAGTTCAATTAAAAATATCTGGCCATCAAAATAATACCATTTTAATTTATAATTTTATATGAAGGTAAAAATAAGTTACACTAAAAACTGTAGAGTTGTTAACTGAATCATTTATGGGTTTTTGTTAGGAAAATAGATTTACTTTCAGGTAATTAAGACTAACTGCGAAAGCCTACAGATTTTAAGAAAGTACTTCCTGGAGCAAGCTGCAGAAGAAACATTTCTAATTAGAAAAGTTAAGTAGATTAATTACCTGTAAGATAACAAGAGCATTTTCTATGGAAAGGTCATCTGATGGTAGGCCTTCACTTTTCCAAATTAACTGTTCACTTTCAGTACTAAGAAATCGCCTCAGATCAAATTCTGAAAAATTAAAGATACCAATGATACTTAATAATAATCTTGTGACTGATGAAGAAAAGAGAATAAAACTATGTAAAATATACTCCAACAAAAGTCCCATGATCATTCTTAATATTCAATCCATTTCCTGCATTTAGTACTAGAAGTTAAAGAGAAAAAAAATTTTAATGATGCAAAGAAATGAAACAATTGAATTAGTTTTCTTTTATTAAATGTTTCACAACTATATAAATTTATAAAAAAACACAAAATTCACAAAGAATTTTCGAACTCCTACATCTCATTTTACCATATGAAATCAGTGCAAAAATTAATACAATGTTTAACTGCATTCATACAATATCAAAATAATTCAGTGGTCTCAGTTTCAAAAGTGATTTTAGGGGGACAAGAGTCATCATAATAGATCAATTCTCAGAACATTCGTAGAATTTAGCAAATAATGGTATCCATTAACTTACAGAAAGTTTTCCTAATTTTAAAAAAGTAAAATGACAAAAATCAAAAGATATGCTTGTCATATACTGAAACTTCAAATTTATGAATTAACTAAATACAAACTTTCAAGACCAGCTGACTTGGTCCATTCTTCCAAACAGGTTTTTCTCAGACCCTCAGGAGCAGCAGAAAGATATGTAATAAATGCAGCAGCTAGCTGAGCTCTTTTAGGAAGAGTAGCTAATTCCTCTGTAATCTCTGCAACCTGGAAAACAAACAGAGAGAGAGAGAGAGAGAGAGAGAGAGAGGTGGATATGTCCTAACAGAAAAAAAAAAAAAAGCTTCACAAATTCAAGCTTTGTCTCTAGGAAAAATCATTCATTAGTTTAAAGTAATTGCCTATCTTGAATACAATTTTCAAAATGTAAAAACACCAGCAAGATCTTAGATCTTGCTGTGATATTAAAACAATGTTTGATATGCCAACATATCTGTAAAGAAAAATATATTCTGTCATTGAAATTTCCTAATGATTATAATAAACACTGTGAAATAGCATCACTTTGTAAAATATGATTAAGACACAAAGAGTATGAACAAAGGCAAAATACAAACATTAAGCAAGGAGACTTTTTTAGAAGCATAGAGTAGCTAAAGCGTAAGCCTGAGCAGAAGACTACCAATAGAGGAATAATGGGAAGAGAAACAGAGTTGGCTGGAAGAAGGGGGATTTTAAAGTTTTCCCATGCCGTGCAAAGTTGCTTCAGTTTTAACCTGTGGTTAATAGTGAGTCACTGAAAGTGTTTAAACAGAACAGTGAGTGGTATAATGAGCCTAGGTTTCAGAAAGACTTCAGCTGACAAATAAAGTATCAACTAGTTCCAGGGTCAGACAGAAGAAAGACATGGAGAATTCAGGTGAAAAAACAAAACAAGAGCATTAAGGATGGAAGACAGATATGAAGGATATATGCAAAGGGATACAAATTAATAAAAGGAGCCTAAGAAAATCACATATTTTTAGTTTTGATACATAGAAGAAGCATGTCTTTTGACACAGGAAAAGAAGAGAGATTTGATATGAGAAAAGAAAAAAATTCAGAGGTGTCTGAGTTCCTGAGACAGTTGAAGGCCAATATCTAAGTATAGTTAGAAACAGGAATTTAAAAGTCAGCATTGTAGAAATGTACATCTGGTCAAATATCCTCATATGGGTTAATATTTTAAAGACTGTATGAGAAACTCCAGAATATTTGCTGAGAAAGGACCTGACAAGGAGAATACTAAGAGGCAATCAACATTACTGAATGAGCAGATGAGGATCACCCCATGAGGGAAGGTATCTAATCAGTTAAAGAAAAACAAAATCAAAACAAATGAACAAAGCTGAAATAGAGGATTTCAAAAAACAAATAAATGGTCAAAAGTATCAAATCCTAAGAGGACTGTTTTGGTAAAGGGAAATCCAAAAACGGCTCTAAAGAGTACTAAATTTTCCATCTACTCATTTTTATCCCTACCCTTGATGAAAGTGAAAGAGGACAGTGAAAAGTTGGCTTTAAATGCAATGTTCAGAAAACTAAGAACATGGCATCTGGTCCCATCACTTCATGGCAAATAGATGGGGAAACAATAGAAACAGTGAAGAGACTTTATTTTCTTGGGCTCCACAATCACTGCAGATGGTGACTGCAGCCATGAAATTAAAAGACACTCTCAGTGGAAGAAAAGCTATGACCACAGCATATTAAAAAGCAGAGACACTATTTTGCCAACAAAGGTCATCTAGTCAAGCCTATGGTTTTTCCAGCAGTCATGTATGGATATGAGAGTTGGACTATAAAGAAAGCTGAGCGCACAAGAATTGATGCTTTTGAGCTGTGGTGCTGGAAAAGACTCTTGAGAGTCCCAAGATGGAACCAGTCCATCCTAAAGGAGATCAGTCCTGAATATTCACTGGTAGGACTGATGCTGAAGCTGAAACTCCAATACGCTGGCCACATGTTGTGAAGAGGTGACTCATTTGAAAAGACCCTGACGCTGGGAAAGATTGAAGGTGGGAGGAGAAGGGGATGACAGAGGATGAGATGGTTGGATGGCATCACTGACTTGATGGACATGAGTTTGAGTCAGCTCTGAGAGTTGGTGATGGATAGGGAGGCCTGGCGTGCTGCAGTCCATGGGTCGCAGAACTGGACATGACTGAGCGACTGAACTGAAATGAACTGATCTCCCCTAACTAAAAGACGAATAGGTTGCTTTGTCTAAAATCCATTCATATATTGTGCTTAAAGATTAATTCACAACAGGGCCATTAATATCTAGATCATTTATCCTAAGCCGGCTGACAGTTACTGGTTATTTTTCCTTTTCATTTCTGTTAACCAATGTATCACAGACTTCCTGTGTCTTAAGCAGCGCCTCTTTATGGCCGTGGACTGTATAGTCTGTGGGGTCACAAAGAGTGCGACAAGACTGAGCGACCGTCACCTCACTTTATGATCTCAGACAAACCTGTGCGTTCCATCTCCTGTGCTCTCTATCGAGCTGATTGATCAAGACTTCTGCAGCTTTAATTGTTTCTTGTGCTTTGCTTACTTCAGCTTCAAGCTTGGCAGCTTCTGAAGTCCTGCTCTGAAATCTACAAAACATTAAAATTTAATTAAAGGCAATCAGATTTAAGATAGATTTCATTAAGTTATGCTTAGGTAGTAAAGTGAACTTTTATACTAGAATTTTAATTAACTATAAAATTGATATTTGCATATAAAATACAACTCCAATGCTTACATTTAAAGGAGAATATTCTCATAGGGCTGTGATATCCTACTACATTATGTATAAACATCAATATGACATTCAAAGGTTCTGTCATAAGATTGATCTAATCTGTCTTTTCAGTTTTATTTGATTTTATTTAGTCCAGTAAAACTAGATGTCAACATCGGAAGAACTGTATATTCTCAAACAATGTACTATCTTTCATCTGCCATGACTGTCAATGGGCTGTTCCATTATTCAGCTCCTTCCTTATACATACCTCACCCCTCATTCTAACTCCCACAAATACACACCTATCAAAACTACAAATAAAATTCTAAAAGTCACCTCAAATATCCATCCCATTAGATATATTATCTCCCTACATGCCCATTTGCCAAAGTTTATAACTTCTTTTTAAATTATTTTCTGTAAAAATACTTGTACAAATTTATTGTTTTACTAAATATATTAGCAGATTCCATATGACTTCTTAATCCTTCGAGAAATATGTAAGTGCCTTCAAACTGCCCTGGACTGGCTCCCCTGGTGGCCCAGCGGTTGAGAATCTGCCTGCCAATGCAGGGGACACGGGTTCCATCCCTGGTCCAGGCAGACCCCACATGCCGTGAGGCAACTCATCCTGTGCACCACGACTGCCGAGGCCCACGCTCTAGAGCCCACGAGCCACAGCCACGCCACAGCTAGGGAGCAGCCCGTGCTAGGTGCAGCTGGAGAACACCCATGGACAGCTGCGGAGACCCAGCACGGCCACAGAGGGACCAACACCTAAGAGACAGCACCTAAGGCTGCGCTGATTCCAGGAACAGTTCAAAACAGTGCTGTAACCCTCCGTTTATAAACATGGAGGCCTGGATCCAAGCAGACTATTGCACAGGTCTTGCCAACAGCAAGTAGAGGACCGCAAACTCACAGATGGGTGTGCTGCTATGAAGCTGCAGGCCCTCTGGTCTTCACTACCTCTCTAAGTGCCCCATTCCTCCCTCCCCTAGACATAAGACTCTAGGAGTCACTAGCCTAAGATGGCAGCCTCAGGCGGCTATCTAAATCTAAATTAATTAAAATTAAAAATTCAATTCCTCAGTCATATTATCCACAAAGTCCTCAATCATATTATTCAGAAGGTTTTCATAATAATCCTCCCAAAATACTAGTAATATGATGCAGTGGCTAAGAAAAGGAACTTAAAGGAGTCAGACAAATATAGGATCTAATGCTTGCTTAGTCATTTACCACTTGTTCAACTTAAGCAAACCTTTCTAATCTTTAGCGTTCTAACTGTAAATTATGTAAGAATATCCACCTCTCAGTATTGCTCTAAATGCTAAAACGCTGAATATGTAAAGTGCCTAGGACAACATCTGACTCGTGCAAATGACTAATAAATGGAATCAAAACACTGGTACTATAAGCTAACTACTCAATAAATATTTGATAATCACTTTAGTATGATTAAGTACTGATTCTGAGCATGCAATATTGAAAAGAATATATTATTTTCCTCAAACTACTCTAATTATACAAGGAGGGAAATTATGTGATTTCATATCTATATGTCTAATACAAAAAACATTCAGGAATATTAAAAACATTGAATAGCTTTCACTATAGCTTTCACTTATGTATATTAAGTAAATATACATAAATGTAAATAGAGATGATTGTTTCTTGACTATCTATAGAAAAAATTAATAGATTTTAGTCCAATGGAATTTTTTCTGGGTGTAATAATGTGTATTTCTTCCATAAGAAGAAAAGGAAATGTAATACATGAAAGTAGCAAGTGATAAAATATGCTATATTTAATGACATGTTCTCTAGTTTTCCAATCTTTATAATTCTTAAATGAACATGTTTCCATATTTGTAAGTCCCATAACAGTATTTTTTCTTGTCCTTTATTAAAAACAATCACAGGAACAAAGAGGTACATCAAAGGCTTCATAATCCCTTTTATAAATAGTTTTTAGATTTGACTATATTAGCATGAAGGAATATTTTTAATACCAAAAAGGGCAAAGCTAAAAAGGTAAAACATTTTTAACACGATCATGTACCATTCATAATTCCAGATTATCAAATAAGTAGTACTGTAGCATCATCTGCAATACATTAGTCTAAGATGCTGAGGTCAAAATAGTAAAGAAGCAAGAATACCAAATGTAAACACTCCCAACATTACCATAGTACATTCACTTCTTCCTGCTGTTTTCCATTACTTGGGAATATACACAGTGATAGCTATACAAATAGAAACTTAAAATATTTTTGTTCATATTAAATATTTTTAAAAAGGAACACACTATTATTTTATATTATTCACCATTTTAAAGTGATAAATCAAAAAATTAATATATTAATTATAACAGTTTTTTAAAACTTAAGTATCAATTGAGGTAAGTTTTCAAATATTCAAACAATTCAAAACTTAACTTACTTTTCTTTGAGTTCTGATACTTTTTGACCAACAGAATTAAGAAGCTCTTCTAGTTTCCTTTTTCTATCTTCAGTTTTCCGCAAATTTCTAAAATATAATTCAATTTCATAGAAGTCACTCTAGTTATCAACAAAAAGCAGCAAGAGTACTGTAAAATATAATCTTGCAGTAAACAAATGAGAAAGAAAATTATCAATAATTCACCAGTTTTAATACCTTCATTTAGAATTTTACTTGAAAAGCAATGCTAAAATTAAAAGTGTATTCTCTGACCTAACGGCATCACTTCCAGGAATCTACATTTTAAAACACTTGTGCAAACAGATTTCTGGATAAAAACAGTAGAGTAAAAGTATTTGTTTATCCTCAATCCCTTCTAAAATACTACTAAAATGAAATAAGGGAATAAATAAGACATACACGCAAAAAGATGAAGACAATGAAAAGTATTAACAAAGAAACTTTGTTAAATATTAACAAAGGAGTAATTTTAATAAAATTTTGTAAAGTGAAAACTAACATACCAAAGTGCAAAAGGCCGAAAGTTAAATGACTGCAGAAAGATAAGCCAAAAGAAGAATTCAAAAATATTCGGAAAATGTAGACAAATACCTCCTAAGAAAATAAGCTTCAAAAGTAGGTGAACCAAGAACTTCCCGATATATAAGTAGGATTTAGAAAAGGCAGAAGAACCAGAGATCAAATTGCCAACATCTGCTGCATCATTAAAAAAAGCAAGTGAACTCCAGAAAAACACAGTCTGCTTCATTGACTACGCCAAAGCCTTTGACTGCGTAGATCACATCAAACTGGAAAAATGGGAATAGCAGACTACCAGAGCTGCCTCCTGAGAAACCTGTATGCAATTAGAACCAGACATGGAACAATGGAACACAGGACTGTTTCAAAATTGGGAAAGGAGCATGTCAGGGCTGTATATGGTCACCTTGCTTATTTAACTTAAAAGCAGACTACATCAGGCTTCCCTGGTAGCTCAGCTGGTAAAGGATCCACTTGCAACGCAGGAGAACCTGTTTCAATTTCTGAGTCGGGAAGACCCTCGGGAGAAGGACTAGTCTACCCACTCCAGTAATTCCTGGGCTTCCCAACTGCAATGTGGGAGACTTGGGTTCAATCCCTGGATTGGGAAGATCTGCTGGAGGAGGGCATGGCAACCCACTGCAGTATTCTTCCCTATGTCAGGCTGGATGAAGCACAAGCTGGAATCAAGATTGCCAGGAGAAATATCAATAACCGGGAGAAGTATCAATAACCTCAAATATGCAGATGAGACCACACTTATGGCAAAAAGTGAAGAGGAATTAAAGAGCCTCTTGATGAAGGTGAAAGAGGAGAGTGAAAAAGCTGGCTTAAAACTCAACATTCAAAAAACTAAGATCATGGCATCCGGTCTTACCATTTCATGGCAAATGGATGGGGAAACAATGGAAATCATGAGAGACTTTATTTTCTGGGGCTCCAAAATCATTGTGGATGGTGACTGCAGTCATGGAATAATGATGCTTGCTTCTTGGAAGAAAAGCTAGGACAAACAGTGTATTAAAAAGCAGAGACATTACTTTGCAGACAAAAGTCCGTTTAGTCAAAGCTATGGTCTTTCCAGCAGTCATGCATGAATGTGAGAGTTGGACCATAAAGAAGGCTGAGTGCCAAAGAATTTATGCCTTCAAACTGTGGTGCTATATAAGTCTCTATGACTGTAAGGAGATCAAACCAGTAAATTCTAAAGGAAATCAGCTCTGAACATTCTTTGGAAGGACTGATGCTGAAGTTCAAGCTCCAATACTCTGGCCACCTGATGCAAAGAGCTCACTGGAAAAGACCCTGACAGTGGGAAAGAGTGAAGGCAGGAGGAGAAGGGGACAATGGAGGATGAGATGGCTGGGTGGCATCACTGACTATATGGACATGAGTATGAGCAAACTCTGGGAGCTGGTGAAGGACAGGGAGGCCTGGTGTGCTGCAGTTCATGGGGTCACAAAGAGTCAGACATGACTGAGCGACTGAAGAACAACAACAAATACTAAAGACTGTTTAATAATTGGTCATAAAGAGTTTGACCTCTGATTCTCTCCTCCATTGAGAAGAGGGACTATCTTTTTAAAACACCCCTGAAAGCCAAACTTATTCTCCTTACTTATACCTCTTACTCAAAACTTACACCCCTTACCACCTATACCCAAGTCCTAGCCGACAATACCAGGACTCTTCTAGAGAAAGGACTGACTTAGTCCTCTCAAAAATACCCCAAAATACTGAGAGGCTGTCACCAAACGCCCAGTCCCTACTGCCATGCACTGCAGGCACTAGTGCACTGCACCAATCAGCCTGCGGGCCTGTCAAAGCACAGACTGCAAGGTCTCATTCCGCACATATCTGACTGTCAGTCTGGGCAGAGATAAATAAATGCACTCTTTTAACAACTTCCCAGGTAACACTGATGCTCCTGCTTCAGGGACCACATTCCGAGAATTACTGCAACAGAATAGGGCCTAAAATCATGAGATTAATCTACTTCTAGTCTAGTATTGAAAACTCAGCCCAATAATGATATCATATAATTTTAGACAAGCAAATCTCAAAATACTTTTCATCCCATAAAACCTTACAATAATAACAACATAAAAGATGTCTTCCAGAAAAATGTGGGACTTAACTAAGAAAAAGACTCAAAATAAAAGAATATGATCAGAAAACAGACAAATGTATCCCCAGAATAATGGTGAAAAGCAATATCAAGATAACGTAAGCTATAAACAGCAAGCCTCCGGAAGAACGAACCCACATAGAAACAGGAGGATGAGAGACTCTAAGTAAGACAGTGCTAAGAGAAAGTTAAAAAGAACACAGATTCCAAATATGTTTTAGCTTCTGATAGACTGTGGATAAGTATGTGACAAAAAAAACAGAAAAAATAATCAACTGAAAAAAAGGGAATTATTAAGAATAACAAATGGTATACAAGAAAGGAAATACAATCACAAAATAATAACTAAGCTGTGAAAATATTTAATCACAATAATATAAATTTTTAATATGATTTAACATGAAAATTTCATGTAATTATATTGAGAAAAATAAGAGACTTAAGCAGCTAGTATCTTCTTGTCTAGAGTAAGATAGAAAAGATAATTTCAAAAACTGAACAATCAAGAACATGACATACCTCTTAATCCACATTCAGAACAAATGAGAAAAAATATAACACTAACTCAGTAGAAAATTGAAAGTTTAAGCCCCTAAAGTAAGTCATTAAATTTTTCTGACACCTGCCAGATAATATTTTGGAAAATATATACTAAAAGTTTTCAAAAACTTAAAGAAAAACAATATACTCACACTAAATTTCTAGACAGCTCTTCAAGAATAATAGAGATACGAAGGGAACATCTCGTGCAAAGAAGGGCACAATAAAGGACAGAAATGGTATGGACCTAACAGAAGCAGAAGATATTAGGAAGAGGTAGAAGGAATACACAAAAGAACTGTACAAAAAAGATCTTCATGACCCAGATAACCACAATGGTGTGATAACTCTCCTAGAGCCAGACATCGTGGAATGTGAAGTTAAGTAAGCCTTAGAAAGCATCACTACGAACAAAGCTAATGGAGGTGATGGAATTCCAGCTGAGCTATTTCAAATCCTAAAAGATGATGCTATGAAAGTGCTGCCCTCAATATGCCAAAATTTGGAAAACTCAGCAGTGGTCACAGGACTGGAAAAGGTCAATTTTCATTCCAATCCCAAAGGAAGGCAATGCCAAAGAGTGTTCACACTACCACACAATTGCACACATCTCACACACTAGCAAAGTAACACTCAAAATTCTCCAAGCCAGGTTTCAACAGTACATGAACCATGGATTTAGAAAAGACAGAGTAACCAGAGAAAAAACTGTCAACATCTGTTGGATCAACGAAAAAGTAAGAGAGGTCCAGAAAAACATACTACTTCTGCTTTATTGACTATGCCAAAGCCTTTGACTGTGTGGATCACAACAAACTGTGGAAAATCCTTAAAGAGATGGGAATACCAGACCACCTTACCAGCCTCCTGAGAAAATTTAAGCAGGTCAGGAAGCAACCATTAAAACTGAACATGGAACAACAGACTGGTTCCAAAATGGGAAATAAGTACGTCAAGGCTATATATTGTCACCCTGCTTATTTAACTTATATGCAGAGTACATCATG
Organism: Antilocapra americana; assembly: GCA_007570785.1. Lineage (NCBI taxonomy): Eukaryota > Metazoa > Chordata > Mammalia > Artiodactyla > Antilocapridae > Antilocapra > Antilocapra americana. Next base: position 43,779,682 of record ML663009.1, on the reverse strand, counting down.
AGAAATGCTGGGCTGGATGAAACACAAGCTGGAATCAAGATTGCTGGGAGAAATATCAATAGCCTCAGATATGCAGATGATACCATACTATGGCAGAGAATGAAGAAGAACTAAACATCCTCTTGATGAAAGTAAAAGAGAAGAGTGAAAAAGTTGGCTTAAA
>ML663009.1:43708558-43779419 GCA_007570785.1 Antilocapra americana | reverse complement strand
ATTACTTTGCCAACAAAGGTCTGTCTAGTCAAAGCTATGGTTTCCCAGTAGACATGTCTGGATGTGAGAGTTGGACTATAAAGAAAGCTGAGCACCGAAGAATTGATGCTTTTGAACTGTGGTGTTGGAGAAGACTCCTGAGAGTCCCTTGGACTGCAAGGAGATCCAACCAGTCCATCCTAAAGGAAATCTGTCCTGAATATTCACTGGAAGGATTGATGCTGAAGCTGAAACTTCAATACTTTGGCCACCTGATGCAAAGAGTGGACTCATTTGAAAATATTCTGATGCTAGGAAAGATTGAAGGTGGGAGGAGAAGGGGACGACAGAGGATGAGATAGTTGATGGCATCACTGACTTGATGAACATGAGGATTTGGTGATGGACAGGGAGGCCTGGCGTGCTGCAGTCCATGGTGCTGCGAATGGTCGGACATGACTGAGTGACTGAACTGGAACTGAAATTTCTAGAATAATTTACTTTTTGTACCTTAACGGTATTCCTTCACAAAATTTTGCTCTTTCTAAAGGAACTTTTCCCACTTTATCTATTCAACAACTTAGTAGTAGAGAGAAAAAATGAGTTCATTCTGCTACCCATCTTTTAATTGCTTTTTCTTCATATTTTTGGTCTTTTTAACTCTTCATTTATTTTTTTTCCTTTTTCTCTAATGATATACAGTTAAAATATTGTGTTACTTTCAGGTATATAACCCAGTGATTTCTCTAATGATATACAGCTAATATACTGTGCTACTTTCAGGTGTACAGCACAGTGATCCAGTTACTTTCTGCAAAATATATTCTATTTTAGGTTTATATGATATTGAATAAAATTTCCTAAGCTATATAATAAAACCATTTGCTTACTTACTTTATGTATAACTGTTTGTCTTTTAATACTATACTCCTAATCTGTCTTCCTCCTGTCCTTATTAACCATAAATTTGCATTCTATGTCTGTGAGTTGGCTTCTGTTTTGTATATACATTCACTTACACGTATCTTCTTTTTCCATTCATCTGTCTGTGGACATTTAGGCTGCTTCCCTGTCTTGGCTACTCTAAGTAGCACTGCAGTGAACACTGGGGTGCCTGTGAGATCGTGCGTCTGGCCCTGTTACTGCATGGCAACAGAAAGGGAGAGGGTGCAAACCATGACAGGTTTCCTCTTCTTGGGCTCTAAAATCCCTGCAGATGGTGACTGCAGCCATGAAATCAGATGTCATAGCTTGGCAGGAAAGCGACGACAAACCTAGACAGAGTGTTGAAGAGCAGCGCCTTCACTCTGCGACAGAGGTCCATCTAGTCAAGGCTCTGGTCTTCCCAGTGGTCCCATAGAGCTGTGAGAGCTGGACCAGAAAGAAGGCAGAGCACCGAAGAATGGATACCTTTAACTTTGGTGCCGGAGAAGACGCCCCAAAGTCCCTTGGACAGCAGGGAGATCAAACTAGTCTATCTTAAGGGAAATTAATCCTGAATACTCGTTGGAAGGACTGATGCTGAAGCTCCAATATTTTGGTTATCTGATGTGAACAGACGACTCACTGGAAAATTCCCTGATGCTGGGACAGGCTGAGGGCAGAAGGAGAAGAGGGCGCCAGAGGATGAGATGATTGGATGGCAGCACTGATGTAACAGATACGAATTTGGGCAGACTTCAGGAGACGGTGAGGGACGGGGAGGCCTGGTGTGCTGCAGGCCATGGGGTAAAAAAGCATCAGTCATGACTGGGCTCCTGAAAAACAACAAACCAACTACGTACAGATCTTTCTTGCAAGCTTGGTTATCTAGCTCGTCTGCCAGTTTCTAATTAGTATTCCATGATAACAGTTCCACGTGTAGATGTGTTTTTGATACGTTTGTGGTGTGGTTGAAGTGAGCTCTACATTCTCCACTCCATCATCTTGATCTATATTTTAATTTGTATTTAAATGACTCAGTGTTGTCAGTTGCCTTTTTACATACAGACAATAAATAAATCTTAATAATTTATCATCAATTGATGAAAATGAATGTTAGGGTTGTTCATATTTTATATTTAACTTACGATTCTAATCCTGCCTGTTCAGTTTCCAAAGGCTGAATTCGTTCCAAGACATGGGAGTACTGGACATTGGCTTTAACCCAGGCAGCTAAGGGAGCAGCTGCAGTACTGGCCCGCTTAGCATTCTGAAAAAACACATCAGAAATTATCCCACATCCTAACTTAACTTGAAATAAAGGCAAGGTTAATTCCAGTGTATTTTCCTTAAGCATCTGTTTAATAATTTAACCCAAATAATGAAGTTTATGGTTTACAGCAAAAATAAAAATAAAGTGAATTGCTATTTTGATTAAGTAAAAAAATTTATAAACTATTTTTCTGTAAGAATAAATCTTTTGAATCACATACAATCTTTAATAAAACTCTACTGACATAAATAATTATTCGCCACATTTGTAATGACTATATGTGCCAGCCACAACAGTGTCCAAGCATCATGTCTTTCCCTTCAGTACACAGGACAGATCTTCACTAGATACAAGGTCAGCTGAAAACAACTGCTATTGGTGTCAGAGAAGTACATGACATTGTAAAAAAAAGATCTAAAACAGATAAGAACCATGAAACTTAAAACTGCTGAATTAGATATAAGTATTCCAACAGAGATTGGAATTATTATATGGCTAATATACAAGAAATAAAAGCATACAGGCAAATTGGAAGTTATGACTGTTTAGGAAGTTACCAATGAGAGCAGATCGTCAGACTCAGATACCACGTAAGATAATAAACCTGTCTCCAACCCTCTAGACTCCAGTTTACCTAACTCTTCTGATAAATACTCCCCAACTATAATACTCACAACTTATTATAAAAAAACTTTCACTTTTTTAAGTAAACTAAAACATAAATAATGATAAACCATGACATTTTGACTAGAAGAATATTACAGAGTATGGAAAGGGAATTTCTGGTATAATTGTTAAAATTACCTTTGGATCAAAAGATCCTTTATTTTTAAAAAGAAGTTCTTCGACACTCTCTCTTATTTCCTTTGGAATATTTCGTGCATCGAAGGTTGCTATGTCCTCTCGCACACCTCTCTTTGCAAGGAAGCTAGAATTAAAGCATATTAATTCTAATGAGGCTAAACACAGTTTGCCATTTTTAACAAAAATATCAATTTAACAGAGTGGGTATATACAATACTTTCAATCTATTAGTTAACCGAAGATCAGAGTACTTTTAAAGTACTTAAGTTTCTAAAGTAATGTTCATCATTTTTTATAGACAAGGAGCTCCAGAAAGATGCACAACAGTTTTTCTGAGGTTCTGTGAATACACTGTAGCAATACAATGAAGGAATTATAATACCGAACACCATCCACATCCCTTTAGGTGAACTCCTGAGTAACTAATACATTATAGGATACGTAAGAAAATATTCTGACTTCTTCATAAGAAAGATATTTTAAGTGCTCTCTCAATTTGAATCTCCTCTCCCATTTCAGACTGAAAAAAACACTCTACTGTCAGAATGAGTACCAGCACCAACCATAACGCCGTCGCTACAGTGTGAATGAAGTCTGAAGCCCCATATCACACACGGAGCTAACTGTCAGCCTTCCCTCTAGTTCACATCCCTTTATACTTTCAAGGGGCTCTCACTCGCTCCCTGTGTCTCTCTCTCTGCCTCTGCCAAGAGTGAAAGATGCTCTGAGAACAGTGACTACATTTTCTTCATCAGTACACCACAGTAAATAAATTACTCTGTACCATGTGAGGACTAAATCAATATTTATGTCTATGAAGATGTTCTTAAACACTTTAAGGCATTCATCTTATCCTTTGACACTTTTAACAATCACTTACAAAGGAAGGAAAACATAGTTCTTGAAATATGATTGCACAGACCATCCTGAAATATTAGGGGAAAGTATGTAACCTGGTACTTAGATGAAATTCAGTTTGAGAAACAATATAAGAAATACTTAAAAATCTGAAAGAATGTGTAATTCACTCACGAAATAACATTTTTCACAAATTCAAAAACGTACCTTTTCATGCTTACCCAAGATGTGTCAAATATACCCATTAATCTCAAAACGCCTTCAAGAATGTCTCTGATTACATCAGGAGGCATACGCAGGGAACGGATTTCTGAAAGAGATTCTGGCTTAATGTTTCCAACTGCTAGTTTAGCTTCATTGACTAGAGGCTAGAAAACAAAAAGCGTATTTATACATTAAAAAAATTTTTATGGAAAACTGCTGTTTACAAATTATTTAATATTGATTGTCATTTTATTTAAAATAACTAGTTATTACTACCCTTTCTCTTTCAATATAAAAATGCTCTAAAACACACAAAGTACAAAATTTTCAAGTGGGGAAAGCCAGAGTTTCTGGCACCATAACTGCCACAGTCTAATTTGGAAAATCTGATCTGTTTTGAGACAATTTGCCGTTTTCAAGAGGTCCTTTCCTTTCTAATACCTGCTTGCTTATTTAATCAAGTCTCAAGTAAAAAAAAAAAAGCCTAAGAGTTTGTCTTATTTTATCTACAAAATATTTTTTCCTCTACAGTGAAAACATGATTCATGGAAAACAAAGATTATTTTTAACAATCATCAGCTACTTTGGTTACTTCCCCTAGCAGACTTTCCTTCCTGTTTCTCTTTTATAAACAGTATTAAGTGGAAGCCACACTGGTACTACTATTAGGAAATAACTTTTGCAAATAATGTTTAAACACCTATGCAAATCAAAACTATAAATGGCTCTTACAGTGTTTCCTATTTTTATCTTACCTGTACTTCTTTTAATTCATCATCAATTTTGTTTTTCCTTTCTTCAATTTTAATGACTTCTTCTGCTATTTTGTGCTTCAGTCTTTCAAGTTCTGTCTTTTGCTCACTAGCATCCTGCAGGAATATTTAAGAAGTATTCTAATTGATTTTAATGCACTCAACAATTAAAAGCATAATACCAAAAAATGTTATTTTAAAATAATACCATCTATTAAATGCTTTTCTAATATTAATTGACATGAGAGTTTATAAAATGCCTAGGAAACTGATGCTATAATTTACTGTATGTTTTTATTAGGAAATATGCTTTAATTTAATTTTTCTGAATAGCAAAGCAATAAATGCTTACTATATAAAAACCAAACATATCAGAAATGCATAATTTAGAAAATAATCATAATAATATACATTTAATACCTGCAATAACACCAGAGAAATACTACTATGAACAAGAAAACAGAAAATAGAAGTCTTCTCCAATTCTAGCAGTAGAACAGTAATAATTCTTAGAGACAAGCTATAGTATTCTAGAACGGCTTCTATATTTTAGACAAAAATTAATTAAAATTATTATACAATAATATGCAAATATGTGAACAAAAATTAGTTAAGATTCAAAGAACACAATGATATATTAGTAACATATGATGTTTTTACTCATGAATACAAAAATCAATATGGGACAAAAGGGTACCACATATATAAACATGCTTTAACATTATGAACTTTGGTATTTGATTTACTTATACTATCAAAAACCAAGGAGGAAATTTGTCAAGAAACCTTCCAAGAGTTCTAATAACAGAAGTTCTCAACCATATTATAATCATCCAAGGAGTTGAAAGGTTAATGTTTGGTGTCCTTTTTACACTTATTGTGACAACTGTATCACATTACATACTTAAGCAGAATCACTGTCTTGTACACTTGAAACTAATAGAGGTGAGTCAATTAAATCAAAAAGAGACCATAGTCTCCTCCTTCTCTCTCTCTCTCTACCTGAACTGAAAGAAACAAATTTGCTGTTTAAGCTGGTAACAACAACAAAACTAATGCTTTGTGTCCTATTGCCAAATATGTTGATCCTTCAGGTACCTGACACATGAACTCAATTAAAATTTTCTACATTCCACAAGTGTTTCTACCTGTGTATCTCTGCTACCAGTCCTTAAAAGGGAAAGTTCTTTTCATCTCCATAGTATCAAAATATTCCCTAAAGGCCCAACTCATATTGTTCATGTTTTATTAACTTACTTTTCCAATTGTAAGTTACATCTATTCTGAATATGTACAGCATTTAATACATGCATTCTTTCCTTATGTCACCAACTTAGAGTAGCAATCTTTAAAAGGCACACAGTTTGGTGAACTTATGGGTGGTGGGGGGTGGGATAGTTAGGGACTTTGGGAAGGTCAGGATACAATGCTACAATTACAATGGATAACCAAAAGGACCTATTGTATAGCATATGGAACACTGCTCAATGCAAGCCTGGACAGGAGAGGGGTTTGGGGGAGAACGGATACATGTATATGTATGGCTGAACCCCTTTGTGTTCACCTGAAACTACCAAAATATTGTTAACTGGCTATACCTATATACAAAATGCTTTTGGTGTCAAAAAATTAAAATTAAGGAAAAAAAAAGTTGTTCACTTCATTATTTGTCTCTCTATGACATCAGTTCAATTGCTCAGTCATGTCTGACTCTTTGGGACTGCAAGGTCTGCAGCATGCCAGGCTTCCCTGTCCAACAACTGCCGGAGTCCACCCAAACTCATGTCCATTGAGTCGATTATGCTATCCAACCATCTCATCCTCCGTTGTCCCTTTCTCCTCCTGCCTTCAATCTTTCCCAGCATCAGCATATTTTCCAATGGGTCAGTTCTTCGCATCACATGGCCAAAGTATTGGAGTTTCAGCTTCAGCATCAGCCCTTCCAATGAACACCCAGGACTGATCTCCTTTAGGATGGACTGATTGGATCTCCTTGCAGTCCAAGCGACTCTCAAGAGTCTTCTCCAACACCACAGTTCAAATGCATCAATTCTTTGGCACTCAGCTTTCTTTATAGTCCAACTCTCACATTCATACATGACCACTGGAAAAACCATAGCCTTGACTAGACAGACCTTTGTTGGCAAAGCAATGTCTCTGTTTTTTAATATGCTGTCTAGGTTGGCCATAGCTTTTCTTCCAAGGAACAAGTGTCTTTTAATTTCATGGCTGCAGTCACCATCTGCAGTGATTCTGGAGCCCCCAAAAATAAAGTCTGCCATTGCTTCCCCATCTATTTGTCATAAAGTTATGCAACTGGATGCCATGATCTTAGTTTTCTGAATGTTAAGCTTTATGCAAACACACAGTCAAAGGCTTTGGTGTAGTCAATAAAGCAGAAGTTGATGTTTTTCTGGAACTCTCTTGCTTTTTCAATGATCCAGCGGATGTTGACAACTTGATCTCTGGTTCCTCTGCCTTTTCTAAAACCAGCTTGAGCATACTTATGTATAAAATAACAAACAGAAATGTATTCTATTTATAATTGAACATAATTATTAACTTATAATACAAGATGCAGAGTTGTTGTTCTAGGTCTAATCTAGGTAATACAATTAGCTACAGTCATAGAAAAAGCAAATAAGTACCAGAAAAACATCTATTTCTGCTTTATTGACTATGTCAAAGCCTTTGACTGTGTGGATCACAACAAACTGTGGAAAATTATGAAAGAGACAGGAATACCAGACCACCTGATCTGCCTCCTGAGAAACCTGTATGCAGGTCAGGAAGCAACATTTAGAACTGGACATGGAACAACAGAGTGGTTCCAAATAGGAAAAGGAGCACGTCAAGGCTGTATATTGTCACCCTGCTTATTTAACTTATATGCAGAGTTCATCATGAGAAACGCTGGGCTGGAAGAAGCACAAGCTGGAATCAAGATTGCTGGGAGAAATACCAATAGCCTCAGATATGCAGATGACATCACCCTTATGGCATAAAGTGAAGAGGATCTAAAAGGCCTCTTGATGAAAGTGAAAGAGGAGAGTGAAAAAGTTGGCTTAAAGCTCAACATTCAGAAAACTAAGATTATGGCATCCGGTCCCATCACTTCATGACAAATAGATGGGGAAACAGTGGAAACAGTGACAGACTTTATTTTGGGGGGCCCCAAAATCACTGCAGATGGTGACTGTAGCCATGAAATTAAAAGACACTTACTCTTTGGAAAGAAAGCTATGACCAACCTAGACAGCATATTAAAAAGCAGAGACGTTACTTTGCTAACAGGTCCAGCTAGTCAAGGCTATGGTGTTTCCAGTGATCATGTATGGATGTGAGAGTTGGACTATAAACAAAGCTGAGTGCAGAAGAATTGATGCTTTTGAACTGTGGTATTGGAGAAGACTCTTGAGAGGCCGTTGGACTGCAAGGAGATCCAACCAGTCCATCCTAAAGGAGATCAGTCCTGTGTGTTCATTGGAAGGACTGATGTTGAAGCTGAAACTTCAACATTTTGGCCACCTGACGCAAAGGGCTAGCTCATTTGAAAAGACCTTGATGTTGGGAAAGATTGAGGGCAGGAGAAGAAGGGGACGACAGAGGATGATGGTTGAATGGCATCACCGACTCAATGGACATGAGTTTGGGTAAACTCCAGGAGTTTGTGATGGACAGGGAGGCCTGGCGTGCTGCAGTTCATGGGGTCAGACACAACTGACCAACTGAACTGAACTGACAGGCTTAGAAATCTCTCTTCCCAGAACGGCCCAGAAAAAGAGTAGTATAGTACATAACATATCTTAATAATATTCACTAGTTTGGAAGTACACAGAGTACTTTACATTTTCCTTTGTTAATATATACAGCTATCAATGATATTATCCTTTATGGAGTTTTTACTGTTTTTCAAATTACTATTTAAAGGTAAGTAATCCAAAAGTCTTCCAATTGCAACAATAGAAGTGAGAAGAATATGAAACAAAGCTTTCAACTTCCTGAAGGGGAATATTTGATAGATATTTTTAACAATAAAAATGACTTGCTGCTTCAGATAAGTATTTACATTACTTTACTTCTAAAATTCCTTGAGAAAAAAATATGCTAAAGTTTTACAGCATAAAAATTAAATTGATTTTCTGATCTGTTACTTTCAGGCAGTCCATAAATGTATATTGTAAACACTGAATGTGTACATAATCATCAGTTATGTGAAAATACTATTGCTTCTGAAGATTTTCCATCTGCGAATGAATTAATTTTGACATGCCAGGTGAAATCTTTTTGCTTCTGCTATTCAGTTCAGTCTAGATAACCCTCTTGTGATGTTCACAGACAATAAACTTCCTTTCCATGCCCATAAAGCTTTTGTGAATAAGAATTATTTTTAACTAAGGATAAAGCAATCATGTAAGAAAAAGTAATAATAAGACATGTTCAGGAAAAAGAAAACTTCGTAAAATTTCTAGCTGGAGATGCTGCAACAATGAAACAACAGCAAGCAGCACCACTGCCAAAAGGAAACATCTAGAGATTTTTTTACATCTCCTGATGGACAATTTAGCAAAGATTGTCTTTGCTGTCTTTGCTTGTCCTGAATAGGACGGTTAAAAGATAAACTTTAAGAAATTTTGAAGAAAGCAGAACAAATATAAAGTGAGAAAATATAAAAAAGTTAGAGAACCAGACTGTAAGCCTAAAGCCCAAATAAGAATTCTAAAAACAATAGAGAAATAAAGGAAAAGGAATTAACAATAAAATAAGGAAATTTCCCAGAACTGAAGGAGACAAATTTTTAAGTAGTAAGAAGTCACACTGGACATAGTAGATAACAATAAACCTAAACCAAGACAAATCACTGTAACTTTAAAACAATGAAAACCAAGGTCTAAAAGATTTCAAGAGAGGAAAAAAAGAAAAAGAGGTCATCCAAACACAAATCAGATATTAAAATACCAACAATAGAAGCTAGGAGAAAAAGGAACAATGCCCTCAAAATCCTAAAGAAAACATAAATATTCCACCCCAGAAAGCTATTCCCAGCACACAACCAACCAACCAAGAACACAGCAGAACATTCATAAAGGTGAGATCTCAAAATTTATCTTCCATTAATCCTTTCTCAAGAAGCTTCTGGGCCAGGCTCCAGAAGTGAGGGAGTAGACCAAGATGGTACAGAAGGATTGCAGGACTCAGCTGTGACCAGGCAGAGAGGGAAGCAAGCCACAAGGCTCCAGGAGAGAACGCTACAGGGGGCTGAGGAAAACTATAAAACAGCTGAGGCTTTGGGAAGTCTTCACAGAATATTTACAACACATTTTTAAACAGGCAATTTATGGAGTCATATTACCACTTCCCTTCCCAACTACCAGAGATAAGGGGAAAAAAAGGTTATTCATCTGAGAAATTGAGTCAAAGAAGCTCAGGATTTGGAATTACCAGGCTAAGGACTTCAAAGCTAAGGTCTAGGACAAGATTTTCATGCAAAAAACAAGGGCATCACATTTCCTTGCTGATCAATGATGTTGAGTATCTTTTCATTATTTATGAAACATATGACCCCTTTACAGGTCTCTTTTCATGAAAGGCCAGTGCAAATCTTTTAACTATTTGTAAAATAAATTGTTAGTTTTATTAATATTGCTGCTGCTGCTGCTAAGTACTTCAGTCATTTCCAACTCTGTGTGACCCCACAGACGGCAGTCTACCAGTCTCTGCCATTCCTAGGATTCTCCAGGCAAGAGTTCTGAAGTTGGTTGCCACTGCCTTCTCCTTATTAGGACTGAGTTGTAATCATTTCTATACTGTTGGAAACAAGTTTTTTTATGAAATACACATTTGTAAATATTTTCTCCCAGTCTGTGACTTGCCTTTTCATTTTCTTTTTTAATTTCAATGAAGTCCAATTGGTCATTTATTTTCCTCTTCTACTTTGGTATCATATCTAAGAAATCTTTGCTTCACCAAACATCATAAACATATTCTCCCTCACTCTCTTCTAAAGTTTTACAATTTACACTGTACATTTAGGTCTCTGTTCCATGTCAAGTTACTTTACATAGTGAGTTTTTTTTTCCTCTCTTCATGGATATCCAAATATTCCAGTACCGTTTTTTAAAAGGATCATCCTTTCCACAATTAAATGATATTTTTGTATGAAATTAATTGAGCATGTATGTGTGAGTCTGTTTCTGGAATCCATATTGTTCCAATAATTGCTATGCTTATTTTATAGCAGTGTTACCCTACCTTGACTACTGTAGACTGTAATAAGTCTTTATATCATAAGTCCTCCAACTTTGTTACTTTTAAGACTTTCTGTGCCATTTATTTTTATTGAGATATATACACGAGACTGAAAAATACTAAAATTAATTTAAATAAAAGAGGCATTAGACTTGAAGTGAGGCTAACATCACCCACATGGAGATGGTGAAACACATTTAAGACACAATCATGGATGTAAAACTAACAGAATTTAAGGATTCTTTAGATGCATGGATTAAGGGAACAAAAGTCTAACATAATTTATAAGTTCTGTCTTGAACAATTAGCTAGATTGTAGTGACATAACTAAGAAAAGGAATACAGGAAAGGAAATAATGAGCAGTTTTGAACCTGTTTTGAATTGTAAGGCTTATGGGATTTTCAAGAAGACGTATCTAACAGATTACTGATTATTTGAGTCTGAAGCTCAGAGGAGGAATAGGGCAGAAGAACAAAAAATTATGGACTTAGTGGTAGTCGGTATATAATCAGTACTAAAAAGAAAGGTAATGGGCAGAAAGACAATGGGTATGCAAATGTAAAACAATATCCTGGTAAGGGAGAACAACATGATGGAGGAGAAGGTGGATGTGGAGTACATCTCTCTCCAAGAATACAGCAGGAACACACCTTCAGACACAGAAGTGCGTGCAGAACATCAGCTGAGAACCGGCAGGAGTACCTGACCAGTGGAAAAGAATATATAGAAACACGCAAAACTCAGAAGGATGAAGGAACTAGGGAGAAAACAGGAGTGTCAGTAGGACTGGACCTGCCCTCAGCGAGTAGGGGAACTGAAGCAGGGGTCCGATCCCCACATGGGGGCAACTGTCTGAGTCAGAGGAGAAACATTTAGGGTGAGACTAAAACAGCTGATCTGTGGCAGCCTAAATGGAATGAGAATCAGACAGTCCCTGCCGCAGCCATACATATGCCGGGCAGGAACACAGGTCCCCTGGAAGGCGCAGCAGCTGGGAGCTGGAGTTTGGGGACTGTGGAGCAATCCAGGACGAGGGCTGCTGTTGACTGTATAGAGATGAATCCTGGGGATGTGAGGGAGGAGACTGTGGTGGGAGATGCCTGTGGAGGAAAGTGGGGCAGCCGTGGAAGAAGGGTGATACTGCTGAGTCATGCGTAGGGGGTGGAGCCCTCACCATCGCCTCTCTCCCCCAACACACCAGCATCGGCGGCTGAACAATAGAGAGGATGGCCCATCAAACGACTGACACACTAAACTACAGAGTAGGACACCAGCCGGGGGGGCCCCTTTATGTGCCTGCCTCACAGAACAACAGAGAAGGACCCCAGACAAGGGAGCCTCTAAGTGGCTGAACAGGCGGAGCTACGGACAAAGACTGGCCAAAGAGGCCTTCTGATGGCCAGCTACCAGAGGCTTGAAAAAAGACTCTGATAGGGCCATGACTCCTGCTGCAGAGTTAGTCTGTGCCCCTGAACACTTGGTGCCACCAGGGTCCCCAAAAACCAAGCAGCTGTGCCACCTTCACGCTCAACCCTCACTGGGGCAGAGCTGCCACAGGCAAAAAAGTCTTGTGTCTTTGGCGCAGGGTCACTTCAGTCCTCTCCGCCTCTGTGACCCTGTGGACTGTGGCCTGCCAGGATTCGCTGTCAGCAGGGCTCTTTAGGCAAGAACACTGGAGTGTGTTGGCCAACACTGGTTGCCATACCCTTCTAGAGCACTATATTTCCTGCTGCCCTAGCCGCCAACTCCCGTGAGTACCTGGTGCTGCCAGAACCCCCGTGACCCAAGCAGCTGCACCACCTCCACACCTGGCCCTCACAGGGGCAAACCCAAGTCCTCCAGGGCAGCCTCAGGAGCAAACCCCAGTGGACGACCCACATGCAGAGGTGGAAATAAAACCACAACTGAAACCCCGGGGCAGTGTGGCTAAGGAAGAAGACCCAAAACCTTCCCACCAGCTGTAAAAGCTGCAGATTAAATCCACATGATCAATTAAGCAGACTCTGTGTCTATGGAATATAAAAAGGCCACTGAGAGCTCCCACAAAAGAAAACGCACTAGTTCTGATAGCTGTGGACACTGGAGGCAAGAACACACAGGAGTAGGACCAGGTTAGAGTCTGAGCTGCCACCACAGCAGGTCCAGAGACCAGCACAGTGTTGGAGGGCATCCTAGGGAGGTAAGAAGGACTGTGACTTCCAGCAAGAGAAAGGACTCTGACAGCAGTGACTCCAGAAAACCATTTATTGTTCTTATGTTTTGACTTGTTCTGTAGATTCCTTTAGATTTTTTTTTCTTTTCTATTCCTTTATTTGGGCCCCCCTGTTGCAGTTGAAATCTAATTAAGCTTCTGAGCTTTTTTTTTTCCTCAGTCATATCTTCTATTGTTATAAACCACTGCCTCTACATTGGGCTTTTGCAGTTCTCTTGAGTTTTTTTTTTTTTTTTTGCTCTTCTCTTTTCTCAATTTTAATTTTTGAAGCCTATCATTATTTTTCTACACTTATTCGTTTATTTCTCCTACTGTTCTTTTCCCCTTGCAATTAATCTTTTATATATATAAATCTTTATCTACCTCTATATTTAACTTTGCATATCTAGTCTTCCTTTCTTTCTTGCCTTTCCTCTCAACATATTTGTTACCTTTGTTTTCACTGCTTTTTCTAGTTCATGCTACAGTTCGTTTTGTTCATAACTGGTAAATGTAATTTTTTATTTCTTCTGTTCACCAGGTCAATCTAATGTACTTTATTTTTGTTGGCCTGTTTTGACTTTGCATATGGGTGTATATGTGTATATTCCATTATTTTAATTATTAGTTGCCTGATTTAGTAACTGCCATATGTCTGGGGTTACTGTTTGGTTTCTTGTTTTTGGGTATTTGTTTTAATCTCACTGAATGCCATAACAAACCACATGTTCTTGAGCAGAGATCAAGCCCTGAGCCTTTGGAGTGGGAGCACTGACTCCAAGACCCTGGAGTCAGACAGGGTCTGACTAACCCTAGGGAGTTACCAGACAACTAACCCTAGGGAGTATAAGAGAGTGAGAACTCACACAAAGGAAACCACCTGAATACAAGACCCAACATCACCCAACCACCAGGAGCACCCTATGCAGGATGCCTCATCTAAACAACAAACACAACAAAAGTACAAACTTGACCATCAGCAGACAGGATTACCACACCTCTCTCACCCTTGCCCATCAGAGAAAAAACAAACAAACAAACAGAAAAACTCAGCACAACTCCCACCCTATAGGAAGCTTACACAAACCAATGAACCAACCTTAGGAGGGCAAAAACCAAGAGGAAGAAATAAATCAACCCTGAAATCAGGGAAAAAGAGACCTCAAACATACTAAGTTAAAAAAAAAATGATAATAATGAAAAGGCAGAGAAATACTACACACACAAATGAAGGAGCAAACTAGAAATGCAGAAGTCAAAATAAATAAAGAGGAAATAGGCAAACTACCTGAAAAAGAATTCAGAATAATGATGGTAAAGATGATCAAAAACCTTGAAAATAGAATGGAGAAAATGTAAGAATCAATAAACAAAGACCTAGACGAAGTAAAGAATAAACATACAGAGACAAACAACACAATTACCAAAATAAAAAATACTCTAAAAGGAACCAACAGCAGAATATCTGAAGCAGAAGAATGAATCAGTGAGCTGGAAGATAAAGTGGTGAAAATAACTTCTGAAGAGCAGAATAAAGTAAAAAGAATGAAAAGAACTGAGGATAGTCTCAGAGACCTCTGGGACAATATCAAAGGCACCAACATTAGAATTATAGGGCTCCCAGAAGAAGAAAAGAAAAAGGGTATGAAAAAAATTTTTAAGAGATCATAGTTGAAAATTTCCCCAATATGAGAAAGGAAATAGTCAATCAAGTCCAAGAGGCACAAAGACTCCCAGAGAGGATAAACCCAAGGAGGAACACACCAAGACACATACTAATCAAACGAACAAAGACTAAACATAAAGAAAGAATATTAAAAGCAGCAAGGGAAAAGCAACAAGTAACAAAAAAAGGAAACTTCAAAAGCTTAACAGCTGACTGTTCAGCAGAAACTCTGCAGCAAGAAGGGAATTGCAGGATACATTTAAAGTACTGAAAGGGAAAAATCTACAACCAAGATTACTGTACCCAACAAAAACCTCATTAAAATTGATGGAGAATGAAAAGCTTTTCAGACCAGCAAAAGTTCAGAGAATTCAGTACACCAAACCAGCTTTGCAACAAATGTTAAAGAGACTTATAGTAAGAAATACAGAAGCAAAGAGATCTGCAAAATCAACCCCAAACAATTAAGAAAATGGAAATAGGAACATATCTATCAATAATTACTTTAAATTTAAATGAATTAAATGTTCTAACCAAAAGACAAAGACTGGCTGAATGGATACAAAAACAAGATCAATATATATGCTGTCTATAAGAAACCCATTTCAGATCTAAAGACACATATAGAATGAAAGTGAGAGGGAAGAAAAATATATTCCGTGCAAATGAAAAGCAAAAGAGAGCTGGAGTAGCAATACTCATATCAGACAAAATTGACCTTAAAATAAAGACAATTAAGATAAGGAAGGACACACATAATTATCAAAGGATCAATCCAAGAGGAAGACATAGCAATTCTAAATATCTATGCATCCAACATAGGAAAACCCCATACATAAGACAAACATTAACAGACATAAAAGGAGAAACGGACAGTAACACAATAATACTAGGAAACTTAAACACCCTACTCACACCAGTGGACAGATCATCAAAACAAAAAATTAATAAGGAAACACAAGTCATAAATGATACATTAGATGAGATGGATCTCACTGATACCTTAAGGACATTCCATCCAAATGCAGAAGAATATACCTTCTTCTCAAGTGCACATGGAACATTCTCCAGGATAGACCACATCTTCGGTCATGAATCAAGCCTGAGTAAATTTAAGAAAACTGAAAAAATATCAAGCATCTTCGCTGACCACAAGCATCTTCCTGTGAGAAGATATGAGAAGTATCTTCTCATATCTAGCTATGATAGTAGATATCAATTACAAGAAAAAAATTTTAAGAAACATAAACACATGGAAATTAAACAACACGTTTCTAAATAACCAACAGGTTACTGAAGAAATCAAAAGGGAAATCAAAAAGTTTCTAAAACAAATAACAATGAAAACACGACAACTCAAAACCTATGGAGTGCAGCAAAAGCAGTTCTATGAGGGAAGTTTACAGCAATATAATATTTCTTCAAGAAACAAGAAAAACACTGAACAGACAACTTCACACCTAAAACAACTGGAAAAAGTAGAACAACAAAAATCCCAAAATTAGTAGAGGGAAAGAAATCAAAATGATCTGAGCAGAAATAAATGAAAAAGAAATGAAAAAAATAATGCATAAAGATTAATAAAACTAAAACTTGGTTCTTTGAGAAGACAAACAAAATTGACAAAAACTTTAGTCAGACTCATCAAGAAAAGAGAGAGAAGAATCTAATCAACCCAATTAGAAATGAAAAAGGACAAGTTACAACAGGCAATGCAGAAATACAAAGGATTATAAGAGACTATTATGAACAACTATATAACAATAAAATGGATAACCTGGAAGAAATGGACAGATTCTTAGAAAAATTTAATCTTCCCAGACTGAACCAAGAAGAAATAGAAATTATGAACAACCCACAAGCACTGAAATAGAAGCAGGGATCAAATATCTCCCCAAAAAACAAACAAGCCCAGGACCAGATGGCTTCACAGGTGGAATCTACCAAACATTTAGAGAAGAGCTAATGCCTATCCTCATGAAAATCTTTCAAAAAATTTCAGCGAAAGGAACACTTTCAAACTCATTTTATGAGGTCACCATCACCTCATAGCTACAGGCCAATATCACTGATGGAAAAAGATGCAAAAATCCACAACAAAAGTGCTGCACTCAATATGACAGCAAGATTGGAAAACTCAGCAGTGGCCACAGGACTGGAAAAGGTCAGTTTTCATTCCAATCCCAAAGAAAGGGAATGCTAAAGAATGCGCAAACTACCCCACAATTCCACTCATCTAACATGCTAGTAAAGTAATGCTCAAAATTCTCCAAGCCAGGCCTCAGCAAGACATGATCCATGAACTTCCAGATGTTCAAGCTGGTTTTAGAAAAGGCAGAGGAACCAGAGACCAAATTGCCAACATCGAATGGATCATCAAAAAAGGAAGCGAGTTCCAGAAAAACATCTATCTCTGCTTTATTGACTATGTCAAAGCCTTTGACTGTGTGGTCACAACAAACTATGGAAAATTCTGAAAGAGATCGGAATACCAGACCAGCTGACTTGACTCTTGAGAAATTTGTATGCAGGCCAGGAAGCAACAGTTAGAACTGGACATGGAACAACAGACTGGTTCCAGATAGGAAAACGAGTACATCAAGATTGTATATTGTCATCCTACTTATTTAACTTCTATGCAGAGTACATCATAAGAAACGATGGGCTGGAAGAAGCAAAGGCTGGAATCAATGCTGCCGGGAGAAATATCAGTAGCCTCAGATATGCAGATGACACCACTCTTATGGCAGAAAGTGAAGAACTAAAGAACCTCTTGATGAAAATGAAAGAGAAGGAAAAAGTTGTCTTAAAGCTCAACATTCAGAACACTAAGATCATGGCATCCGGTCCCATCACTTCATGACAAATAGATGGGGAAACAGTGGCTGACTTTATTTTTCTGAGCTCCAAAATCACTGCAGCTGGTGACTGCAGCCATGAAATTAAAAGATGCTTACTCCTTGGAAGGAAAGTTATGACCAACCTAGATAGCATATTTAAAAGCAGAGACATTACTTTGCCAACAAAGGTCCGTCTAGTCAAGGCTATGGTTTTTCCAGTGATCATGTATGGATGTGAGAGTTGGATGGTGAAGAAAGCTGAGCACCGAAAAACTGATGCTTTTGAACTGTGGTGTTGGAGAAGATTCTTGAGAGTCCCTTAGACTGCAAGGAGATCCAATCAGTCCATCCTAAAGGAGATCAGTCCTGGGTGTTCATTGGCAGGACTGATGTTGAAGCTGAAACTCCAATACTTTGGCCACCTGATGCAAAGAGCTGACTCATTTGAAAAGACCCTGATGCTGAGAAGGATTGAGGGCAGGAGGAGAGGGGGACGACAGAGGATGAGATGATTGGATGGCATCACCGACTCGATGGCCATGGTTTTGGGTAGACTCCAGAGTTAGTGATGGACAGGGAGGTCTGGTGTGCTATGATTCTTGGGGTCGCAAAGAGTCAGACACGACTGAGTGACTGTACTGAACCGAACTGACAATATCCCTGATGAACAAAGATGCAAAAATTCTCAACAAAATTTTAGCAAACAGAATTCAGCAACATATCAAAAAGCTCATACATCATGATCAATTTGGGTTTATTCCAGGGATACAAGGATTCTTCAATATATGCAAGTCAATCAATGTGATAATTATATTAACAAATTGAAAGATAAAAAATATGTGATAATCTCAACTGATGCAGAAAAAGCCTTTCACAAAGTTCAGCACCGATTCATGATTAAAACTTCAAAAAATGGGCATAGAAGAAACCACCTCAACATACTAAAGGTCATATATGATGAGCCTACAGCAAACATTGTTCTCAATGGTCTAAAATTGAAAGCATTCCCCCTAAGATCAGGAACAAGACAAGACACTTTCATCAGTATTATTCAACATAGTTCTGGAATTCCTAGCTACAGCAATCAGAGAAGAAAAAGAAATGAAAGGAACCCAGATCAGAAAAGAAGAAGGAAAGCTCTCACTGTTTGCAGATGACATGATACTGTACAAAGAAAACCCTAAAGATAGTATCAGAAAATTAGTAGAGCTAATCAGTGAATTTAGCAATTCACTAATTGTTACAGGAAACAAAATTAATATACAGAAATACACAGAAAATCAATACGCAGAAGTCACTTACATTTCTATATACTAACAATGAAAAATAAAAAAGAGAAATTAAGGAATCAATCCAATTCACCACTGCAACAAAAACAATTAAATATCTAGGAATAAACTTACCTAAGGAGACAAAAGAACTGTACACAGAAAATTATAAGACACTAATTAAAGAAATCAAAGATGGCATAAACAGATGGAGAGATATTCCATGTTCCTGGGTAGGAAGGATCAATATTGTGAAAATGACTATAGTACCAAACACAATCCACAGATTCAATGTACTCCCTATCAAATTAGCAATAGCATTTTTCACAGAACTAGAACAAAAGATTTCACAATTCATATGGAAACACAAAAGACCCCAGATAGCCAAAGCAATCCTGAGAAAGAAGAATGAAGCTGGAGGAATCAATCTTCCTCACTTCAACTTATACTACAAAGCTACAGTCATCAAGACAGTATGGTACTGGCACAAAAACAGAAATAAAAACCAATGGAACATGATAGAAAGCCCAGAAATAAACCTATGCACCTATGGGTACCTTATTTTTGACAAAGGAGGCAAGAATATACAATGGGGCAGAGACAGCCTCTTCAATAAATGGTGCTGGGAAAACTGGACAGCTACAGGTAAAAGAATGAAATTAGAACACTTCCTACCACCATACACAAAGACAAGCTCAAAATGGATTGAAGACCTAACTGTAAGACCAGAATCTATAAAACTCTTAGAGGAAAACATAGGCAGAACACTCGATGACATAAATCAAAGCAAGACCCTTTATGACCCACCTCCTAGAGTAACGAAAATAAAAACAAAAGTAAACACATGGTGCCTGATTAAATTTAAAGCTTTTGCACAGCAAAGGAAATAGCAAGGTGAAAGATAACCCTCCAAATGGGAGAAAATAATAGCAAATGAAACAATTGACAAAGGATTAATTTCCAAAATATACAAGCAGCTCATACAACTCAATACCAGAAAAACAAAAAACCCAATCAAAAGGTGAGAAAAAGATATAAACAGACATTTTTCCAAAGAAGACATATGGAAAGATGCTAAAAAACCACATGGAAAGATGCTCAACATCATTAGAGAAATGCAAATCAAAACTACAATGAGATACCACCTCATACCAGTAAGAATGCCCTATCACCAAAAAGTCTACAAACAATAAATGCTGGAGATGCTGTAGAGAAAAGGGAACACTCTTGCACTGTTAGTGGGAATTTAAACTGACACAGCCAGTATAGAAGACACTATAGAGATGCCTTAAAAAACTAGGAATAAAACCACAATATGACCCAGCAGTCCCACTCCTAGGTATACCCTGAGGAAACCAAAATTGAAAACGAGCATCTATCCCTCTGTTCATTATAGCACTATTTACAATAGCTAGAACATGGAAGCAACCTAGATGTCCATCAACAGATGAATGGATAAAGTAATTACGGTACATATACACAATGGACTATCACTCAACCATAAAAAGGAATGCATTCAAAGTCAGTTCTGATGAAGTTGATGAACCTAGAACCTATTTATACAGAGTAAAGTAAGTCAGAAAGCGAAAGATAAGCACTGTATTCTAATGCATATAGACGGAATCTAGAAAAATGGTCCTGAAGAAGTCATTTACAGGACAGCAATGGAGCAACAGACATAGAGAACAGACTTTTGTGCATGGGGACAGGGGAGAGGAGGGTGAGGTGTATGGAGAGAGTAACATGGAGACTTACACTACCATATATAAAATAGATAGCCAATGGAAATTTGCTGAATGACTCAGGAAACTCAAACGGGGCTCTGTATCAACCTAGAGGGGTGGGGTGGGGAGGGAGATGGGAGGGAAGTTCAAAAGGGAGGGGATATATGTATACCTATGGCTGATTCATGTTGAGGTTTGACAGAAAACAACACAATTCTGTAAAGCAATTATCCTTCAATAAAAAATAAATAAATTTTAAAAAAAGAATATCCTGGCAATAAAGAATACAGAGAAATCTACCTTGAGACAGTTCAACCAAAGAAAGGCAATGTAAAAAGAAGATACAATCCAAATAAATATTTAAAATATTATTAAAGTATAAATAGAATGAATAAAGACATTTTTAAAATCCTGAGAATATTAAAAACAAGCTTGAAGCCTGAAGGAGATAATAGTAAGAAAAATAAAAGAAAATATTAACTAACAGAGGGTAAACAAATTCAGTTACAGACAAATCTATACCAATCAAAATGTTGATACTTTTGTATTTATAGGGTTTAGATATATTAGTGTATGAACAACTGAGGAGAATACAGTTGTGATTTTAAACAATATGGGAAAATAACACACTCTTTCCAAAAGTTCAAGTACACAGCACTATCAGTCTACTCAATATAGACAAGCAATATTTTTTAAATCCACTTAAGCAAAAAAGTTATTTTTCACACCGAACGACAACCAGGTATAAATGGCCTTCCTATTATTTGCATTTCTGTGCTTCCTCTAAATATTACCTGCATTGATACTGTGATCTCTTGAAGAGCAGCATCTGCTTCATCTTGCTTAGTTTTAAGTAATACACTTTGTTCTCCAGCTGTTCTGTTCAATTCAGCCACAAGAGCTTTAGCTTCATTTAGTTTAGATACACCAGCCTACATTAATAAAAGAGACTGACAATATTAAAAGAAAGGAATTTTATATACATAAACAAAGTCTGTAAGAATGAAACAAAAAAATATAAATGTGTACAAATACCACATCTGCTAGTGAACTTGGGTTTTTTCTTATTGCTAATTATAACGATTTATTCAACTGTTTACCCATTAAGATATAGGAAAAGACTCCACAAAGGCTTTAGAGAAAAATGGATTTTAAAGCAGTAAAGTTGAATATATCAACATGTATTAGATAGCTTTAAACAGTGGGGTTTTACTCAAATGCATTAGAACAGGAAAGAAAATAGAAAAAAAAAATCTTCAGTAAACCTCTCTAATTTTTCAGTCTCATTAATTGAACAAAACAACCTCAGGGACCACTATTTTTATGCTGGGCTTGGTTTTGTTTGTCCATTATCCAACTCTCATAAGAGACTGCCTTACGCAGGGTGCTGGTAAGCAATCACACCAAATGCTTCGGCTATTCTTTGGGCGGGTGGTTGACCCTGGTCTGCACATTATAACACCCCATTCCACTGTCCATAGATAATCCAAGGAATAAACATGAAAAATATTATCTCTGTTCTTCAATACAATTGCATTTTTGTCACAAAATGAATCAGCAGATTTAGAAAGATAGCAATGGCAAAAAAAGGAAGGTAAACAGTATTTATTGAGCACCCAGTATAGAGAACAGGCATCATGCTGGTTCTTTACAGTAGCATTTTATGTAATGCGCACAACACATTGTCCCAATAAAGCTCCAACTGAGCAATTCATTTACCTCAAATACAACAGAGAACTAAATCAGGAAATTATCCCTGCAAAGCATGTGCAGTTAGTGGCTTAACATAAATGAAAGTAAATCAGTAGAAAGAAGGCTAAAGAGAACTCTGTCAATTAATGTTCCTTGTTTCCTACCCTTACAAAGAGAAGCAAGAACTTTGGAGAGGGAATGCTCTCTGACAGAATCTGAGGCTAGCATTCTAACAGCATCCTTAAGTTTAAACTCTACAATTACAGAAATACGAAAAGAGTTCAAAATGTACAAAGTCAAGTGACATAAATAATACAATAAAATA
Organism: Antilocapra americana; assembly: GCA_007570785.1. Classification (NCBI taxonomy): domain Eukaryota; kingdom Metazoa; phylum Chordata; class Mammalia; order Artiodactyla; family Antilocapridae; genus Antilocapra; species Antilocapra americana. The sequence goes on along the minus strand of ML663009.1, from coordinate 43,756,672 downwards.
TAAATAATGAAATTATATAAAATAAATTTTAAGAATATGCTTATAAAATATAAAGTTTAATATAAAACATTATATTGTATATTATGTTTTAATTAATAATAGGTATTTCTGATTTCTAAAATAAGTTCATGTGAAAAAGACATTTATCAGTACCATAAGCTATCAAAAGCACACAAATAACATATGCAGTGAAGAAAACAAATAATTATTCAACCAAAAAATATACAAAACCATCACTATAATCTAGCGGGCAATATAGATAGGTGAGACAGTTTTCCAGGACATTTAATACAGCACAGTATTTATTTACAGCATTGGGATGTACAAAGTCCTTGTCCTCTACACATAAATAAAATGATCTTAGACCACCAATACTGTACCTGCAAATGACTTTGTCTTTTTAATAATTCCTCCTTCTTGCTGCTACTTATGGCAGAATACACACGTAAAAAGGTCATATATCGGCTTGGTGTAGCACCATATGGTTTACAAGACTCATGGATTAATAAAAATGATTTTAGAAAATCAGGATCAACTAGAAAGAGAAAAAATGACAATGTAAGTATGGTCCATTAAGAATTAGAGAAAATACTTAACTATATCTTTTTCGACTCAATGAAATTATGAGGTAATATATTTGCTTAAAGGTGAACAGGTATTCCTATGTATCCATTCATAGCTTCCATCTTTCTTATTAATTTGCATTATTTAATTTCAGTGGTCTCTATACTTCAACTGTATTTATCTATTTTTCCATTTATTTCCCAACAAGTTTTATTGCTGTAAGAAAGATAAATCTACAGTTTCTCATATCAATTAATTAGGACTACATAACATGTAGTCTAAAAGTAAGCTTACTAAAAGCTATACGACCGGAAAAGAGATACCAAACCAAATAACACCTATCCACTCGTATTTACATGGGGAAAAACAGGGCTTCAAAAGCCAAAACATTAAGAACAAGCTCTCGTTAAGATTCAATATACATACGCCTGCTCAGTCACTCAGTCATGTTCAACTCTGCAAACCCATGGACAGTAGCCCACCACGGAATTTTCCAGGTAAGAATACTGGACTGGGTTGCCATTTTCTCTCCAGTGACTCTTCCTGACCCAGGGATCAAACCCACATCGCCCACACGGGCAGGCGATCCCGGATCACTTGAGCAGCCTGGGAGGCCAACACACGCGTGACCAAACACATGCTCTCTCTCTTGGTGTCTCAGCCTATTCCCCTCTGTATTCTCTACCCCAGGGAACAAAACCAACTCCAATAAATTTTTCCAAGCAGAACCTGAGAAACAAGTCTTGCATCCTTCTTCTTCCTGGCATACAACAGCCATTACATAACCAAATCCTCTTCAGATAACCTCCTCGTACCACCTGAGCCGATTCCCTCCTCTTAAGATTAGAAGGCGACGGCCTTCGATACTGGTCGATAGCACCCCGTTGCCCTGAATACCAACCTGTTTCTAACGTCTGAAAAAACAGGTGGGTGTAGAGACTTCTCTTTCTAAAACAAGACTCTGGTTATATCCCTAACAAAAACCTGCCAACTATCCCAGATCACTGACAAGTCAGAATCCAAATTCCTCCTGTAGCGTGACCTGGAAGGTTCTTCATCACCGACCCTGCCTACCTTACGGCAGAGAAAACAGCAATTATTTCATCAATAAAAGCCAGGTAAAATCAATGTTATCAAAATAGTACCTGATTTCTTTTTCTTTTCTTCTTTTTTTTTTTTGTCACTATGTTTTTCTTCACCACCCATTTCACTGAGCAACATTTCAGGTATCTAAAACAGGAAGAGTATCTCTTTAAACCTCAATTCAGTATGAAAAAAGTTTAAGTAAATCTAATATCAGAGGTAAAAAAAATTTAACACAACACATAAAAAGTATCAGTTGGACTTTTCTTCTAGGATTCCTTCCAGACTAAGGAAAAAAACAGTACATCAGTCTCTAGAAAACATTTCCTAGTCGATACTTTGAGACATATCAACCATAAATGACTGGAAATTAACAGCACACAGGAAAAGCTTCAAGGCCTCACTTGAAAAATCATTAGGCTTTATAAAATGAAGAAAATTACTATTGAATTAGTAACTGAATTAGAAATAGATTGAATTAGAAAATAATCATTTAAAAATCACAAAGTAATAAAATCAAGTGTTTTATTTGGTATCAAACTAATAAAATAATAAGTGACATAAAGGAACAGGAAGGATTCTTAGCCTTCTTAAATAAGAAATAACTAAAAATTAATGGAAATAATTCAATAATTGATAACATAATTGACATCAACATAACTGAAAGTTCTAAAAACTATCTATTGTCTAGTCATGGCAAGGTTTTTGCCACTATCACAAATAAGAAAAATAGGTCATGAACAGATATTAAACTATATAAAAAAAATGTTTAACCCTATTTCTGGGGGAAAAAAATATAAGTAGAACTCCAAAATTTTAAAATTAAGCCCAAAACCTCTGACTTATTTCACCTTATACAGTTCATATTCCTAACAAGAATAAGTACAAGTAAGCCAGGTAACTTGAGGTCAAAAAATCATTTTTCTTCTCAGACTGAATAAAACGTTAAGACGGAAAATCCTTTAACTAGTGGAGAGTTTGAAAGTGCCATGATTCTTGAGCCAAAGAATTTTTTTTTCTCAAATACTTTCACTGATTTCTGAAAAAATACTGAAGCAACTGAGAGAATATTTTAAATATACTCTTTTAAATCAATGGACACTTCTTTGAAACTTCACTTTCTTTAAAATACTCTGTCCCTTACATTACTTAGCTTGATTGTGGTAATCATTTCATAACATAAAATATACGAAAACAAAACGATGTACACTTTAGATACATATAATCTTTATGTGTCAATTATATCTCAATAAACCTGGAAGGGGCGGGAAAGAATTTTTCCCTAGATAATATCCGACATTAGGAAAGTTTTCCTGTCTGGTTTCAACAACATTCCACCTTGGTTCCACCCTACCTCCCAGGAGATAAAAACAATACTTTCTAAAGAGAGTTGAATGAGTACATTGACACTATTCATTCCTGCTAGTACCATGACCTCTCAATTCCTTCAATTCTTCTCTTTCTGTTATCTATCACCTTTTTCCCAGCCACTCTCCTCCACCACATCAAACAGCCACATCCTAGTACCTTGTCATTAACAATAACTGCAATCATTTCATAATCTCACTTGCAAACGTCCCCCTCTTCTATCACTACACTCCTGTCTTACCAGCTCATTCCTTTTGCAATGAAAATAATCTTCAGATTTCACCAAGACCTACAGTCTATTCATTCAATAACCTTTATACTGTCATTCACCATCTTCCTACCATAACTCCTCAGCATCCTTGGCCTTCCCGTCAGTTCAGCTGCTCAGTCATGTCTGACTCTTCATGACCCCATGAACTGCTGCAAGCCAGGCCTCTCTGTCCATCACCAACTCCCAGAGTTTATTCAAACCCATGTCCATTGAGTCGGCGATGCCATCCAACCATCTCAACCTCTGTCGTCCCCTTCTCCTCCTGCCTTCAATATTTTTCAGCATCAGGGTCTTTTCAAATGAGTCAGCTCTTCGCATCAGGTGGCCAAAGTATTGGAGCTTCAGCTTTACCATCAGTCTTTCCAATGAACATTCAGGACTGATCTCCTTTAGGATGGGCCAGTTGGATCTCCTTGCAATCCAAGGGACTCTCAAGAGTCTTCTCCAACATCACAGTTCAAATGCATCAGTTCTTCGGTGCTCAGCTTGCTTTTTATAGTCCAACTCTCACATTCAGATATGACTACTGGAAAAACCATAGCTTTGACTAGATGGACCTTTGTTGGCAAAGTAATATCTCTGCTTTTTAATATGCTGTCTAGGTTGGTCATAACTTTTCTTCCAAGGAGCAAGTGTCTTTTAATTTCATGGCTACAGTAACCATCTGCAGTGATTTTGGAGCTGAAGAAAATAAAGTCTCTCACTATTTCCACTGTCTTCCCAACTATTTACCATGAAGTGATGGGACTGGATGCCATGATCTTAGTTTTCTGAATATTGAGCTTTAAGCCAACTTTTTCACTCTCTTCTTTCACTTTGATCAAGAGGCTCTTTACTCCTTCACTTTCTGCCATAAGGGTGGTGTCATCTGCGTATCTGAGGTTATTGATATTTCTTCCAGCAACCTTGATTCTAGCTTGTGCTTCATCCAGCCTGGCATTTCTCATGATGTACTCTGCATATAAGTTAAATAAGCAGGGTGACAATATACAGCCTTGTTGTACTCCTTTCCCAATTCGGAACCAGTCTGCTGTTCAATGCCCGGTTCTAACTGTTCCTTTTTGACCTACATACAGATTTCTCAGGAGGCAAGTAAGGTGGTCTGGTATTCCCATCTCCTTCAGAATTTTCCACAGTTTGTTGTTATCTACACAGTCAAAGGCTTTGGCGTAGTCAATAAGAAAGAAGTGTATGTTTTTCTAGAATTCTTTTGTTTTTTCTATAATCCAACAGACATTGGCAATTTCATCTCTGGTTCCTCTGCCTTTTCTAAATCCAGCTTGAACATCTGCAAGTTCACGGTTCATGTACTGGTGAAGCCTCACTTGGAGACTTTGGAGCATTACTCTGCTAGCGTGTGAGATGACCTCTCAATTGTGCAGTAGTTTGAGCATTCTCTGTTTTGGCACATACTCAAGTAGCAAAGCGAAGCCCCAATCCTGCTTAAATGCAAGTCACCACTATTTCAGGTCTGTGAACTCTGGAGAAAAAGCACACAACTACAGTGACTGTCCTCAACTGAACTCTACAGCCACCAGCCTCATGCGAACCCGTCATGCTCTCTGGCTATTGCTGTCACACTCCATCCTCCTAAGCCTTTCACTCCTTCCCTCTTCCAAAACACTATTTTGCACGTCCTCTTACATCTCTTCAAGATTTCAAAATCTCTTCCCTCAACTTTTCTCTCAAGTGATTAATCTCAGTTCTGATTTTACTCAGAAAACAGAAACAATCGGAAGTGTCTAAAACTTCTCATTGCTACTCCTGCTTGGAGTAGCAACGCCCACCTGCTTGGACCTAGACCCCTGTACTCTGCTGCCTTTCCTGTTGCTACAGATGACACTGTCATTCTCCAAGCAAAGTGAAGTGAGAGTCGCTCAGTCGTGTCTGACTCTTTGCGACCCCATGGACCATACAGTCCGCGGCACTCTCCAGGCCACAATACTGGAGTGGGTAGCCTCCCTTCTCCAGGGGATCTTCCCAATCCAGGGATTGATCCCAGGTCTCCCACGCTGCAGGTGGATTCTTTACCAGCTGAGCCACAGGGAAGCCCAAGCAAAGGCCTGTCCCTAATCCTTTCATCTGTGTAACAGACCCATATGCTGTCTATACCAAAGGATATTGCTCCAGCAATTCCTCCCTTTCATACATGTTTTGTTTCCTTTCTTGCATTCCCAAAGGCATATGAGCATGCTCCAGTTTGTCCCATCTTAAATTTTTTTAATTATTTTATTCCCACTTCCTGTACTGATCCATTTTTATCTTCCACTTTATAACATAATTCTTCAAAAGAGGTGACCATACTCACTCTCCAGTCTTCTCAATCTTTCTGAAACATATTTCAATACCATATTTTTTTCCACTACTAACTGGAACTGCTTCATTAAAGTCACTAACGGACACAAGTTGCTAAACCAATGATCAGTTTCCAGGCTTCATGGAATCATTCATCCTTCCTTGCTCCTTCGAGATGCTGCTTTCACTTAGCTTCTAAGCTTCACTTGTACTCACAACTCCTGTTTTCCTAGCAGTTCCTTCTCAGTATCCTCTGCTGGTTCCTGTTCATCTCAGCCTCCTAGTGCTGAAAATGCCCCAGGGGTCAGCGTTTGGATCGCTTCCCTTTTTGCCCATCTTCACTCCTTTAGTAGTATTTGTTCTCAAAGCTTTAAATTCCACTTAAACTGATAACTTCCACAATTTGCCTGTAGACTTGAACTTTTCCCCTGAATTTCTCAATCTTCCAACTTGGATGTCCGACACACCTCATACTTAATATATCTAAAACTGAAAGCTTCATCTTCTCTTCTCAAAATGTTCCTCTCATAGTCTACCCATAACTGAATACCTGAAGGTATTCCAGACCTTCCAGGAGCTCAAGCCATCAGACCTGCAGGCATCCTCAACTCCTCACTTCCGCTAATAACTTATTACAATCTGTCAGCAAACCCTATCATTTCTACTGCAAAACATACCCAGTATCTACCAGTTCTCACCACCTCTACCACTATCCTGAGAGCAAGTCATCCTTGTCTCTCACCAAGGTTACTGCAACAGCTTTATAACTGCTTCCTCCTGGTCTTCTATAGTCTATTTTCAAACAGAAACCGGTGTAATCCCATAAAACATCAGAACAGTTTTGCTCACAAGCCTCCAAGGAGTCCCTTGAAAGGGAAAGTGGAAGTGAAGTCGCTCAGTCGGGTCCGACTCTTCGTGACCGCATAGACTGTAGCCCACCAGGCTCCTCCATCCATGGGATATTCCAGGCAAGAGTACTGGAGTGGGTTGCCATTGTCTTCTGCAAGGAGCCCCTTACTTGTTTCCAGAAAAGCTGAAACCCTTATAATAGCATCCAAAGCCCACCCTAACGGTTCCATTAATCCCCTGACCTCATCTGCAACTACTCTCCGCCTTGATCACTCTGTTACAAATAAACTGGCCCTCAAATCACCGGGCGTGCTCTCATCTCAGATTCTTCCTGTAGAAAGCTTTCCCTCCAAATATCCCCCAAAAGAATGTAGTCTCTTTTCTCTGCTACATCCCCAGTATATAGAAGAGCGACACATAGTAAGCATCCAATAATTATTTCTTATTAATGAATACCTCTTGTTCATGTAGCCTCTTCAGACTGGAATAACTTTCCTCTATCTACTTACTGAAACCTATATAAAGGGTCATCTCAACTGTAAAATATTGTTTATTATCTCAAACTACGCCCCTTTCTCTGAATCATGATAGGCAATAGTTTGCATTTCTACTATACAAAAATAAACCAATGATTGGAAATAAGAGTATCATTCAAAGAGATATTGAAAATTATTATTTATTCAAATGAAGCAATATAAAAGGCTTCCAGTTGAGATGGTTTTTGAGTTCACACTTTAAACTTAGACCCCTCCAAACACATATCATAACAATGACAGATTTTTTCAAAAGGCATCTAAATTTTAATTGAAACAACTGCTAAAATTATTGCTGTGATATTTTAATCATAAGCTAGTCTATAACAGACTAAGTAATGAAATACATAAAATTCTTAAAATATAATAAATCTCTCTGTGGTCCTTAATTAAAAACATAATCTTACACCTAAAATTTTGTAGTCAACTAAACTGTCAAGTACAAGATTATGAAGAAAAGACAGTTAATTTCAAATATATGAGAGATGCTCAGTGCCACAATTCAGGTAGTGTTATAATAAACACCAAAGGGAAGTTGTGACAATAAGTAACTTTAAAAAGAAAATGTGCTTAGTTTTTATTTTCATATTTAAACATTAAACTTACTTTCTTCATACTGCTATCTGACCAAGCCTCCATCCACAATACCTGGCACTTCTTATGCAAAGCAGGATTGCTCTCACAGTTTATTATGAAGTTTAAATTTGTAGAATCCATTATCAAAACAATATGTAAGTTTTGTTGCACTCCTAAAAAGAATAATATAAATATAGTCATGGAATATTACAATAACAATATTTGAAGAAACCCATATATGGTTTGGTTTTATAAATTTAAAATTTTCTGAAATTGGATGGCAGAAGCTGTTTAACAAAAAAGCAAGCTATGAAGCAGAATTATACTCTAAGGGAAAAATTTGCCTGCAGTGCAGGAGACAAGAGACACATGTTTGATCTCTAGGTTGAGAAGATACCCTGGAGGAGGAAACAGCAACCCCTTCCGCTATTCTCGCCTGAAAAACCCCATGGACTAAGAAGCGCAGTGGGCTGTCGTCCAGAGGTCACAGAGCTGCACACGAGTGAGCGATGAGCAGGCCCGCACTGCACATGTCTGCGCCGCGTTTGTGCAAGCCAGGGTAAAATGCCCAGAAAAATACGGTACTGCTGTTACTGTTCAAATGTCACACTGGACTCTATTAAGGAACTTTTTTCTTTTTAGGATTTTTGTTTCAATATTCAGAAGCAAAACTGATCTCTGATTTTCTTTCAGGAGAAATATTTTTCCTTGTTTCAATGTCAATATCATTTTCCCTTCATAAAAAGGAATTTAAAAACTCCCCTTTATTTCTATGTTCTGAAATAGTTTTAAAATAGCATTGAGACGATCTGTTTCTTAAAGGTGTGGTAGAAATTCCCTCCAAACTTAAAGGAGAGAAAAGAGAGGGGAGCCCTTTAAAAACTTTCTTTGTCTCTTCAATAATAAATGTTCTTGTAGAAAAATAAAAATGATCACTGTAATACTAGTGTCTGGGTGGTGTCACTATTGCCTTATTTTTTGCTTATCAATTTTAGATATCCACTGTGTACACAAAACTGCTTCTATAATAATATGTTTCTTTTGTTTCAAAGAAACTACAGAATGTGAAGTGAAGTGCAAGTCACTCAGTCATGTCCGACTCTTTGCGACCCCATGGACTATACAGTCCATGGAATTCTCCAGGCCAGAATACTGGAGTGGGTAGCCTTTCCCTCCTCCAGGGGATCTTCCCAACCCAGGGATGGAACCCAGGTCTCCCGCGTTGCAGGCGGATTCTTTACCAGCTGAGGCGCAGGGGAAGCCAATAGCACTGAACCAATGTTAATCTCTCTGTTACAGTAGGATGCTAACAAGAGGGGAAGCTGGGTGAAGGCTACACAGGGACTCCCCCGGCCATCTTCGCAACTTTTCTATAAATCAAAAAGCATTTTTTTAAAAAAATTGTGAAGAGGTGACATGGAGCAGAAAGCTGAGAGCATCAGGTCCAGGCTGACGGAGTGAACGTATATTCTGTACTATGTGAGTCTATGGTGGGGAGGGGGAAGGCCACAGCTCCCACACATCAGGACTCAGTAACCGGTGCTTAGCTGACCACTCACCTTCTGATGTGGCTTTTTGGGAAAGAGGAGGGACTCCCTGGCAACCTAGGTGCTGGCCAAAAGTCACCTCATTAACAGAATGTGGCACAATCTAAATAATTCACTAATTCTCTAAGATAGGTACTAAGTTTACCACATGAAAACAAAAGCAGCAAAGTAAATATCCCAAAAGACATTACCATACTCTCATCCTTACCTTTTGCTAAAATTTTACTTAACATGTTTTTATTATAGGTTAGCCTTTAGTCTACTTACTTGCTATTTTCTAAAAGTTCTATAAAAAAAGTATAAATTATCAAATGGACCCAAAATTTAAGAATGAGAAAATAAGGAAGATTAAATGGTATTTATTTCACATGAAGCACAGTTAAATTAATGAACTTTATGGCACTTACTATACGTGAAGTAGTTGAAGACTGGTCCAAAAAATCCATCCTGTGAAGCCTGATCTTTAAGAGGCAAGAGCAAGGGCTCCAATTCTTCGAGAGTGTAGAGTCCAGGAACTTCACCTACAGAACATTATATTTCTTCTGAGATTTAGCTACATTACACTAAATTCAACACACATTTTACATACACGATGCTTCTTCTATTTTTATATTAAATAATCTGATGTCACTCAATCTTTGTTTCAAAAACAAGCAAGCCCTATCACCCCTATATTATTCACAAATATATACCTGCAACCTTCATTCAAAAAAAATTCAACCTCCTCTCACTAATCGTTCATCTATCTGCCTTTCCAAGTCCTTCTCTACCCTCTTCCAAGACTTTGTATTCTAACCTCAGTGAACTTCTTTGTGTTCTAAAACTTTAATGAGCTAGCTCCTCTTCCTGGAATACATTATACCATAGTCTTGCTCTGCCCCATATCTTCCACTAAAAATTTTGTTTATCCCTCAAAACACTACTTTGCCAACTGCCATTCCCATGAGGCTTTCCGAAATACCAACATGTTAGGGAAAGTACTCTTTTCTCTTGAATATAATATCCAAACATCACTGTTTGGCATTTATCACATCATTTAATAATGAATGAATTACTTCTCCCTGCCCATTTAGATTCTAAATTCCCAGAAGGCAAATATTTAATTATGATCAATATTAACCTTAGGGCATTCTTGGCAAAGAATCTAAAACATAAATATTTGTTAAATAAATGAATGAATGAGTTTGTTACTAGAAATCAGGAGAACCAGTCATCGCTTGCTACTATGCAACAGAATGATGAAAATCAAATAAAGGTGGCAAGACTCTAAGAATTTGATAGAGGGCTTGTTCACTACCATAAATCCAGTTATTTAATAAATATGTATTAAATCGATATATTTGTGGTTCACAAGAAACTGTAAGATTAAGTGAAAACATTTTTTCTACATTCATGAAAAGTCCAACACAGTCTAAATCACTACTTTTCTTTACGCTCATCTCAGAGCATACCAGATCACGACCCAACCATCAGCCATGCCCATATTCAAACACATATAATTTGTGAGATAATATGAATAATAATTCAAACACATATAAATGTGCTCTATGTCTTTCTCTAAATTTGAGCCGTACCTAGATACCCTTGTATCCTTAAATTTAATAAAGTTAGTTCTATTTACGTATGCTATAGGGAATAAGAATTTTAAATATAGAAAAGAGACTAAAAGGTCTATTAAGTACTTTCTCTGAAACTATGTTTCACATATTTTTGCCAAAAAATGTTAGAAAAACTAACAACCAAAATTTAACTTTATGATTTTTGCTTGTATATGTTGATAATAAAGACCAATTTATCTTACAATAAAAATAATTACTGGGTTAATGCTTATCTGAATGTTTGCTTTCACAAATTAAAACAAAAACCCTGAATACCTGGCACTACTTTACAACAGCCAAACGAACAAAGTCGCCATCAAGTGACACTTTAAGCAATATGCAGGAATAAGGACTAAAATTCAAAATGAAGTGAAAGTGAAAGTTGCTCAGTCTTTGAGACCCCATGGATTGTCCAAGGAATTCTCCAGGCCAGAATACTGGAGTGGGTAGCCTTTCCCTTCTCCAGGGGATCTTCCCAACCCAGGATTCAAATCAGGGTTTCCTGCACCGCAGGCAGATTCTTTACCAACTGAGTTATCAGGGAATCCCTAAAAAGAACTAGGTTATTTACAAAAAAGGCCTAATACTCTCACTATATCAATACCACCACTCTGACAAAAGTTGACGTACTCCTTGTCTAACTAGAGTCTTCCTCATTTGGGCACTAAAGTGTAGATGCTCTACTTTATAAACAAAATGTTTTCTTCAACCACAGCTATTAAATTCTGAAAACAAAAAGACTACTTCATCCAGTGTCTACCTAGCAGGATCCAAAACATCTATTGCATAAAACCACAGTGGAGCAAGAGCATCATGTAAATCTGCCATCAGTCCTGGAGTGGAGCAACTCAGAGAGTTGCGACTAGACCTTAACCAGGTTTATTTTGTCCCTAACGACCAAAACACTCTCGGTCCAGGTTCAAAACAAAGCTGTGCCATGCTCAGTCGCTCAGTCGTGTCTGACTCTCTGTGACCCCACGGACTGCAGCCCCCCAGGCTCCTCTGTCCACGGGGATTCCAGGCAAGAAAACTGGGGAGAGTTGCCATGTCCTTCTCCAGGGGATCTTCCCAAGCCAGGGATCGAACCCAGGTCTTCCACATTGCAGGCGGATTACCTACTGACTGAGCTACCATCAAAGTCCCAAAACAAAGCTATCTCACACTAATTCTACTAACAATGATTATACATTACAAGCAGAGTCTAATGGAAGAAATACAGGAAATTGCAGGTATTCTCATCAGGGACTCACCAAAAAGATCAGCTGGCTCCAGAGACAAGGGTATACCGTAATTCAAGAAACATGCAATCTAATATATCTGAAATATATCTGCTATTATACAGCCATATTTAAGGCCATATTATAATTATTAAATCATTCCACTAATGATGGATGGCGAGGTTCTATCATATTTCTTATTTCCTACATATTTCTTTCAGTTCTTTTATTTCTACAAACTAAATTTCTACAATTTAATACAATGTCTATATCAAAGGGTATAACACATTTTTTAAATAAGTACTGGTTGATAACTTTCCCAAAAGGTTGTATATATTATCTTAGAGTCCCACCAAAATTGTATAAGAAGGCAAATTATTCAGTATATTTACCAATATCAATATTTAATCATTTTTATATAATTCCACAACCTCTTGGTTTCATAAAAACAGGGTTTCCTCCTGCTCTGAGCATGTTTAATGTTTAACCATCTGTCACTTTAGTAGAAGCTATGCCAAATACTTCCTGAAACATAACTTTCTATAAGATAACTTTACTTGAATAATATTTACATTATTTACTTTTATTTAAATAAAACCCATTCACTTGCCTGAAGACAAAAGGCTATTGATCATCTCCAGAAATGTAGGATGTACGAACTGGTGATCCTCAAGAAGTAAAACTACCTGCTGTGCTTCAACGCCTGCAAGATGCAGCACCTGCACAAGAAGAAAATGCATCTTGGAACCCATAAAATATTTTTTGGCAAATATTGGTAAAAATGTTCATTCTGCAGGTAAACTAAGTTATTTTTATTGTCTGATCCTTTATTGAGTAACCAAAATATAGCTTGGAAAGTAAATTCATTTCACAAACAAATACTACTGGGAGAACATTTAATTGTTTGATAGCTAGAATATTAAAAGCTAGAGGATTATTTTTAAATACACCCACATATGTCTTAAATTCTACCTTTTGATTTATCTTGCCAATCCATATAACATCCCATAATCTGAGGTACTGAGAGCTAAAAACATAATTCTGCAAAATCATGAAGAAAATAAACATAAAAATAAAGACTATATTGTATATCAGAGACGTAAAGGCCATTAAAGCCCTTTAGAATAATAAATAATGAGGATTTAAACAAATAAAGTAGATGACTATGAGGCACTCACATGCTTGAGATCACTCTTGAAATGCTTCAGTTCGTATCCCCTGGAAATCCTGGGTGAGAACAGCACGGCCCCATGCATGTGACTGACTAGGGAAGTGACGGTGCGACGGCCCACACCACTGCGTCCTGCCAGCAGAAGGGAGCCTCCGGGAAAACTCAGCACTCTGTCGATCCTAGACATGTACTCCAGGACTTCTTTGAAAAGCAAAATATCTAAATTCTGGTTATCTCGTCCATAATGAATAAGACCCTTTAAAAAAAACCACAAAGAATACTACATAATTAATATAAGTCCCAATTATATAACAAATTGTTAATTATCTAGATTAACATATTATATTCTTGGTGCATTCAAGAAAAGAGGTTAAGTAAATATGTGTTATCTCACACTCTCTTACCTATCCAGTAATCCAGCTACACGGCACTTTCTAAGGAAAAATTTACATGGTGTCAAACAAGTGCATGAGTCCACAACAGTCAGTTACTTTCAAATATCTTTAATATTAACTAGTAAAAAGCAGTGTAAGATAAGCAGGTTGTATAAGGACAAAAGCTCTCCAATTTTTACCACTGTTACTGAGGGAACATTTCATGCAAAGGTGGGCACAATAAAGGAAAGAAACAGTATGGACCTAACAGAAACAGAAGAGATTAAAAAGAATACAGAGAAAAAACTACACAAAAAGATCTTCATGACCCAGACAATCAAAACGGTGTGATCACTCATCTAGCTCCAGACATCCTGGAATGTGAAATCAAGTGGGCCTTAGGAAGCACCACTATGAACAAAGTTAGTGGAAGTGATGGAATTCCAGTTGAGCTATTTCAAATCCTAAAAGATGATGCTGTAAAAGTGTTGCACTCAATATGCCAGCAAATTTGGAAAACTCAGCAACAGCCACAGGACTGGAAAAAGTCAGTTTTCATTCCAATTCCAAAGAAAGGCAATGCCAAAGTATGCTCAAACTATCCACAATTGCACTCATCTCACACACTAGCAAAGTAATTCTTAAAATTCTCCAAGCCAGGCTACAACAGTACATGAATGGAGAACTTAAAGATGTTCAAGCTGAATTTAGAAAATGCACAGGAACCACTGATCAAAATGCCAATATCCACTGGATCATAGAAAAGCAAGGGAGTTCTAGAAAAACACCTACTTCTGCTTCACTGAATAAATTAAAGCCTTTGTGTGTTTGGATCACAACAAACTGGAGATTTCTTCAAGAGCTGGGAATACCAGACCTCCTCACCTGCCTCCTAAGAAACCTGCATGCAGGTCAAGAAGTAACAGTTAGAACTGGACATGGAACAACAGACTGGTTCCAAATTGGGAAAGGAGTAAGCCAGTGCTGTATATTGTCACCCTGCTTATTAAACTTGTATGCAGAGTACATCATGTGAAATGCGGGGCTGGATGAAGCACAAGCTGGAATCAAGATTGCCAGGAGAAATATCAATAACCTCAGATATGAAGATGACACCACCCTAATGGCAGAAACCAAAGAGGAAGAGCCTCTTGATGAAGGTGAGAGTAGAGTGGAAAAGCTGGCTTAAAACTCAACATTTGAAAAGCTAAGATCATGGCATCTGGTCCCATTACTTCATTGCAAATAGATGGGGAAACAATGGAAACAGTGAAAGACTATTTTCTGGGCTCCAAAACCACTACAGATGGTGACTAGAGCAATGAAATTAAAAGACACTTGCTCCTTGGAAGAAAAGCTACAACAAACCTAGACAGCATATCAAAAGGCAGAGACATTACTTTGCCAACAAAGGCCCATATAGTCAAAGCTATGATTTTTCCAGTAGTCACGTACAGATGTGAGAGCTGGGCAACTATGAAAGCTGAGACCAAGGAATTGATGCTTTTGAACTGTGGTGCTGGAGAAGACTCTTGAGAGCCCCCTGGACTGCAAGGAGATCCAACCAGTCAATCCTAAAGGAGATCAGTCCTGGGTGTTCATTGGAAGGACTGATGCCGAAGCTGAAACTCCAATACTTTCATCACCTGATATGAAGAGCCAACTTATTAGAAAAGACCCTGATGCTGGGAAAGATCGAAGGCAGGAGAAGGGGACAATAGAGGATGAGAGAGTTGGATGGTATCACCTATTCAATGGACACGAGTTTGAGTAAACTCAAGGAGATGGTGAGGCACAGGGAAGCCTGGCATGCTGCAGTCCATGGGATGCAGAGTCGGACACGACTGAGCAACTAAACAACAAAACAACACTGAAGTCAGTGTGCACAGAGTGTAAAACAATTTCCAAACTCTCAAAATGCAGTGAAATGAAAATATTTTGTGAACTCTCATTTTTATGTACTGCTCAGATATGAATCAAAAGCCTATAAAGAGGTAGTATGCCCTGCCAGGAGCCATCGATAGAGGGACGGTAGAGACAGAGGACAGCTTTCACATATTTAACAACATCTGCATATTCTCAAACTTTGCAATATCCATTACAGTCAAATAAATCAGTTTAACAGACCATGATATAAAATCCATACTAACTTCCATAAAAATATTAATCTTTGAAGCAATCATATGCAATACTGTTGCTTATTACAATTAATATCAAAAAAAAAACACTCTTTAGGACATTGGTATTAAAAGTTTCAGTGAACCAGCAGCATCAACATCATTTGGGAGCCCATCAAAAATCTGGATTCTTTCCTAATTTTTTTCAGTTCAGATTAGCAGCTACTGAATCAGACTTCTGAGGATGGGGCCCAGTCATCAATCTTTTCCGATTCTCAAAGTGACTCTAATGCTCACTAAAGGCTAAGACCACTGCTCTGGGATGAGCAGTTAACATTACATTAACTGTCAATATTATATTAACAGTGGTATTTCCCAATTAATATTAAGTCTTTTTAATAGTTCCTTTTCCCAGCACGTATCTTAGCAATTTTAGACTTGTCTGTGTAAGTACATGTGCTTCTGGTTAGACCTGACACACTGGGCTAAATTCTGTGAGACACAAGCTAGTTTCACCTATTCTAAGATCCTTCACTTCCTGCCCTCAGAAAGCTTGCAACAAATATTTTGAAAATGGCTTTAATCATAATCAAATCCGAATTCATATTCATGATTCATATCATACCTTTTTAATAACATCCTTAAGATCTGAAGAATTTAGTTTTCCAAGTGGTTTTCCATGGGGAGGCAAAGGTTGTCCTGGGACTGACCTTGTTCCTGAATTATGCCAGGCTCCCCAAGTAACATAGAAATTATCTGTAGAAATGAAAGATATTTTTTCTTCATATGTGTTATTTCTAATGGGAGTATCAGTAAATATATTTCACACTAAACCATTTTTAACTTTATTAGTCCAAATAAGAACATCCTCAAAAAGGCAAAGATTACTTTGATTTTTTTTATATGGATGTATAATTTTATTTCTTGAAAATCAGATTTGTCTGAAACAGTACTAGGATGCTTCAGGAGGCATTTCCCTGATTACTTCTGAGGCATTCAAGAAGAGCACAGATATGTAACAGTCAGAGTTTTCACATGATCTCCAAATGTCCTTTAAAGTTCTGGATTTTTAAGTCCTTATAAGCATAGGTACTAAATGATCTCTACTTGGTTTGATTTCTAAATAAGACCCAAATTCCACATAATAATTTCCATTGAGGTATATGCACACAATAATTTCCATTGAGGTATATGCAATCAAACCATTCATTTCCATACTTGCTGTCTTATTATATCATAATGGCTATTCATTCATCTCTAATTCCACAGTGTGGCAAAGAATGTAGTCTGAATATATATTTCTTAGATGAATGCAAACATTTGTTTTTTTTTTCATTTATTTATTTATTTTTTTAATTTTCTTTACTTTATTGTGTTGGTTTTGCCATACATTGACATGAATCTGCCATGGGTATACATATGAACCCCTTCCAGAACCCAGTTTGGTTCTGCAAAGATTACTTTCAAACGGCAAATAAATAAAACAATCTCAAAATTATTCTTGAAAAAGAACACAGATTTATAAATAATATCAAGAGCCCTATCTTTTCAAACAAAAGAAAAATTAATCAAATTGTAATCAGAAAATAAAAACACACAACTTCCCATAAATTTCTCCATAGCAATGTTCCTGTTCCCATACAAGGAAAATCTGCTCACCATTCTATTGAACCTCCCCCCCAACTCCTCTGGGAGACTGTGCCTCCAGTCTTCCTGTGACAAGTGCGTTCAGACCTCCCTTCCTAAGATGCACGTTCTTTCTCCATCACATTGCTCACATTTTCTACTTAGCAAAACCACTATCTAAACTCTTATTTGGGAACAACAATACCGCCACAAGTGCCAAATCCAAATCTCCCTTAGAGCCATTATCCTAAGATGACCTTTGTGCATCTCCTTAACGGAGCTTTTTTCCTTGAATCTATACTGGGCTCATCAAGCCACTACCACTATTCCTTTTCAGCTGTCCACTTATCACTCATATTTTTTAATTTTCATTGGGATCCAAAGTTAGCCTGTTATGGTTTAATTCTGTAATAAATACTTCCTTGGAATTTTTTAGTCATATTCTGTATATTAAATTATCAACTACCTAAGGTATACCAAAATCTGATTCATGATCTATAGGCAAGTCTCCCAGCTCGAGTCTAGTCCCGTATTTCCAACAGCTTAACAGACATACAACTCATGCATTCACTCATAAAACACATATCTATCACAGATCTGTATTTAAACACTGCACTTTGTTAGAAGTAATAAATAAGACAAACCTGATTTCTCCCCTCATCGAAAGGATAAACTTTATGTAGACTCTCAAAAGACACTTGAAAAACATTCAAACACATGTAAAAAAGAACTCATTATCTTCATATCTCATCATTTCTCAACGATAAGAGCATGCTCCTAACTCACATCCCTGCTACAAGCCTCTGCCCCATCAAATGTATCCTCACTGTTACCAGAGTAACAAATACAACACAAAATCTGATAGTGCCACTGCACTCCACTATTATATACGGCTTCCCACTGCCTTAAAGAACTTTCCTAATCAAGGCAACTGGACTACAATTTGGATTCACCGACTGCTTGAGTCTCTTGTCTTCCTCTGTATCCCACTACATGCTCTAGTTTTCTCAAACGTTTGATTCTTTGCATATTCTTTTTCCTCTGTCTAGAATGCCCTTCCTCTCTTCTTCATTCAATACAGGCATTCTTTAAGATACAGCTTGTGTACAGCTTAGTCGCTAAGTCGTGTCTGACTCTTTTTGACCTCATGGACTACAGCCTGCCAGGCTCCTCTGTCCATTGGATTCTCCAGGCAAGAATACTGGAGTGGGTTGCCATTTCCTTCTCCAGGGGATCTTCCTGACCCAGGGATCAAATCTGGGTCTCCCAAATTGCAGGCAGATTCTTTATTGACTTAGCTACAAGGGAAGTTCAAGATACAACTAGGTTTTCTGCAATCTGCTCAAAAAAGTTAAAATCTTAGGTGTTAATCTAACAAATATGTTACAGGACATATGCTGAAAACTATACAACACTAACGAAAGAAAGCAAAGAGTAAGTAAATGAATAAATATATTACGTCCATGGATTAGAAAAATCAACATAATAAAGAGGACAATTTTTCCCAAAACCAATATACAGAACTAATACAATTCCTACCACCATCTGCAACACTGTATATACAGACAAGATTACTCTAAAATTTATATGGAAAGCAAAGGGAACTCAAATACCTAGAAGGATTCTGAGAAAGGAAGAACAAATAAGGAAAGAAGTCAATTGAATTTTAACACTAAGCTACAGAAATCAAAACTATGTTATTGGCAGAAGGACTGACATACATCACGGAACAGAACTTAGAACCCAGGAACAGACTTACACAACTAATTTTTGAAAAATGTGCAAAAGCAATTCAAGGCAGAAAAGTAATCTACTCAACAAACAGTGCTGGAACAGGTGGACAACCATGGGCAAAGAAACAAACTCTGACCCAAGTCTCACTCCTTACAGAGAAATTCACTCAAACTGGATCACTGATTTAAAATATAAAACTATAAAATATTTAGGGAAAAACGGTAGGGGAAAATCTTCAAAATGTAGGAATCTAGTTCTTAAGCTTGACACCAAAAATACCTTTGAAAAATTAATAAATTGAGCTTCATAAAATTAAAACTTTTTAATCTATAAAAGACTGTATTAAAAAGATGAAAATACAAACTACAGAGTGGGAGAATATATTTGCTAATCACATATTTGATAAAATAATAGTATCTAAAAAAATACATAATGAACTCTAAAAACTCTTTTAATATTTAAAAAATCCAATTAGAATGTGGGCAAAAGACACAGGGACATCTCACTGAAGAGGACATATAGAAGACAATCTATGCTCAGCCTCATCAAACACCTTCATTGTTAAGACACAAGACAAAACAGCCAGGACATACCAACATACACGTATCAGAACAGCCAAAACAAAAACTAGTGATGACACCCAACGCTGGCAAGGGTGAGCAGCAACTGGATCACTCACGTATTGCTGATGGGAATATAAAATGAAATACAGCTACTCTAAACAGAGTAGCAGTTCTGTTATTTCTAATTAAGCATACAAGTACCATTCAACACTGCAACTGCATTCCTGAGCATTTATCTCAGAGAAACGAAAAAGCCCACAGAAAACCTGTACATAAATGGCTATAGCAGCTTTCCTCCTGAGAGCCAAACACCAAAAACAATGCAGATGCCCTTCAACATGGACACAGCGAAAGAAATGGTAGCATTTCAAAATACCTACTCAGCAATAAAAAGGAATAAACCATGGAAACACTTGAGAATCTGCATATATCTCCAGAGAATTATCCCAAATGAAAAGTAAGATACCTGAAATGGCAAAATTAAATACAGAAAAGATGGGTGGTTTCCAGGGGATGGGAGAGTTGTTGACCCATTTTAACTGTACCAATGTCATTACCCTGGTTGTGACATCATACTATAATTTTGTTAGATGCTGCCACTGGAGAAAAACAAGTAAAAAGTTCACATTCTATTAGTTCTTATAACTGTATGTGACTCTACAATTATCTCAAAATAAAAATTATTTTTAAAAATTTCAAGTAACTTCTTCAAAAAAGGAATTAGTCTCTAATCTGCCATACCCCTAAATTCCAGCATTTATCCCAAATATATTCAGAATGTACCATGTTTATTTTTAAGTATCTAAAATTAATTTTTTATAATCAATTAATATTCTACTATGCGAAAATCCTTTTTGCCGAGATCTAACAGATAGACACCAAGTCTGTTTTTTTTAAAAAAATACAATCCTTCATTTAAAAGCAAAATCCTGAGAAAAAACATTATGTATTGAGTCCTACATGAGACTCTAAACGATATGAACTCTAGAGAATTCAGATAACATACTAATACTATCTAAGGTTGAAAAGATGTACCATTTTCTCTGCGGGAAGAGACATTATTAATTCAGTTTTTTGATTGAGAAAAGTGGTAGTATTTGAGAACAAAAGTCCTCCAGGCTAAGCCACGAAAGCTACAGGACACAATGACATAAAACCTCACTCAAAATCAAGTCAACTCTGAACTATTATCAGAGACTTCTCTTAGCATTTCATACTGTCTTATTTCCTGATTCGAAAACTCAAGAAGCATCTAGAAAATTCCTTATATTCTTCTTAACATCTTTTTCTTCTTTAAGACTCCCCTTCACTTCTGTTGTTATGAACCTGGAACCAATATCAAATCCAAAAAGATAAAATATAATGTACTATATGTAATATTTTGAAGCCTAGTTTTACACTCTAACAGAAACTCATTTTGTAGCTTAAAAGCAGTTTTATTACGGAATAGATTCAAATGATAGTCTTCTGCTATCAATGTCCTTTTCACCACGCTGGTTTTCCTATTACATGCATCACTCCCATAGCATTTTCATAATACAGATTGGTCATTAAGCAGTACCAGTTGCAAATGTAACACAGATCCTGTGGTGCTATGCTTTGTTTATCGTAACAATGGGTAAAGCTGCTAACGGGGCACATGTTCTGTGCCAATGACACTAACAGTAGAGACAGGAATGAGAACTGCCATTATTCTCAAATGAAAGTTCATTATAATTAAATATGGATCTTCACTATGACGTTTCAAGTATCACACATTTATGGTTATTTTTATTAGTAAAAGTCCTTCAGGGAAATACAATTTTGAATGGCAAATATAAAACACTGCAGTCTGAACAACTGTTTCCAAGAAAAAAATTACCAACATTATTTTGTTTGGAAAATAACTACTGAAATCTAGCAAAAAACACAAAGCAACTTCTTATGGTTAACACATTAAAAATTATCCAAGGCTTTAGGGCTTTTCATTTTAATTTATTTTACTAAAGTATAGTTGATCTACAATGTTGTATTAATTTTCACTCCACAGTAAAGTGATTCAATAATACCTATATAAATTATCCAAAGTTTTGATCTGTTAAGACATATGAGATCATACTATCAGGAAGAAAAATAATTTGAAAGTTCTCATAACATTTATATATTTACAAAAACTCTGTAACCAACCTGCCATATTATCTAGTACATCTGAGCCCCAATCTCCTTGAAACACTGATGTTAAAATGCTGTCAAATAAATGAAGTTCCTTTGCACCAACAATTTTGTCACGAAATAAGCGCTGCGCTTCATATGCTACAATTTCTAATACATAATCTAGTGGATGGTTTGAGGATCCTAAAAGAGACAAAATTTTCTAATTATAGTCAAATTCAAATGATTTTAAAATGGGCTATTTCAACATAATGTTAGAAAAAATTAGAGAATGAGAATCTACATACCATAATTTTGGCAGCAGATAAATAGAAAAAAAAGGGGAAAAGAGTTAAAATTCATTTTGTGAATGAATAGGTAAACTTTTTTGGTTATTTAAAGGATATGTTACACACTGTTATCTCTAGTAGTTTAATAAAAATATCAGTCTCTAAAAGCATATTAAACTTGCTTTGGCTATAAAGAACAATCATTACATTTTTTCTCAAATCAAGTTTTAATAGTGACAATATACAATAATTTATTGTACTAAATTATTAGAATTTTCATATCATGTTTAAATTTAATATTAATGTTTAAATTTAATATAAACATTAGTTCAATTCTAATTTTTAAAATACTATCATTACAATACTCATTTATCTATCACAAATATAATACACAGCATAAATATACAAGAGAGACACACTATGACATTCTAAAGAAAGATAAGTGATTTGAAAACATAAAATCAAAACTTACCTCCTTCTAAATCATATCTGAATAAGCCAAGAACCCACTGGGTAAGGATGCAAGGAGTAAAGAAATAATGACTATAATCATCAACTGTAAATTTGGCCCGCACCTGAAAAAAAAGGCAAATGATTTGTCCTATTCTTTTAAATTTATAATCATGATGTAAAGTTTTCAGTCACTTTAAATTTACAGGAATGTCAGTTTCTACCAGTGAGTGGAACCGTATTTCAACATTACTGATTTCCTTAATTATCTTGTAGAATATATTTTATGCACTTAAAAAACATTATCTAAGACAGGTTGTTCATAAACTTCAGTAAGATGATAAAAGGTTGTCCATGCAAGAAAACAAAATAAAAAGTTAAAAGTCCTCCTAAAGAAAGGAATTCAAGGAAAGCCAGGTCAGTTCAGTCCCTCAGTCACGTCCATCTCTTTGCAACCCCATGGACTGCAGCACACCAGGCCTCCCTGTCAACCACCAACTCCCCGAGCTTTCTCAAACACATGCCCATCGAGTCAGTGATGCCATCCAACCACCTCATCCTCTGTCGTCCCCTTCTCCTCCTGCCTTCAATCTTTCCCGGCATCAGGGTCTTTTCCAATGAGTCAGCTCTTTGCATCAGGTGGCCAAAGTATTGGAGTTTCAGCTTCAGCATCAGTCCTTCGAATGAATATGCAGGACTGATTTCCTTTAGGATGGACTGGCTGGATCTTCTTGCAGTCCAAGGGACTCTCAAGAGTCTACTCCAACAGCACAGTTCAAAAGCATCAATTCTTTGGCATTCAGCTTTCTTTATAGTCCAATTCTCACATCCATACATGACTACCGGAAAAACCACAGCTTTGACTAAATGGACCTTTTTCGGCAAAGTAATGTCTCTACTTTTTAATACACTGTCTAGGTTTGTCATAGTTTTTC
The DNA here is from genome assembly GCA_007570785.1 of Antilocapra americana. NCBI lineage: Eukaryota > Metazoa > Chordata > Mammalia > Artiodactyla > Antilocapridae > Antilocapra > Antilocapra americana. The sequence goes on along the minus strand of ML663009.1, from coordinate 43,733,381 downwards.
TTCTAAGCAGCAAGTGTCTTTTAATTTCATGGCTGCAGTCACCACCTGCAGTGATCTTGGAGCCCAAGAAAATAAAGTCTGTCAGCGTTTCCATTGTTTTCCCATCTATTTGCCATGAAGTGACGGGACCAGACGCCAAAGGAAAGCCAACCTAAGTGTAAAATGGGAGCTATAATTCCAAGGTGCTCATGGGTGTAAGACAAACCCACTTTATAGCAGCAGGACCAACAGGGCTATCTTATGTTCAAGAGGTCACCGAACTTCGAACAAATCAAAGTGCCAAAACTCATATATAAGCCAAGAGTGTATAGCCTGTACCCTCCTCCCTACAGATGGAGCCACTGCTCTTCCTCTGGCCTTGATTGCCTAACATATGAATTGATTTAGAAAAACATAGTTTTATCTTTCTTCAGTCCTACTCTGGGCTTTCTAGGTGAAGCTAGTAGTAAAGAACCTGCCTGCCAATGCAGGAGATACAAGAGACACAGGTTCAACTCCTGGGTCAGAAAGAGCCCCAGGAGGAGAGCATGGCAACCCACTCCAGTATCCTTGCCTGGAGAATTTCATGGACAGAAGAGCCTGGTGGGCTACAGTCCATAGGATCGCAAAAAGTCAGACATGAATAAAGCAATGGAGCATTCATGCACTTCCACTCTGATACTATAAAAAGCATCTTCCACAAACACTTCCATAACTTTCACAAGCTATTCCCTTTATCCAGAAAGACCCCCTTTAATCTTAGGTCACTTTGTGAATTTCTCTTCACTTTTCAAAACTTAGACTACATTTCATCTCCTCCTAAAAATCTACCACACATAACCAAGCTATTCACTCCCTCTCTCATGCTGTCTCTGTAACTGGTACATACTGCTATTGATATACATATTGTGTGCTCAGTCACTCAGCTGTGTCCGAATCTTTGTGGCCCCATGGACTGTAGCCTGCCAGGTTCCTCTGTCCATGGGATTTTTCAGGCAAGAACGCTGGAGTGGGTTGCCATTTCCTACTGCAGGGAATCTTCTCAATCCAGGGATCAACTCGCGTCTCTTGTGTCTCCTGCATTGGCAGGTGGATTCTTTACCAATGTGCCACCTGGGAAGCCCCTGATATACTTACTACACCATATTGATAGTTTATTTACATGATCAGGTCCCCCACTAGAGTGTGCACTTCCAAGGAAAAGTGACTCAGTTATCTTTGTATCCTTAGGACCAGCACTGGAAAGAGAAGGTACTCAATAAATATTTTCTGCATCCTTATTGCCTATTTTCAAGTATCATCCTACTTTATCAGAGTATTTTAAACATTTCCTCACAGACAGAAGGAAAGAAATAAACATCAAAAATGACTCTCAGGTTTGAATCCTGGAAGACAGAAACTGATAGAAGGCAGGAGAAGATCTAGGTTTGGAAAGAAAACAAACTCCATTGTAAATATGCTAAATTGAGCTCCATGCAGAATAACCACTTAGCCACTGATTTGTTTGTTCCATATTTGTTGGGCATCTATCAGAAACTGTGCCAAAAGAGACAATGGTACACACAGACATCTATCGTCGAGAGAGGGAGCTACCCTCTAGGAGAAAAGTATACATGACTGGAAAATAAAGTCTGAGCATCAACACAGAGTAGGATTAAAGGTGGCCCTCTGGAAGTGATACGAACAGTCAGTGAATATATACCTGTTCATACACTTGTACCATAGATCCTGCTAAGAGATAAATTTTTGAAGAAGAACCCCAAATAGAATGATTCTTCAGATTTTTATGTAGAACTGGTTCCAAATATGCTCCATAAATTGTCTGTAATTGCTCTCTTTCTGGGTAACTAAAAAAAAAAAAAAAAAGCATATAAGAAATTGAAATATATATTCTAAATTATTATTTTAATGTTAAGGTATAGAAGTGGTTTCCAAACTCTGTGGTTTTCAAACTGTGAGGCCTAGATACCTCCAAGGTTTACTCAAGGGCTTAAGCCAGGCTCATAGTTCTGATTATTACTTCCACTCAATCAGATCCCTAATTATCTGTTGTCAAATACTAAGGATTCTAGTAGGGGATTCTAATGAAATTACTTAAAAACATAATTGTTTAAAAGACCACTGATTTTTGGAAAGGGCCAGAGGAAAAGTTTGCTTAAGAAAAAGCATTTTCAATTAAATATAGTCTTACTTACTTTGTAAGTAATCTAAGGTGGATTACTGAAACCACCTTAGAACTACAGAAGTAGAAAGCATCAAATAAAATTAACCTTTCCTCCCAAACCAAAATCTATTTCAATACAGCTTAATTGGTGGCTGTAACATTTCTAAAAGAAGAATGTTAATGGACGGGAGCAGTTTGGCATAACAGCATAAAAACAAGATTTAGGGGACTTTGTTGGTGGTCCAGTGGTTAAGACTCCATACTTTGACTGCAGAGGGGCTTAGGTTCAATCCCTGGCCAGGAAATAAGATTCCACATGTCATGTGCTGTGGCCAAAAAAAAAACCAAACAACCTAGAACAGTACTGTGGTGACGGCCGCACAACTGTGTAAGTTTACCAGAATATATACGGATAAGTGTTACGGCATGTAAATTATACCTCAGTGAAATCATGTTTAAAAACAGGTGTTGTAAAGCAAAATATAACCAAGGATACAATGTCATAAAATTCCAGTTCGTGTAACAATCATGGACCATGGAGATGGATGGGTGTAACACGATTAATATTTGTTGTTGCTATTGTTTAGTTACTAAATCAGGATTAATATTATAGGACACTAAATGACCTAACTCTACCTTGTTCAGATATAAATTCTCTTTTTAGTTATCTTCATAAAACTTTATTGTATTTTTGGTTTATATAACCCATAAAAGAGTTAAGCGTAAAACTCACCATTCAGATTTCTGACACTGACATTTTGAGAGAATACAAATTAGTTCTGTTTATTTCTATTACATAAGAAGCATTGATTAATAAAGCCTCCGTCACCCTATATTACTGCTTACAGTTTAGGAAGGGTAGGAAAAAAGTAATATCAGAGCTTAAGTTGGACTATTTTTATATGCTACATTTTGAAGTAATATCATTAAGACTTTCATAAAATGCAATATATGTCTCTCCACGTCAAAAACAAAATTTTAATACAATGATACATACTCTATAGCACAAAGACGAACAATAGAAGTAAATCTGGTAGTAAGCTTATGTCTTCCCAGTCTTCCTCCAGCTGACATAGAAGCCACAATTTGAATATTTTCTAAACCAACCCATTCCAAATTTTCATCATAAAATCCTTGATATGTCAGTACCTATTTAAAAATAAATATGTTTAAATGTTTTATGCTTAAGATTTTATAATCATAAGATATTTTGTGTAAAACAATTGTTTTTGAATGAAATCATCCTCTAACCCAAAAATTTGACTGAAATATACTTTAATTTCTTATTTCATTAAAAATAACACTATTCAAGGTTCTGTGTTCAATGTCACAAAGAAATTTATGGTCACTGGCGAGGTGGTGGTATACACCAGAGGTTGCAATTGACATATACACACTATATACATACAAAACAGATTAGAAGTAAGGATCTACTGCCTAGCACAGGAGAGTCTTCTCAATACTCTTTAATGACCTATATGGCAAAAGAATATAAAAAAGAGTAGATATATATAACAGATTCACTAATGCACAACAGAAACACAGCATGTAAATCAAATATGATCCAATAAAATCTTTTTTAAATTTAAAAAAGGCTCTGTGTTCAATTAATATTAGCTGAACTATGCTCATTTTTCAAATGTTTTTCAAAATAAATATTAAAGTCCAGATCATACTATTAACATAAAGTCCAGATCATACTATTAATATAAATTTACTAGCAATTATCAAAAAAAGTGTAAAATTGGGAAAAATATAAGGAAAACAGTTTGGGTTTTTTCTATACATGTATATTCAGGAGTTACATAGAAAAGCAAAATGTGAAGCTGTATATCAAGCTCTAATTTAGAATTTAGAGTTCCCAATGTGATATAAATCACATAAAGAAAACCTTCCACAATGACTGAGGCAATATTAATATAACTGTTTTTGGACAAGTGCATACCTAGAAGAATGAAGCCAAAACTTCCCTAACTCTAATGCCATCCTCAGCTTCTTTTTTTAGGAATAAAGGGCAGGTAAACAGTGTAGGGTAAAAGCTGTTTTCATTCTTTTGAAATAGCATCTCAATGTAATACTAATTTCTAGATGTAGGAAGATCAAAGAAAGTAGCCCTGGGACAGGAATATAGTGCTTTGGGAGTTTAATTTCCACAACACATGATAGATAAAACTGGTCCTAAGGAGGGAAGCAGATTTTCTATCTATAAGGAAAAGTTATTGAAATTAAATGGTCTCCAATTATATCAAAACACTTCACATGACAATACCCACCTGCTGCAGGAAAGCTATCAACGTGCTGGTTCCCCACTTGTCCAGCCTGGGCAGGCTGATGTCTTTTAGGTACAAAACGAGTCTCTCACAGTCTTTTGGTCTGTACACCCGGCCAGCGTTGGTGCTGAGGACCATGCAGGTCTGGCTTAGCTTCTGCAGGAGGTGCCGGGGACTGGTTTGTGCGCTACAGTGAACTGTAGCGATATGAGTAGACCGGAGTCGGGAAAACGCATACCTGAGCAGCATCCTGTGAAAAACAAAACACTTGACTTCATAAATGCAACTGAAGAAATACTCTTCATATTCAATATACAATCTCTATTATTCATTGCATGTTTACTTTTGGCTGTTCTGGGTCTTCACTGCTGCACGTCCTTTTCTCCACTTGCAGCAAGCAGGGACTATTATAGTCGCGGTTTGCGGGCTTCTCTTTGTGGGGGCTTCTCGTGGCTGAACACAGACTCCAGGATGCACAGACTCAGCAGTTGCAGCACATGGCCTTAGTGGGTGCAGAACCGAGGCTCTAGAGCACAGGTTCAATAGGCTAAGTTGCTCTGCAGCATGTGGAATCTTCCTGGACCAGGAATTGAACCTATGTCTCCAGCATTCACAGATGGATTCTTTACCACTAAGCCACGAGGGAAGCCCCCAAGATTTCTAATTTTAAATATTTCCATTTCTAAATTATTTACAATGCTGTTTAAGGAAAAAGTAGTAATAGATAAGATTTCTACAACTATTCATAGCTACTAAACTAGATTTCAAACTGAAAAAATAAATAAATTCATATTTTAAGGCATTGAGACTCAGCAAAAAAAAAACATCTAATTTCACAAAAAATAATTTAGTGTGAAAAAGTATACATAAAAGCCATTTATGTATACATAAAAAGTATACCCCAAAATTGTCATAGATTGTCATATACTCTAGAGTATGTGAATTTTAATTCTTTGAAGTAAATGCTCCAAAGAGAATCATCTTGCTTCTAAATAAATGCTCACTTCAGTTCAGTTGAGCTCAGTCACTCAGTTGTGTCTGACTCTTTGTGACCCCATGGACTGCAGCAAGCCAGGCGCTTCCCTATCCATCACCAACTCCCAAAGTTTACTCAAACTCATATCCACTGAGTCAGTAATGCCATCCAAAAAAATGTTCACATGCACTAATCATTTTGTTGTGATTGTATGCACAGATTTTTTTTTAAGGATAAAGTCTCAGAATTCTCTGATTCCATCAGAAAACACACAACTTGGCAGGAAAAAAAGGACATATTTTTCTTATAGTAATATTATTTTTACAAACAGTGACATAAAGAGTCCTTCATGAAAATGTACCTGCTACTTTAACCAAAACCATGTAACAAAATCTGTTAAATGATTTTAGAACAGGAGAGATGCATAAATCCATTACAGGCATCTTGATTTTTATTTTTCTGCTCTTACCCTTTGCCACATCCTTCTGGTCCAACAAGAATAAATGGCTGCTTAGTATCAGGATTTAACCAAGGTTTGAAATAGTCTAGACCTCGCTGCATGTCAGGAGTCTGAATGACTGGAAGAGTTTGGATGTTGCTAAAATCATCAGCAGTCAAGTTTTCTGGCTTCTTCAGCACATAAGATGCTAATCGTCCTCTACTTGAGTCATAGTAGGTGTCCAGTGGTTTGTGAGGGTCTGGAGGAGATTCACGTGCCCAATTAAAAACCTTAAGAAGAAAAAGTTATGAAAGATTTCATATATTCCAAACAGAATATGTGAAACTTGAATTCTTTAAAGTAAATGCTCCAAAGACAATCATCTTATTTCTTAAAAAAGTTCACATGCACTAAACTTACTAAATATCCCTAATAATGATAGTAACATTTATCTCACATATTATTCTCTAAATGATCATTTAAGCAAATAATAAAATTCATCTTGTCCACACATATATTGTATAAACATATTCAACTTCCAACTAAGTTCTTATGAAAACTAAGTTACAAACTACACAATACGGGACTCCTAGACCCGATATTTCCAGTATAACTGTCCCTTCCACTGTCACTACTGCTCTCAACCAGTTTCTCTTTCAAAACCTGTCATCTATACAGATACATAGCAGAGAGCTAACCCGAATACCACTCAACACCTTTACTGACTTTCATGCTGTACAATAACACACTGAGCGGTAACAATGAGAAGCATCTGGCAACAGAGGCAACACATGGGCTACGGAAAGAAAAACACAACAGAGAAAGTAATAAACGGTGCTATCACTGAAACAAAAGGACAAAAATTCAGACCAACTCAAATGAGTATGTGCTCAATTATTTCAACAGGTCAATAGGAAGAAATTCCTTAATACGCAGAATTTGGCTTTATAAACAATGCAGGTGAAGTGACTTTTGCATTAAATAAAGAAAAGATCTATAATGATGGCTCCATCTAAAGCATTTATAACTGAAAACTCTTCTGGTTAAAAAAATGATTGAAAATATGCTACTTTAAGTTTAAAATGAATAAAATAACTATATTTATTCATATAGCTAAGAAGGTACAAAAATATCTAACAAAAAACATAGTTCAGACTTTAGCCTATTAAAAGATCTTTCAAATTTTATTTATTTTTTAAATGAAGGATAATTGATTTACAGAATTGTGCTGTTTTCTATATCCCCTCACTATTGAACCTCTCTCCCATCTTCCTCCCCACCTCACCCTCTAGGTTGATACAGAGCCCCTGTTTGAATTTCCTGAGCCATACAGCAAATTCCCACTGGCTACCTATTTTACATATGGTAATTCCACCACACAATTGCACTCATCTCACATGCCAGTAAAGTGATGTTCAAAATTCTCCAAGCCAGGCTTCAGCAATACGTGAACCGTGAACTTCCAGATGTTCAAGCTGGTTTTAGAAAAGGCAGAGAAACCAGAGATCAAATTGCCAATATCTGCTGGATCATCAAAAAAGCAAGAGAGTTTCAGAAAAACATCTATTTCTGCTTTATTGACTATGCCAAAGCCTTTGACTGTGTGCATCACAATAAACTATGGAAAATTCTGAAAGAGATGGGAATACCAGACCACCTGACCTGCCTCCTAAGAAATATGTATGCAGGGCAGGCAGCAACAATTACAACTGGACATGGAACAACAGAGTGGTTCCAAATAGGAACAGGAGTACGTCAAGGCTCTATACTGTCACCCTGCTTATTTAACTTATATGCAGAGTACATCATGATAAACGCTGGGCTGGAAGAAGCACAAGCTGGAATCAAGATTTCTGGGAGAAATATCAATAACCTCAGACACCACTCTTATGGTAGAAAGTGAAGAGGAACTAAAAAGCCTCTTGATGAAAGTGAAAGAAGAGAGTGAAAAAGTTGCCTTAAAGCTCAACATTCAGAAAACTAAGATCATGGCATCTGGTACCATCACTTCATGGCAAATAGATGGGGAAACAGTGGGAAAAGTGTCAGACTTTATTTTGGGAGGCTCTAAAATCACTGCAGATGGTAATTGTAGCCATGAAATTAAAAGACGCTTGCTCCTTGGAAGGAAGGTTATTTCCAACCTAGATAGCATATTCAAAGGCAGAGACATTACTTTGCCAACAAAGGTCCGTCTAGTCAAGGCTATGGTTTGTCCAGTAGTCATGTATGGATGTGAGAGTTGGACAATGAAGAAAGCTGAGCGCCGAAGAATTGATGCTTTTGAACTGTGGTGTTGGAGAAGACTCCTGAGAGTCCCTTAGACTGCAAGGAGATCCAATCATTCCATCCTAAAGGAGATCAGAGTGTTCATTGGAAGGACTGATGTTGAAATTGAAACTCCAATACTTTGGCCACCTCATGCGAAGAGTTGACTCATTGGAACCAAAAGATCCTAATGGTGGGAAGGATTGGGGGCAGGAGGAAAAGCAGACAACAAGAGGATGAAGTGGCTGAATGGCATCACTGACTCGATGGACATGGTTTGGGTAGACTCCAAGAGTTGGTGATGGACAAGGAGGCCTGGCATGCTGCAGTTCATGGGGTCGCAAAGAGTTGGACACGACTGAGCGACTAAACTGAATTGCATTGAATGTAAGTTTCTATGTTATTCTGTCCATACCTCTCACCCTCTCCTCCCCTCTCCCCATGTCCTTAAGTCTATTCTCTATGTTTGTTTCTCCATTACTGCCATGAAAATAAATTCTTCAGTACCATCTTTCTAGATTCCGTATATATGCATTAGTAAACGATATTTATCTTTCTTTTTCTGACCTACTTCACTATGTATAATAGGCTCTAGGTTCATCCATCTCACTACAACAGACACAAATGGGTTCCTTCTTATGACTGAGTAATATTCCATTCTGTGTATGTACTACAACTTCTTTATCCAGTCATCTCTTAATGAACATCTAGGTTGCTTCCATGCTCTAGCTATTGTAAATAGTGCTGCAATGAACAATGGGATATATGTGTCTTTTCCAGTTTTGGTTTCCTCAGGGTATATGCCTAGTAGTGGGACTGCTGGGTCACAGTGCTTTCATTCCTAGTGTTTTAAGGAATCTCCATACCATCTTCCATAGTGGCTGTATCAATTTACATTACCACCAACAGTGCAAGAGGATTCCCTTTCCCCCATACTCTATCCAGCATTTATTGTTTGCAGATTTTTTGATGATGGCCATTCTGACCGGTGTGAGGTGATATCTCATGGCAGTTTTGACTTGCATTTCTCTAATGAGGGATGATGAGCTCTTTTCATGTGTTTGGTAGCCATCTGTATGTCTTCTTGGGAGAAATGTCTATTTAGGTCTTTTTCCCACTTTTTCATTGGGTTGTTGCTCTGGTATTGAATGGTATGTATATTTTGGAAATTATTCCTTTGTCAGCTGTTTCATTTGCTGTGATTTTCTCGCATTCTGAGGGTTCTCTTTTCACCTTGCTTATAGTTTCCTTTGCTGTGCAAAAGCTTTTAAGTTTAACCAGGTCACATTTGCTTACTTTGGCTTTTATTTCCATTATTTTAGGAGATGGGCCATAACGGATGTTGTGTTTATTTATGTCGAGTGTTCTGCCTATATTTCCTCTAAGACTTTTACAGTCTCTGGTCTCACATTTAGGTCTTTAATCCCTTTTGAGTTTATCTTTGTGTATAGTATTACGAAATGTTCTAACTTCATTCTTTTGTACGTAGCTGTCCAGTTTTCCCAGCACAACTTACTGAAGAGGCTGTCTTTGCCCCACTGTATATTCTTGCCTCCTTTGTCAAAAGATAAGGTGTCCGTAGGTGCATGGGTTTATTTCTGGGCTTTCTATATTGTTCCATTGGTCTATCTTTGTTTTGTGCCAGTACCATATTATCTTGATGACTGTAGCTTTGTAGCATAATCTGAAATCAGGAAGGTTGATTCCTCCAGCTCCATTCTTCTTTCTCAAGACTGCTTTGGCTATTCTGTTTCCATATGAAATGTGAAATTTTTGTTCTAGCTCTGTGAAAAATGCCATTGGTAATTTCATAGTGATCACACTGAAACTGTAGATTGTATTTGGTAGTATAGTCATTTTCACAATATTGATTCTTCCTACACAGGAATGCAATCTCTCTCCATCTGTTCATGTCATCTTTGATTTCTTTCATCAATGTCTTGTAAATTTTCTGCATATATTCTTTTGTCTCCTGGGTTAAGTTTATTCCTAGATATTCTATTCTTTTTGTTGCAGTGGTGACTGGGATTGATTCCTTAATTTCTCTTTCTGATTATTAATTGTTAGTACATAGGAATACAAGTTATTTCTGTGTATAGATTTTTTATAATGTGACTCTGCTAAATACACTGATTACATCTAGTAATTTTCTGACAGTATATTTAGGGCTTTCTATGTATACTATCATGTCATCTGCAAACAGTTACAGCTTTACTTCTTTTCCAATCTGGATTCATTTTATTTATTTTTCTTCTCCAATGGCTGAAGGTAGGACTTCCAACACTATGTTGAATAACAGTGGTGAAAATGGACAACCTTGTCTTGTTTCTGATCTTAGGGGAAATGCTTTCAGTTTTTCACCATTGAAAATAATGGTTGCAGTGGACTTATAATATATGACCTTTACTATGTTGAGGTAGGTTCATTCTATGCCCATTTCTGGAAGAGTTTTAATCATAAATGGGTGCTGATATGTGTCAAAGGCTTTTTCTGCATCTATTGAGATTAAGCACAAGCTGGAATCAAGATTGCCTGAAGAAATATTAATAACCTGAGATACACAAATGACACCACCTCACAGCAAAATCCAAAGAGGAATGAAAGAGCCTCTTGATGAAAGTGAAAGAGGCGAGTTAAAAAGTTGGCTCAAAATGCAACATTCAGAGAATTAAGATTATGGCATTTGATCCCAACTCTTCATGACAAATAGATGGGGAAACAATGGAAACAGTGACAGACTTTATCTTCTTGAGCTCCAAAATCACTGCAGATGGTGACGGCAGCCATGAAATTAAAAGACGCTTACTTCTTGGAAGAAAAGTTATGACCAACCAAGACAGCATATTATAAAGCAGAGACATTACTCTGCCAACAAAGGTCCGTCTAGTCAAAGCTATGGTTTTTTCCAGTAGTCACTATGGACATGAGAGTTGGATTATAAAGAAAGGTGAGTGCTGAAGAATTGATGCTTGTCGACTGTGGTGTTGGAGAAGACTCTTGAGAGTCACTTGGACAGCAAGGAGATCCGCAGCCAGTTCAGCCAAAAGGAAATCAGTTCTGAGTATTCATTGGAAGGGTTGATGCTGAAGCTGAAACTCCATTACTTTGGCCACCTGATGCAAAGAACTGACTCATTAGAAAAGATCTGATGCAGGGAAAGATTGAAGGCAGGAGGAGGAGGGGACAACAGAGGATGAGATGGTTGGATGGTATCACGAGTTTGAGTAAACTCCGGGAGCTGGTGATGGAAAGGGAAGCCCGAAGGGCTGCATGCAGTCCATGGGGTCACAAAGAGTCAGACATGACTGAGCAACTGAACTGAACTGCACTGACTGAGATTATCATATGGTTTTATCATTCAATTTGTTAAAATGGTGTATCACATGGATTAATTTGTGTATACTGTAGAATCTTTGCATCCCTTAAATAAACTCAATCATGGTTATAAGCTTTTTAATGTGTTGTTGAATTCAGTTTCCAAAAATTCTGTTGAGGGTTTTTGCATCTATGTTGATCACTGGAGAAGGAAATGGCAACCCACTCCAGTACTCTTGCCTGGAAAATCCCATGAATGGAGGAGACCGGTAGGCTACAGTCCACAGGATCGCAAAGAGTCGGACATGACTAAGTGACTTCACCTTCATTTTCATCAGTGATGTTGGCCTGTAGTCTTCTCTTTTTGTGTTGTTTTTGCCTGGTTTGGATATCAAGGTGATGGTGGCCTCATAAAATGAGTTCGGAAGTGCTCTTTCCTCTGCAATTTTTTGAAAGAATTTTATAAGGATTGGCATTAGCTCTAAATGTTTGATAGAATTCACCTGTGAAGCCATTTGGTCCTCAACTTTTGTTTTTTGAGAGATATTTGATTACAGCTTCAATTTCAGTGCTTATAATTGGGTTGTTCATAGTTTCCATTTCTTCCTGGCTCAGTCTGGGAAGATTGAATTTTTCTAAGAATCTATCCACTTCTTCCAGCTTATCCATTTTATTGCCATATAGTTGTTCATAATAGTCTCTTATAATCCTTTGTATTTCTGCATTGTCTGTTGTAACCTCTCATTTTTCATTTCTAATTATGCTGATTTAATTCTTTTGAAAAGTCTAGCTAAAGATTTGTCCATTTTGCTTATCCTCTCAAAGAACCAGCTTTTAGTTTTATTAATCTTTACTATTCTTTCATTTCTTTTTCACTTATTTCTGCTCTGACCTTAATGATTTCTTTCCTTCTGCTAATTTTGGGGTATTTTAACCCTTCTTTTTCCAGTTGTTTTAGGCATAAGCTTAGACTTATCTATTCAATGTTTCTCTTGTTTCTTGAGTTAGGATTGTATTGCTATAACCTTCCCTCTTAGAACTGCTTTTGATATAACCTTGGAAGAAAAGCTATGACCAGCCTAAAGAGCATATTACAAAGCAGAAACATTACTTTGCCAACAATGGTTCATCTAGTCAAAGCTATGGTCTTTCCAGTAGTCATGTATGAATGTGAGAGATGGCTATAAAGAAAGCTGAGCACCGAAGAATTGATGCTTTTGAACTGTGTATCTTGAGAGTCCCTTGGACTGCAAGGTTAAACCAGTACATCCTAAAGGAAATCAGTCCTGAATATTCATTGGAAGGCTGATGCTGAAGCTGAAACTCCAATACTTTGTCCACCTGATGCAAAGAACTGACTCTTTGGAAAAGACCCTGATGTGAGGAAAGATTGAAGGCAGGAGAAGGGGGCAACAGAGGATGAGATGTTTGGATGTCATCACCAACTTGATGGACATGAGTCTGAGCAGGCTACAAGAGTTCATGATGGACATGGAAGCCTAGAGTGCTGCAGTCCATGGTCTCACAAAGAGACAGACACGACTGTGATGGAACTGAACTGATAGGTTTTGAGTTGTCACGTTTTCATTGTTTTTATTTCTAGGAATTTTTTTATTTCCCTTTTAATTTCTTCAGTAATATGTTCATTATTTAGAAACGCATTGTTTAATCTCCACGTCTTTGTGTTTCTCACAGTTTTTTCCTTGTAATTGATATCTAGTCTCATAGTGTTGTGGCAGGAGACTATGCGTGATACGATTTCAATTTTCTTAAATTTACTGAGGTTTGACTTGTGACCCAAGATATGGTCTATCCAGGAAAATGTTCCATTGGCACTTGAGAAGAAGTGCATTTGGATGGAATATCCTAAAGATTCCAATGAGATCCATCATCTAATGTATCATTTATGACTTGTGTTTCCCTATTAATTTTCTGTTTTGATGATCTGTCTATTGGTGTGAGTAGAGTGTTAATGTCTCCTACTATTATTGTGTTACTGTCAATTTCTCCTTTTATGTCTGTTAGTGTTTGTCCTATGTACTGAGGTGCTCCTATGTTGGGTGCATGGATACTTACCATTGTTGTATCTTCCTCTTGAATTGATCCCTTGACAATTTTGTGTGTCCTTCATTATCTCTTGAAATATTCTTTAAGTATTACTTTTTCTGATATGAAGATTGCTACTCCAGCTTTCTTTTGCTTCCCATTTGCATGGAATAACTTTTTCCATCCTCTCACTTTCATTCTATATGTGTCTTTAGGTCTGAAGTGGGTTTCTTATAGACAGTATATATATGGGTCTTGCTTCTGTATCCATTCAGCCAGTCTGTGTCTTTCAGTTGGAACATTTAATCTATTTGCATTTAGTCCATTTATATTTAAAGTAATTACTGATATATAAGTTCCTACTGTCATTTTCTTAGTTGTTTGGTTTTTGTTTTTGTAGATCTTTTTCTTCTATTTTCTGACTATATAAGTCCCTTTAACATTTGTTGTAAAGCTGATTTAGCACTACTGAATTCTCTTACCTTTTCCCTGTCTGAAAAGCTTTCCATTTCTCCATCAACTATGAATGAGATCCTTGGCCAGGTGCAGTAATCTTGGTTGTAGATTTTTCCTTTTTAACACTTTAAACATGTCCTGCTATTTCGTTCTGGCCTGCAGAGTTTCTGCTGAACAATCAGCTATTAAACATACTGAGTTTCCCTTGTGTTACTTGTTGCTTTTCCCTTGCTGCTTTTAATATTCTTTCTTTGTGTTTAGTCTTCATTAGTTTGATTACTATGTGTCTTGGTGTGTTTCTCCTTGGGGACATACAGTTTATGCTGTATGGGACTCTGCATCTCTTGGACTTGATTGACTATTTCCTTTTCCATGTTGGGAAAGTTTCAACTATAATCTCTTCAAAAATGTTCTCATACCCTTTCTCTAGCTCTTCCCCTAGGAGCCCTATAATTCTAATGCTGGTGCATTTGATATTGTCCCAGATGTCTCTGAGACCATCCTTAGTTCATTCTTTTTATTCTGCTCTTCAGAAGTTATTTCCACCATTTTATCTGCCAGCCCACTGATTCGTTCTTGTCCTTCAGATATTCTGCTACTGATTCCTTCTAGAGTATTTTTCATTTCAGTAATTTTGCTGTTTGTCTCTGTATGTTTACTCTTTAATCCTTCTAGGTCTTTGTTAATTGATTTTTGCATTTTCTCCATTTTCTTTTCAAGGTTTTTGATCATCTTTACCATCATTACTCTGAATTCTTTTTCAGGTAGTTTGCCTATTTCCTCTTATTTACTTGAACTTCTGTGCTTCTAGTTTGTGCAGTATTTTTCTACCTTTTCCATTTTTTTTAATTTATTTAATTGGAGGCTAATTACCATATTGTAGTGGTTTTAACCATACATTTACATGAATCAGCCATAGGTGTACATGTATTCCCCTTCCAGAACCCCCCTCCCACCTCCTTCCTGATTCCATCTCTCTGGGTCATCCCTGTGCACCAGCCCTGAGCACCCTGTCTCATGCATCGAACCTCGACTGGCAATTCATTTCACATATGATAATATACATGTTTCAGTGCTATTCTCTCAGATCACCCCACCCTCGCCTTCTCCCACAGAGTCCAAAAGACTGTTCCATACATCTGTGTCTCTTTTGCTGTCTCGCATATAGGATTATCGTTACCATCTTTCTAAATTCCATATATATGCATTAGTATACTGTATTGGTGTTTTTCTTTCTGACTTACTTCACTCTGTATAATAGGCTCCAGTTTCATCCACCTCATTAGAACTGATTCAAATGTATTCTTTTTTTAAACTTATTGTGTTCAAGGTCTCCTTTTCCCAGGGTTCAAAGTTAAATTCTTTCTTCCTTTTGGTTTCTGCCCTCCTTAGGTTGGTCCAGTTGTTTGTATAAGCTTCATTATACAGTGAGATTTGTGCTGAGGTTTTTTTTTCCCCCCCTGATGGGCAGGGCTGAGTGTGGTGGTAATCCTATCTGCTGATGATTGGGTTTGTATTTTTGTCTGATTTTTGTTTGCACAGGGTGCTACTGGTGGTTGGTCTTGTAGTCAAGTTGTTTCCTTTGTGGGAGTTCTTAATATTTGATACGCCCTAGGGTTAGGAGTTCTCTGGTAGTCTAGTTCTTGGAGTCAGTGCTCCCACTCTAAAGGCTCAGGGCTTGATCTCTGGCTCGCTGTCTTCTTCCCACTGATCCTCACTCACTTCCTTGGGGTCTGAGGTGTGTGTGTGGCTACAGGAAGGTCTGATATGGTTGGGCTCTTTGGCTCTTCTGGATTTCTCCTGGCAGCCACACTTGGATTCCTCAGCTCCGGACTGGTGGTTTATGATCAAGGACATAACTCAGGAACAGACAGCCAAGCGGAAAAGAAGTACAGGGCAAGGTGTATGAAAATCCCACTTCTGTCTGGATGCCAACCTCCCTCTACTGCTACATATTCAAGGGAGCCACTCACCAAACACCACCCCCAAGTATTTTATAAAATGTTAATAACACCATAAAATACCAAAAACTAGTTCAAAGAAGAAAATATATATGTACCTATGCACTTAAACAGATGGTCCACAACTTACAATGGCTTGACTTATGATTTTTCATGTTTACAACAGGGAAAAAGTGATATGCATTCAGTAAAAACCATACTTTGAATTTTGATCTTTTCCAAGACTAGTGATATGTGGTATGATACTGCCCTGTAATGCTGGGCAGCAGCACCAAGTGGAAGCAAACTGTAGCTCATAGGCAGCCACACAATCACCATGTTAAACAACTGATATACTTAAAACCACACTGTCTTTCACTTTCTGCATAGTAGTTGAGAAATTACACACTATTCAACACTTTATTATAAAGTAGATTTTGTGTTAGATGATTTTGCCCGACAGTAGGCTAACATTCTGAGCACTTTGAGACAGACTATATCAAGTCGTGATATTTGACAGGTTAGAAGAGATAAATGCATTTTCAACTTACGATATTTTCAACTTATGATAAGTTTATCTGGCTGTACCCCATCAAAATTCAAAGAAGGTCTATATATAAATACATTCATGAATGCTCAATGGCTGTCATGTCCAATTCTTTGTGACCTCATGCACTGTGGCCTGCCAGGCTCCTCTGTTTACGGGATTGCTCATGAAGGATACTGGAGTGGGTTGCCATTTCCTCCTCCAGGGGAATCTTCCTCATTCAGGGATGGAACCCTCATCTCCCACATCTCCTGCACTGGCAGATTCTCTATCACTGAACCACCTGGGAAGTCTATACTAAACACAGTCTGAGCCTTCTCAATCTATAACTTTATTCACATTTGACAGGCCAAAGTGCAAACGTGGGGGCAGCAGATTTCAAAATATGCAGCCAGAGAGCTAGAGACTCCTTTGAGATAGTGGCAGTGAGAAAGAACGACTTAGGAGCTTCCTACTGACCTGGAGCATGTCAGTTTGCTCTGTTTTAGTAAATATTGTGCTTCTGAGAATAATTTCTTTTGGGAAAGAATCCCACCACTTAGTCTTATTAAACAATGGTTTAAGAGAATCAAACAGTGTAATAACACATAGTATTTTGGCTTCATAATTTTTAATTATCTTCCTCAAAAAAAAAAAAAGAGCCCTTCCTATGAAGTCAAACTGGTCCATTTTTTTTAACTTTTTATTTTATATTGGTGTATAGCCAATTAACAATGCTGTGATAGTTTCAGGTGAACAGTGAAATGATTCAGCCACATATATAGACATATCCATTCTCCCTCAAACTCCACCCCCATCAAGGCTACAAATTAGTCTACTTTAAAGACAGGTACAGCAGCCAACGTTGCTGAGTGTTTATTACTTGTTTCCAAGTGCACTTTACGTTGATCATCTCATTTAGTCACATTTAGCATCCCTCTGAAGAACCATTTCCCTACAACACTGTCGTTGTTTAGTCACTAAGTCATATCTGACTCTTCTGAGACTCCATGGACTGTAGCCCACTAGGCTCCTCTGTCCACAGAATTTCCTCAGCAGAAATACTGGGTTTCCATTTCCTTCACCATGGGATCTTCCCAGTCCAGGGATCCAACTAGCTTCTCTTGCATTGGCAAGTAGTTTCTTTACCACTGAGTCACCAGGGAAGCCAAATATAAATGCATTATTATTGTATTAAATGCATAACCTCAAAATGCTATACCCAGGACTTCCCAGGTGGCACTAGTAGTAGAGAACCCACCTGCCAATGCAGGTAGAGGTAAGAAACACAGGTTCGATCCTGGGTTGAGAAGATCCCCTGCAGGAGGTCATGGCAACCCACTCCCAGTATTCTTGACTGGAGAATCTCCCATGGACAGAGGAGCCTGGCAGGCTACCTCCATTGGGTGGCACAGAGTCAGACACGAATGAAGCGACTTATTAGAATGCCTGCATGCACACACACCCAGGGTCAATGAAAATAAACAAAAAGTGTTCACTAAACATAGGCTTTAAATGTGTACTACCTCTTTGGTGAATTCCAGACGTGACTTCAAGTTCAGATTTCCACCAAGACCCCTTATGAGATTAATAATAAATTGATCATGATCTCTGCATCCTTGGAGATGTGACAATCCATTCATCACAGTTCCAACCAAACTTGTTTCTACCACATAGTCATTCTGTTGATTAAAATCCATATCACAGACAAAGGGAAAATATTAACAAGTAAGTTAGCACCATACACAGATTGTTTACTCATCTTTTCAAAGATCATATTTAAATTTATTCCCCACTACTCAAGTTGTAGAAAGTTTAGATTTCAACTTATACATAAACAATGAAAATAAAAAGTAATCCTAAAAATACAATTGTGTATTTCTAGCCGTAAGTGTGAGTCCTCAAATAGATACACAGTTTGTTTACTTCCTAAATCTGAAAAAAAAAATTTTTAAAAAGGTAAATCAGAAAACCAAAACAATAAAGTAAAGAAAATTAAAAAAAAAAAAAAGGTAAATCAACAAACATCAGTCTAAACAGTTTCTCATTTCCTTTTGATAATTAAAAAAGCTAGACACCTCAACTAGAGAGTAGCCTCTGCTCACCACAACTAGAGAAAACCCATACACAGCAACGAAGACACAGCACAACCAAAAATAAAAATAAATTAACTAATTGTTTTAAAAAGATGCTAGAGGCAAAGGTTAATGGTTCTGGACCAAAAAAACATTAGTGAAGGCAGGCTTAAAAACATTTTGGACCTTTTCCTCTATAAAGAATTTTAAAATGAAACTTTTGGACTCAGGTGGCATAGATTATTAAGATCCGTGGGCCTCTGGGGCCCCATGTAGTTAACAGGGACAACCAATTATGGTTAGAATCTGTATGTAGTGCTGCTGCTAAGTCGCTTCAGTCGTGTCCAACTCTGTGCAACCCCACGGAGAGCAGCCCACCAGGCTCCGCCATCCCTGGGATTCTCCAGGCAAGAACACTGGAGTGGGTTGCCATTGTCTTCTCCAATGCATCAAAGTGAAAGTGAAGTTGCTCAGTCGTGTCCGACTCTTTGCAACCCCATGGACTGCAGCCTACCAGGCTCCTCCGTCCATGGGATTTTCCAGGCAAGAGTACTCGAGTGGGGTGCCATTGCCTTCTCTGATATGTAGTCTAGGTAGCTTTTTTGAAAGGGAGAATTAAACAGAGCACTGGTTTCAATGGAACTCAACTCTAACAGACATACCATGCTATGTTAAGTCACTTCTGTCATGTCCAACTCTTTGCAACCCCATAGACTGTAACCTTCCAGGCTTCTCTGTCCATGAGATTTTCCAGGCAAGAATACTGGAGTAGGCTGCCATTTCCTTCTCCAGAAGTCTTAACAGAGGAAATGGTTGATTCATAGCGGTGGAAGTTATAGAGCAGAAAAAGAGAGTGTTTTGAGAAAGGATAACTCAGGTTGAGGACTCAAGGAGTCCTTAAGGAAGATGACAATTGCTAATATTTGAAGAGTGAGACCTATCTAGCATACGGAGAACTCAGCATATGCAATGGTAAGCAATGGGCATACTTAAGGAATTAAAAGAAGCATAAGCCTGAAGAAGCAAAGGCGGAGTGATTCAGACAGAGAGGCAGGCAAGGGCCAGAGCATGTGAAATTGTATAGGCCATGATAAGGAGTGCGAGTTGTATCCTCAGTGCCTTTAAACTCTAAGTAAAAGAATAAGATGACTAAATTTACTTTTTGAAAAATCTCTCTGCCTCTATAATAAATAATTTTCAAAGAACAGAAATAGGAAGGGAAAAGGGGGTAAAACAAGGAGATGGACAGAAATCCAGCAGCTTAGGCAATACAGAGTTCTAAGCTTTAAAGGCAAGATAAAGAAAACCGACATATTTTCCTCTAGATTGTCTAATTTGCTAAATATAAGAAAGTAAAGCTCTAGTTATAAATAAAACCAACACTTGACTAGAGCATTCATTATGGTATATCTCTCAGAATCTGCACACGGTAAACAAAGCACAGAATAAAGAAAGAAGGAACACTCAACACATAACATCTCAAACATGAACAAGGACCTGAGAATACAATCAGTTTATTTTCTAACTAAGCCTTTGGTATCCACTCTAGTTTAATGACCTTATCCTGTCATCACATCTGTAGTCACAAATCCCAAACAAGGGAGAGTCAAAGAGTCAGCACATTCTATGCAGTGCTACCTCTCTCGTTCTAACACTGACAGCATGCAAGCACAAAATAACACCACACCCACTGAAAAGGTGCTACAAACACAGCCATCAGTCATTTAACTAAACTCATATATTCATTTTCCTAAGATTTTTTTTTATGTGGACTGTTTTTAAAGTCTTTATTGAATTTGTTAAAAATACTGCTTCTGTTCTATGTTTTTTGGTTTTTTGGTCATGAGGAATGTGGGATCTTAGTTGGCTTCCCAAGCAGGAATCAAAAGTATACCCCTTGCACTGGAAGGTGAAGTCCAAAAACTGGACTGTCAGGGAGCTCTCAAGCTCCTCTACGCTTATTCACCACATTGTCATTACCAAACTTTGCTCCTGGGGGTACAATAAGGACAACAGGCTTGATCTTTGCCCTCAAGGTGCTTGCAGTTGCATGAAAGCAATTATAGCTGAAAGACACCGTAGGCTGCCGCAGAAGCACAAGGAGGTAGACAGCTCAGTGGGACGGACGGCTGGTGGGAGCGGCTCCTCCCTGAAGTCTCCAGGGAAACCTATCTCATTCGTGTCATTTCTCCCAAGGCCCTAGTTCTCCATCATTCATCTTTACGAAGTCAGAAAAGAAAATAGTTTAGAAAACTAAAGTGAAATTGCCATTTCTCTATATGATTTGCCCAACCCTGAAGTACTGACCTGTAAATTAAGTTCATATCAACAATCACCTTTAAAAAACTCATTGCTAATTATTTTCTCTATTTTTATGGTTTTTTTCATACAAGCAATGACATAAGAGAACAATCAAAATTTGAAAACACCATGTAAGTACATGAATATTGTCTTCTTTGCATGCTAAACTTCTATTCATGCTTCAAATTCAAAATTAAATGTCATCTGCTTTAAAACTCTCCTAGAAGGCAGCAATAATCTCTTCATCCTGTTATATCGTGATTACTGTTTTACATGTCAGTTTCCTCTATGACACAAACCTTCTCAGTGAAAGGGAGCATCCTATTAATGTTCACCTGGCAAAGTATCATCAAGGGCATCTATTTAATAAGCAATAAATTTCTGCTAAATAAACAAAGGTTTCAATATAACTCATCACCCTTTCTCTACTTTAATCTTGTCATTATATTTAGCATGATATATATAGGTAGGTATTGACATAGTAAAATATAGTAGAAAGATAGTTTTGCTAGTAAAACTTCCATTCCAATTTTCAAGATTTTTAGGTAAGTATTGCAAGGTATCATGGATGGAAGAATTAAAATATTTTAAGACTTAACATAATAAAAGTTATACCATAAAATACAGTGGGACACCGACCCTTCACTCCACCCTCACATTCTGTCAGAACACTATTAAAAGGTGGTTAAATGTATGCAACAGTCATTATACTTTTTGCCTAAATAATTATGAAATATTATAATTATCTTACCTGTTTTAGAACCCATTGTAATGCCTTTTCAAAATAATCCCCAATCCAGTTTTCAAGATTATTCCTATATTTAGGAGGCTGATTCCTCAACCAAGATTTTATCAGAGAATTAAGATCTGTCTCTTCATCACTGAAACATATTAACAAACATAAAAAATTGTTTAGGAGTAAATCATACATTTACTTTCAAAATAAATTTCTGCTCCAATAAACATTATTCTGCATATGTATCTGTTAGTATACAAGAGTTCATTTTAGTTACTTCTGTGTATGTGTGTGTGTACATACTACTTCTACATATATAAGCACATATAAGTGTGTGTGCGTATATATATATATGTGTGTGTGTGTGTGTCATTTTCTATAAAATAAAGCAAAGAAACCTCACCTGTATCATTGTAAGTATAAATTAAAGAAGAATTACACATCTACAAGTTAGTCACAAAGTGGTCTAAACCATTCCTACCCAAAGTGGTGTCTACAGAATCCCAAGTACCATCCCAGACATAATGAAGCAAAATCTTTGCTTTAACAATATCCCTAGGTGATTAAAATGCACATTAGACAAGCTGCACTGCATCTTAATGTAGATCTTTAAAAATACTCTTTCTTTTGCTCTATCTCCAAAAAAGGGGACCACCTGAATTCCCATGCCACTACTGAAACTTGAAAATCATGCTAAAGTAAAATATAATTTTTTAGCAAAGCACTTAATTATTTGAGTAACATTCAATGTTTGAAATTATACATAATACTGACATCTTATTCAAAATTACATGCTACACATTTATAAAAATTATAGTAAAAACTACTTATAGACTAATAATTTTAGAAGTTACAAGGGCCCACAACTCTGTCATTTCTCCTGCCCTCTACCAGGGTTTCACAGTAACACGAGTAAATACTGAGTCCTTGAATTTTTTTCCAACATTTCCAACCAGTTTAATAAGGAAAAGAAAAAAAAGATCAAAGGTAAATATGTAAATTAAATTGGATACACTCAAACAGACAAAGGAAAGCTGCTAAACTCTTTCAGCATAAAGACTTTGCTGTCAATGGTGGTTTAGTGGCTAAGTCTTGTCTGACTGTTGCAAACCATGGACTATAGCCTGCCAGGCTCCTCTGTCCATGGGATTTTCCAGGCAAGAATACTGGAGTGGGTTGCCATTTCCTTCTCCAGGGGATTTTCCTGACGCTGGATCAAACCCAGGTCTCCCCACTGCAGGCAAATTCTTTACCTACTGAGCTACTAGGGACAACTATTGTTGTCAACAGTATCTCCTTAGTACCTACGGCAACTACACGTCTTGGTTTGTCTAAGACAATCTTGATTTTTATCAGTTATCCCAGCAAAATATATAGCATTCTCTTTCATTATAGAAGGACCTCATTTGGCCTACTGCAGAGCAAGTGTAAAATATCTGCTGAAGAAATGAATAAAACCTAAAAATCAAAGTTAATCAAAAAGAAACTAAAAATAACAAATATTTGTGTTTTACAAGATATCAAAAATATTCATTGTGTCTCTCACAAACAATATCTGGTTCACCAACAATTTTCAAGTCATCTACAGCATGAGTATTTTTTCTGATAAAAAGCAATGACATTCTACTTAATCTTTATTATATTTACATTCTCACTTATAATTGCTGTTATATTTATCTATCTCCTCTATGCAGACATATGCTCAATAAAGATAAGCCCTCCATAAATACAAGCCCTTCATAATTGTTAGTTTTACTACTTTCTTGCTGTCTCTTAAATTGCCTAAATTCATGCCATACATGTTAACAGGCATTCAATATTTTAAAATTTAATGATAAGCTTTCCTTTTATCCTATTTTTCTCACACAATTATGAGAACAAATGAATAAATGAGATAAGTTGTGTGAGATACTGCTACCAAAGCTATAAACTCAATGCCATATTATTTTTAAAATAACTACTACCTCAAAATATTAATTGGGAGTTTGTGGCTAGTTTAATATAAATGCTTCCTACAATATTATCAAAGAAATAAGCAATTAAATAATTCTGGAAGCATTCTGGATCAATTTGATAACAAAGTCATTTCAAATGATTCTAAAAGAGTAGAACATTGTTTAAAGCCTGATAAATATCAAATACTAAAACATAAATTCAAAAAGTAAAAGAAAACTTTCTACTAATTCATTTTGAGAAATGAAATTGGCTCAAATATGCCAGTATGTTACTACCATCGATGAAATCTAAAATCAGTTAATTTTTGCTCTTCAAGTGTCTTCCAAATACACTCAAGAAGAAATAAAACATTAAATAAAGAGGTTTCCAATTTGAAAAATGAAAGATCGGGCCAATTTAATAGGCCCTATTTAAAGTTGTTCAATAAAATACAGTACGAGGAGTGGACACTCACACACACGCATCCATAGCTTAAACTAGTGAGTCCAAACTACAGGCAAACCAGTCCTCCAGGGAAACAAAAGAAACACAGGTCTTGTGTGTTCCTCAGTTCACATTTTTCTCTTTTTAAACAGTTAATGCTGTTTACAAATGCTACTAATGCCAGACCAGGGCCAGGCACAAACAGTCCTACACCTCTCTGCCGCATAAACACAGATTTTTGTTTACATAGTTTTATCCCCAGTAGGAAAAGACATCTGCTGCTATCCGCTATTGCTAAGGGCTACGCCGTCTCACCCTGGCCGCGGACCCACAGCGAGGCCGCCTCCAGCCCTGAGCCGGTCCAGGCCTTCTCTCTGGTTGAGCTTGGTCTTCACCTTGAGGGAGGAGGACTCCCTCCGACTCAGCCTTCCTCACCAGCTCCCCCTCCTCCCGTCACTCTCCTCCTGTGCAGCATAGTCCAGCTTCTCAACCTTCTGCTGCACGCTGCTGACGACCGACCACCAGATGAGGGGGTCTTCATAGGTCAGGCCACCCTCCAAGCTGAAGCTCTGCAGGTTCTGGCACAACGACATCATGTCCTTCTCCAGGTTGTTGAGGCTGTGGTACTTATGGCTGCCAATGCACTCCTTTATCCTATTAAATCTTTAACCTATTCAAATCTAGGTTAGCTCTAAAAATCTATAAATCTAAAATTCTATGAATAAAATATTGCTACTCAGCTTTAAATTATTAGCCTCCAGCTTGTAAGTGGTATGTTCACTTCTCTGAACTCATTCATAATATTTAAAGTTATAGAAAAAAGAAAAAATAAATATTAATACTTGCTGTTTCATTTATGCAAACAAAAAATAATTATGTAGTAATTGTGATACCACTGCTGCCGCTGCTGCCAAGTCACTTCAGTCGTGTCCAACCCTGTGCGACCCCAGAGA
>ML663009.1:43608596-43708548 GCA_007570785.1 Antilocapra americana | reverse complement strand
TTCCTTCTCCAATGCATGCATGCATGCTAAGTCACCTCAGTCGTGTCTGACTCTGTGCGACCCTACGGACAGCAGCCCACCAGGCTCCTCTGCCCACAGGATTCTCTAGGCAAGAATACTGGAGTGGGTTGCTATGTCCTTCTCCTGTGATACCACTACACTGCTGAAATAATTCAACTGTAATAAACAGGAACTCTGAATGAATAAAAATGTAACAAAGAAGTTACTAAACATTGAAAAAAACAAATATTCACATACTACTCATGTATCACGTACATCACTTAGCTATGAAAGCAAAATAATAACTGAAAATATTCTAACACAAATGTATGTAAATGCTCCTACCTAAGAAAGATCATTCCCATTCTAGATATTGTGGCTGGTGAGGCACAACTTAAATCATGAGTTTCAAATATGAAGTTAACATTTTGGCCAAACTGAATCCTTTCTCCACTGGGCATAGTGAGCAGACGATTATCATCCAGAACAGAATTTAGAGACTCTATCCATTCAGGATCAATATCACCATCACAGATTATCCATGAGCTAACATCTATTTTCAAACAAAAAATGGAGAGAGAAAAATAAATATAATGATAATAGTAATTAAAAATTAAAAATAATAATCTATTATTATTTAGAAGCAATTTTCATGTTATTTTATATTTCTGAAGCCAAATATAAAGAACAAAGAGCTGAAATTTACATTTCCACAAGCTTGTGAGATATTCTTTAGATTTTGTCTTCTACCATGTCATCAGAATGTATGAATGGTTTCTATGTAATAGCACTTCAAGAAAATATGAGAAAGCTACACTTCAGTGTCCTATATGAGAAGTAAAAAATACACCACTGTCAAAACTCTTTGATGTATAAAAGGGTGACTTCAAAGGGGAGAAGCAGTGAACAAGTTGTTAAATTGCAACTTAACAAAAAGTAGGGAGACTTCTTAGACTTTGACTAAAAATTCTGTTCAATACCAAGCCAAAAAATTTAGACCAGAAGCCTACTATCATATGAGTTAAATTTTCAAAATTCTTGAAAGCACTGTATTCAAAGTGGTAAATTCATGCACACACACAAATTTTAATCCCAAATAAAAATTTGTCATCTTGCTTATTTATAAGGCATTATAATATCAGTTAAGCAAAGCTATAGTTATTCAATATATTAATCTAGTCATGAACTACAATTTACCCAGATTACTTGGAGTTTCCATTACAATAAAATTTTGCCATAGAGAACAGATAAAAATGATAACATGTCTTTGGCCCCTCCAAAGTAAAATATCAATGGAGATCACGAGACAGCAGGTTATGGTCATGTATAAGACTCAAAAAAGATAGCATTACAGACAAGTTCTAACATCCTCTAAAAATAAATCAATGCATCACACAACAGAGACCAACCTTGAGGTTCTCGAACTACTTGACGAGCACTATTTGTCAAAACACCATCAAACCATTCCCTTGTATCCATGTCAATATGGCCTAATAACTGATGTCTAGGCATAGCTTTGGGATTCATGGTATACTGTTTGACCACTTTGCCAGTTTTACAAAGTGCTGCCCTTAACATTCTCCAAAGAGTAGATTTTCCAGCTCCACTTGGGCCAACAATAACAACTCCCATCCTCTGGCATAATTGTTCATATAATTCTAAAGCCTTCTTGATCTAGTAGAAAAGAAATATATTCATATATGAGTTACCATGTACAATCATACACAATTTCACTTTCAATCTGTAATAGTTATTCTATCTCAAACATATAAATTAAACCTTTTATTTCTTCAGTGGAAGATGAAGCCTTAAATAAAACAATCATAAAATAAATCTGAACACAAAACGTGATCTTTAAATTCATATTTCTTTAAAAGAAGCAAGTTATCAAACATTCACTATTGTCATCCCTCATTTATTCATTCAAAAAAAATATATTCAATATTTTATTCACTTGCTAATTCATTCATTCACTTATAACCTGTCTCTCTCCCCCAAAAAAAAAAAACCTGAGGAAAGGTATTCATTTTAAACATGTATTTCTGCTTCACAAAAAGACCTACTAAATGAAGTTCTCCTAAGAAATTGTCAAAGTTTAAATCATACATAATCAACTATCAAAAATACATATGATGGATCAATTGATATTAGTGCCAAACTCCATTATAGGCACTAGGAGTAAAACAGTAAAACAGACACGGATCCCACGTCTTGAGGAGGCTACTATCTGGTGGGAGAGAATCAATATTCATCATACAATTGAACATTAAAATGTGTGTATTACAAAGGTAAAGAAAGCACATAGCAAAGGGATATAATTTAGATTTGAAAATTAGGGAAGGCTTCAAAGAGTGAGTAAGATTTAAACTGAAAGATGAAAGATAAGTTGAAAGATAAAGGATAAAGACAGTCGATAAAAATTAACCAGGAGAAAGGATCAATATATTATGAAGTATTGTTGACAGTTACCTGATTGGATATGATTTCATAATTGGCTTCCTCAAAGACTTGCTTTAGTGCAGCACTCAGTTCATCATATTCTACTTCTTTAAAGTCAATTCCAGGAAACACATCTTTAATCAGTGCATCAAACCGAGTGCAATCAGCAAATGTAAACTTTGACATTGTATTAAGTCTCAGTGCTTGTACCACAATATGACTTTCATTAACTAGAAAAAAAGTTTCATTTTAAAACTACAGTTATGAATCTAATGACTGTAAAGTTTTTAAGTACCTTGATATGCATTATTAGTAATTAAATTATGTACTTTTAATGGTATATGCTATTATGTTAATTAGCAAGCTTACTATCTTTTAACTGCTGAAAAACAAGTATTACTGAGTTATGAATACTTTTCCATAAGATCTGAAATCCAGGGTACCCAGACTTTAGTTAATAAAACAAAATCAGACTGAGAAACTGTCACAGAGCAGAGGACACCAAGGAGACACAACAACTTAGGGCAACGGGGAACCCTAGACTCAATCTCAGAACAGAAAGACATGAATTATAAAACAGGCGAAATTCAAATGAGGTCTGGAATTTAGCCAATACTAATGTACCAGGCTTAGTCCCTCAGTTCTGACAAATGTACCACAGTAAATGGGGTATCCCTGGTAGGTCAGTGGTAAAGATCTGCCTGTAAGCCACCTGCCAGTGCAGGAGACGCAGGTTCAATCCCTGGGTCAGGAAGACCCCCTGAAGAAGGAAACAGCAACCCACTCTGGTATTCTTGCCTGGAAAATTCCATGGACAGAGAAGCCTGGTGGGCTACAGTCCACAAAGTCACCAAAGAATCAGACATGATTTTGCGACTAAACAACAAACAAGATGAAACAAAGAAAATGCCAACTTTGCAACTTTAATAAATCTAAAATTATTCTTAGGTTGAAAGGCATTGTTTTTGAAATCTTAAAATCTCTTTAAAAGAGTAATTTTGTTTGGTATACTATCTTCTTGAAAGAGAAAATCTGTATACTATCTCCTTGAAAGAGAAAATCTCCATGTTTTTCTAAGGTTTCTTTTCCTGTTTCAAGACTATATAAATTTTCAGACACTATTTCAGACATACCAAATCAGGAACTTTAAGGGTAGGATCCAAAAATCTGTGTTTTAACAAGACTCTACGTGATTCTAATGCACATTAAAGATTGAGAACAAGTAGACTAGACTATTCCTCTATATACTGCAAATGTTTAATATTAATGCATGGTTAAAAGCTATGATGGGACATTAGGGAAAAACCAGGAAAAATCTGGATAAATTATGGACTTTATTAAAAAATAATGAATCAATATTGGTTCATTAGAATTAAAATGTATCATACTAATGTAAGATGTTAACACAGGAGAAACCGGCAAAGCATACTATTCAGAAACCCTCTATATTGTATGTATACCTTTTAAACCTTCTATATAAATCTAAAGCTATACCAAATTAAAACTTATTTTAAAAAGTGATATTATAATTGAAATAATGAATCATACCATTTTGTTTAACACTAGTTTTCTTCAGCTGTCTAAGAAGATTTCCACTTCCTCTCAGAACTGTCTTTAAAGCTCTCAAACCCCAATCATAATGTTGCTGAGGTGTCAAAAGTTCCCTTAAGTAAAGACATGCAAATCATAAAGCGTCAAATAGCTATAAGAAATTTATTTTATTATCATACTAAAAGATACAGAATCCAACTATTAACACATAGAAATCAGAAAATTAGCTTAGGAAATAAGAAATTTAGTTTAGTAAATATCATTTAGCTAGAGTACTCCATTAAAAAAGGTTTTACATGAAAAAAAAATGAAATTGAATCAACAGTCTTTAAAAACAAGTGCTTTTCATGTGTTAAATGTGAAAAAATTACATGTTTCTTTTTAAAGAAGTATATAAATGTTTACTTGTCCTTCAACTGATGTATTTCCAATGTTTTTTTTTGCAATAATGTTAAATTTCTGTATTTTAACCAGGCAAAAGCCACAGCATTTTGAAGTCAATAACCCTACAGAAGAGCTGTTCTGAGCAAGAAGTAATTTTATTCCATTTATCAAATAGAAACTTAGTTACCATGAACATGTGACAAACTACTCCGTAAGAAAAATACTTCATTATTTGTACATGTGTATAAGACATTGGCTATTATGAAGCTTGGACTTTTTAAATTTTGGGGATTGGAGAATGATTTTAATTTATATATAATACAGCTACTTTTTCAAATAAAATGTTATAAAGTAAAAAAAGAAAAAAAGTACTTTTGAGCCAGACATTTTTGTTATTCAAACCAAAATCTCTTCTATCTATACCTAAGATACAATAAAATTGGACAAATGTGAAAAATGCTCACTAATAACATGACCAATCATTGGAGACATAAAGTATTTCAATATTTAAAACAAGAAAACTCACCTGGATAGATTGAAGATAGCTACCAATTTTCTGCCCAACACTTTAGCATCTTTAAAGCCTTCTGAATAGAGAATAACTTCTGCAATAAGCTCATTGTCTGGACGAGACATGGCTACTGGTCTGAAAAGCTGTTTAAGATTATCAGGTAGTTTTTGTCTTCCTCCATAGCCTTTTCCAGCAGGATTCATAGTGATAAAAATTCCAGAATTAGAATTTATTTCTACCTGAAATGTTAATTTAAAACACAGGCATCAAGTATTTGAAACTGTAACTATAAAATATATTGCCAATAGAAGTTTTATTATGACATATTTCTACACACACATCTTATACCTTAGCAAAAAGTAATCACTAGCGTGCTAAACATCTCCTACTCAACATACAATAAACTTCTTAGGAACTATACTACTTTAGAGAGATTCTCCATAATCAGTTTTTTGAGGCTGAAATTTTAAGTGATCACAGCTCATTTGACTGTCCATTCATTCGATATTATATCTATTAAAAGCCTTCCTTGTGTTAGGCGCTTTTAAGTACACAGAGACAACACAACTCTAAATTAAAGTCAGCAACAGCTCATGATCTTTCGGAGTTTACAGTCTACTGAATACTAGTCAAGCAATTATAGTTAATAAATGCTGTGACAGTGAAGAGCAAAATATCTTGAGAATATCTAGTGGAAGCATTTTCAACAAAGCAGTAAGAATAGAAAATTAGAATTATAATGTGTAAACCATGAATGAACAATGATGAAGTACAAATAACTAGAGTAAAAAATCTGGCTATAAAGGAAAGAAAAGAAAAAGAGCATGGTGGAAGAAAAGATGAATTAAGGGAAGATTTGCTTAGGTTTTAATTAAACTAAATAGTATACTACAGTATTACTATATATAATATTGTATATCATTAAGAAGGAAAAGTATGTGATTATGTTTAAAAGCCAATGAGAAATGAAAAGAGGAAGGACAGGAATACCTCTGAAGAGAAGGTCCCTGGGAAGCAGATCCCAAAGTATAGATGGAAAATTTAGCTTGGGTTGGGAAAATGGACAGTTTTTCTTTCTAAGAGGAGGAAATGACAAAACTGAATAGGGAAAAAAATAAATTTTGATGGCAAAGGTAAAAACTTAATAGTTTCTCTTTTCTTTGTGAAGAAAGAGTTTAAACATTTAAACTTTACTCCTGTAAACTCAGAAGATACAGGAAATTCAGAATTGGTTCTACTTGGCCTACTCTGAAAAACCTGTATTGTAAAAATGTTATTATGGAGAAGAGGATAATTTCACAGCTCTTTCCACTTACAGTGTGTTCACTATTATATATAGAGAGAGAAATCTATATTTTATATATAAATAAGTTTACATTCTAGTGACATGAATGTATATTTCCTATGTGGAGAAGTTAAGCAGTAAAAGGCAGTAGAAGAATAACTAAATACATATTAAGATTCATATAGAATAGTGATTAAAAACATGAATTTCAGAATTAGACATATCGGACATTCAATTTCCAGCATCACTACTTATGTTTAACTTACCAAGCTGTAGTTTCTTCATCCATAAAGTGAAAAAAATGTAACATTATCTAACTCAAAGGATTGTGGTGCGATTAAGTAAAATAAAATATAAAACCATTAAGCACAGTGCCAGCATAGAGTGTTAGCAAATGTTATTATAACGGGATTATTCAATATTGAAAGTTTGAAAATGAATAGTGGAAATGGGACCAAAAAAGGGTGAGAAATTCAGAGACAATTCACAGGTAAAAAGGTTTAACACACTGGTCACAAATTAGAAACAAGGGCTGGCGGGGAGGGGTGGACTATACAATAATGTACTTTCCAAGGCAGTCTGTCAGTTCTTCAAATGCTCAAACATACAGTTACCATATGACTCAGCAATTCCATTCCTAGATATATAACCCAAGAAATATGAAAATATATGTGCACACAAAAACTTGCACACAAATGTTGAGGGCACTATTATTCATAATAGCCAAAAGGTGGCAACAACGCAAATATTTATTAACTGATGGATGGATAAACACAGCACAGGATACCCATGCAGTGGAATATAAATAAAATTAAATGTTAAATGAAATGTAAAAAGGAATGAAGTACTGATACATGCTACAAGATGAATAAGCCTTGAAAACGTGTAATAGAAGAAGCTGATGACAAAAGCAGATATTATATGATCCCATCTGAATGAAATGTCCAGAATAAGTAATATATAGCGACAAAAAATTGATTAGTGGCTGCCTAGGGCCAAAGGGATAAGAAGTAGGGTGTGAAATTTCCTTTTGAGGTAGTGAAATTGTACTAAAATTGACTGTAATCATGGTTGTGTAACTGTGAATAAAGAGGATTGTACACTTAAAAAAACAAAGGAAACAAAGGTGCCAGAAGCAATAGACTATTTGCCTGAATATGGGCTAACACAAACTCTTATAAAATATTTTAATTCTTTAAATTTTCCATGTAGCTATACCTCCTTGCCAAGCAGCTCACACACAGTTCTATGATTCTTCAAAGCATCTTGAATTGTCTGGATTTGCATAGAAACTGCTGACAGTACAGATTCTTCCAGTCTATTGAATTCATCAAAACAACCCCAGGCCCCACACTTTACCAAGCCAACAAATATTCGTCCCATTGACTTCACATCGATGCCCTTAAAAATAACAATAAAAATTATATTCATTAAAAATAATTAAAATCTCTAATAATAATCTAATACTTTGTATCATTTAGTGAGAAGATAATCATTTCATCCAACTATGCCTCTTTCATTCTTTATTAATAAATAGCTACAAAATAATTCATGTGAAAGCATTCTGAAAAGCACAGGAACTAAAGATTTTGTTTTAGTTATTCTTTAAGTCAAAATACAAATCCTACACATAATGTTTTGAAAATGGTACTTTTAATGAATTTAAGATCTTCTCCTCTTCTCTTCACTATTTGCCTTACAAAAAGTATTTTTCTACAGTCTAACATAAATCTTCATTCAATATTTTAAATTACTTCTTATAATAGTTATCTTTAGAAAAGTTTTTAGACTATAGTATATGCAACCTCTCTCCATTTTACTTCTCATATAAAACAAATCTCACTTTCAGAAGTAGAGTGATTTTAAAATATAGCATTTCATATATATAAATATGCAAAAACTATTTCAAACATCTAAGACTCTATTACATAGTCTGATAATTATTTATTCTACCTCATCACAATTGAAAACTAAAACTTGTCTTCCAAGAAGTCCACCTAAAGCCTTTACTGATTCAGTTTTTCCAGTTCCAGCTGGTCCATAAGGATTTCCTCCAAGTCCCATCTTCATGGCTTGAGTCAGAGTTAGGTAGCACTTGTCTGTCAGAGGAGTATAAACCAGCTTGGGAGCATTACCCTATCCAAGAGAAATACAAATTTCAAACATTCATATTCTATTCAACATTACAAATATTATATAGTGAGAGATACTAATTAAAAAGTCTAAAAGGCAACAAATACAGTTGTTTACTAAAAAACATTTTTTTTGTAAAGAAACTTTCTAAAGCACAAATTGGAATTACACTTAGTTATTTCTCAAGCATGCATTTTATTCTATCCTCAACTGATAAACAGTTAGGTTTTCCAAATAGTCTCTCAAGTTCTTTTCTGTTTTTTAACACCAAAAAATTTTGTATTGAGGTATAGCTAATTAACAATGTTGTGACAGTTTCAGGTGAACAATGAAGGGACTCAGCCATACATATATACATGTATCCATTCTCCCCCAATCAAGTTCTTGATAATACCACAAAGATATACCTCTAAGGCAGATAAATTCAGAAACTGTATACAATTACATACTTTCCAATACAACTCAATACAATTACATACAATAATCATTCTGTTTCGTATTTTAAAATTTATGTAAAGTACTTCCTTGAATCTTACAATCTTTGCAAATCAGAACTACTTTGGAAACCTCAGAGTATAATTAATTTGAAAAATTCCTTATGAAATTAATAATCTTAAATTATCAAATAATTCTCAAAAAATAGATTCAAATTCAAGTTTCATTTTATAGAGTTTTTCTTTAATTTAAATGGACAGATTTGTGTCTCAAAATTCATTTCCTTTTTGAAAGAGCCAGTTAGCAACTCTCCTGGCATATGCTTATTAATATTAATGTCAAATATATCCTGATGACTGATTCACTCTTTGGAAAAAGGCAGAGAGCAAGAGAGCATACAGATAGATTTTTTGAGAATAGATTACATTATTTACTTTAAAATTCTTTTACCTTGCAAACTGAAAATATTAAACACACATACTTTAACATATTAACTAATTTTGGCTTGTACAAGGAGGCACAAACTGAATTGTTTCTACCAAGGTTGCTAATATTCAGTTCTCTTTGGATTAAAGATATATTTCAGTCTACATAAATAAATACTACTTCAAGAAATGGTACATTTAGAGAATTTAGCACAATATTGCCATTATTTTAACTTTTTTAGAAATAGATTTTTTCCAATATAACATCTTTCTAATTATGATGAAATAGAAGACAATAACACAAAACTCTTAAAAGTTACAACTAAAATAAAAATAACTCTTTCATTCAATAACAATTTCCTTTAAAGAATTTCTAACCAGAGAAATTAAACATTTCTGCCACAAGGCATACCTGGTATTCATAAGTATACTGAAGTTCAGAATCCACCATTTGAACATAACATGTGTGATCACTTTTCATATAGAATCTAACTTGTTTTTTCCAAGCCCAGTCTTCAGTTGTATGAATTTGTACTTGGTTTAACTGCTTCACCACATCAATATTATGAATAATATCAAGAATAAGTGCTTTAAGTTTAAGCTCCAAAATGCCAGATTCTGTATACAATTAAATAATTGGAGAAAATGTTAGCCTGTGATTTATGTACTTTATCATTTTATATATATATATATGATTCCTTAGTGCATTTAACTTCATAATCCATCTGAACAGTACAGTAACATACATCATGCAACTCAAAACAATGTCAAGTAAATAAGAACTGTGAGTGTGAAAGCTAAAGTATCAAAATTCAATACAACAGGGGTTCTGGTTCCTTCTGCAAGGGAGAAAGGACACAGCCTGGCTCTCCCTCTGAATGCAGGTATAAAACACACACAACCTGCATTAAATAGCTACTTAAGACTCTGAAAAAGTTAAGAGTATCAGGCAAATTGGGGAAGGGCAGAATCAGAAGTACAACCAAACCAGTGGTAAGTTTACCTCTTTCCTTTTTTCTCTCTTATATGCATGGCCTGGCCTCAGCGCTGCCAGAAACCATAACGGTGTAAACAGAGTTCAAAAACAAGGCATATATTTGAATCAGTTCTACTGAGGTGGACGAAACTGGAGCCTATTATACAGAGTGAAGTAAGCCAGAAGGAAAAAGAACAATACAGTATACTAACGCATATATATGGAATTTAGAAAGATGGTAACGATAACCCTGCATGCGAGACAGCAAAAGAGACGCAGATGTATAGAACAGTCTCGTGGACTCCATGGGAGAGGGCAAGGGTGGGATGATATGGGAGAATGGCATTGAAACATGTTAATTATCACATGTGAAATCAATCGCCAGCCCAGGTTTGATGATTGATACCAGGTATTCAGGGCTGGTGCACCGGGATGACCCAGAGGGATGGAATCGGGAGGGAGGAGGGAGGGGGTTTCTGGAAGGGGAACACATGTATACCTATGGCGGATTCATGTCAATGTACGGCAAAACCAACACGATAATGTAAAGAAAATAAATAAATTTACAATAATAATAAAAAGAAAAAAGATATATAATCATTGTGTTGTATATCTTAAACACAATGTTACATGTCAATTATATATTAATAAAACTGGTACTATGGCAAAAAAAAAAGAACAAGGCCTCTACCTCCGAGTTGAAAAGCAAGAAATGGAGTCTCCCGGTAGCCACAGCGCTGGCAGCTGAGTCCCAGAAAGGCCTAAAACTCTACAGGAAGAGAACCGCCCTCCCCGATTAGGGGAGCCGTGACCCCGAGAGACGGAGACCACCCCAGACTGTTCCTTCCCCTCGCTCGCCATCAGCGGGGCACAGGAAGTGCGCAGGGGAGCACACGCAGTCCACTCTCTGGCCAGAGGAGCGGAAGGGGGCCCGCGGGTCTCTCAGGACCGCGGGGGAGTTCACGCAAGGGGAGGAGCCTGGGGAGACGCCGGAGACTTCTAGAAGGACCGAACTCCGCCTGCGCGGCCGATTAAACCCGACTCTGGTAACTGGCCACTGCGAGTGTGGGAAAGGTCCGACGGGGCCCTCAGCCCACAGAAGGCCGGCGGGACTGGGGGCTGAACCTAACGAGATCACCTACTCACTGAAAAATGCCAACACTATCTGGAAAATTTAAATAAGACTTAGATTATTATAATGCAGTGTCCAAAATGTCCAGGATACAAGCTGAAGTCATTCAACATGAAAAGAACCAAAAAAAAAAAAAAACCCTCACATCAGAAAAGATAATAGAGGTGAAATGAAGACATTCTCAAGTGAAGGAAATCGGTAAGATTCATATTCAGCAAACATGCGCTAAAAGAAACACTACAGGAAATTCTTCAAACAAAGAAAATGACACCAGAAGAAACCAAGATGAAGGATGGGTAACAGAAATGGTAAGCATCTAAATAAAATAAACTATTCTCAGGTCCTCTGAAATACATGTGATGGCTAAAGGAAAAATTAAGACTCTCATGGAGTTTTCAATGTATATAGATAAATATCTATATATCTGTTCAGATAAATATATATATAATATATAGATATAGATAAATATATATACACATTGAAAATAACATAAAAGGGGAGTCTAAAGAAATCTATACAATGGTAAGATTTCTACATTCCATTAAAAATAATAAATTATCGATTCTAAGTACAATATAAAAGTTAAGTATGTCTATTATAATTCCTAAATTAACCTCCAAAATAGACAGATTATTGACTAATTGACAGACAAAAGCACAATAGATTAATTAAGACAGAATACTAAAAGAAATGTTCAAATAACAAAAGTCAGCAAAAAATGGAACATTTTTCCATACCAGTATTCCCTGGATCCTCAGAACTTGTATCAACGTTAGTATAGTGCTCTAACTTATTTACCAGCTGTGTTTCAATCTGATGAAGACTATGATCTTTTATAGCATTTTCTACATCTTCAGTGAATTTAATCTGCTCTGCCAAGCACAATATCTAATGAATAAAGAGAAAAAATATTTTTAAAAGGTGAATTTAGAAATATTTTATAAATGTAAGAAAAGGTATCTCTTTCCAAATTTCCAATTACATACTGAATCTCCCTACCTGAATGTCTTACTGGCACCTCAAGTATTAACAGAGCAATACATCTGTAGGAAAAGCATTGTGTGATGCAGCTGAAGCCTACTTCTCAGAACTCATCTCTCACTATTCTTCTATAGGCCTATTTTTGGGCCTTTGAACCCACTAAGCTTATTATGACCTAAGTGCCTTTATACTTTCTTCCCATGACTCTCTTCGTAAATGGCTTCTGCTAATCAGCAAAGATATCAGAATATTTAATCCTATTTAATAAAAAGAGTAATCTTGTGGCACTGCAAAAGAATCTCTCAGTATACCACTGAAGTCTACAATTTCAAAATATCAATTTTATCTTAAAGCAAGATTTGCATTAATCATTCAATCTAATCCCAATAAATAGAAACTAAATATAGATCATCTTCATGTTCACATAAAACATGAAATATTAATGCTGTTTGACAGGATTTCTGTAATATAATCAATATAGCAAGGTTACTGATAAAGCAAATGATACATTTAAATACCAGATTTTGAAAACATATATTAAAATACTTTGATACAGTTCTTAGGTGAACGGGGACCCTCCTTTAAACTAAAGACATGAACCATCCATCATCATATAAAGTACTAAACCTACTGACTAATTACTACCGAACAGATTGTCATTTTCTTATATTTACCATTTAGCATCCAGAAAGTATCATTAAATGCCTCTATTTATCAGATGAATTCATTATCTATATATACATTTTAAAACAATATAGCAGGCTAAGCTGCTATTTGGTCTAAATCAGAACAGTATACAAATACCACATCAAGTTCTTTAACAAAAAAGAAAGTCAGTAACTTTTCAGAGCAAAGTCATCTCTCATCCTTTGTAGTACAAAACTCACCAGCTTCTTTAGTCAAGTATATGGTGAAACATTAAATTAATCAAGTATATGGTAGAGCATTTACTTCAGCCACCTGAGGTGAAGAACTGACTCACTGGCAAAGACCCTGATGCTGGGAAAGATTGAAGGCAGGAGAAGGGGATGACAGAGGATGAGATGATTGGATGGCATCACCGACATGATGGACATGAGTTTGAGTAAGCTCCGGGAGTTGGTGATGGACAGGGAGGCCTAGCGTGCTGCAGTCCACTGGATCGCAGAGTCAGACACGACTGAGCGAATGAACTGGACTGGAAAGCATTTAAACAAATCCAAATTTACTTTGTGAGAAAAGACTTGGCTCTTTAATTTTCATATGAAAATGTTCACATGCCACCTAGAAGCTAATATGTATGTGAATTTTCATTCAGGCAATACTACTGAATTTCTGTATTATAAATAAGTGCCCATCAATATCTCAATTTTTAACAGTCTTCTATACAATTTCTATAAGAGACTTAACAGAAATGATACTCAAGATACAGTCTTGACTAATTCTCATGTCACATTCCCTTTCAGATACCTGAATAGACACTAAGATTTTAATTGGCTAAAATACAGTGGTCACTAAAGGTGCTGCTCCAGTCATATAATTTAACCTTCAAAATGTGTTGCCATGGAGGTATTATTATACCCTCTTAACTAAGTGGCCAAAAAAATCACTCTAAAGAAAGGATCTGAACCAAGGTCAGTCAGATTCTTTCCACTCTATTATGCTGCCTCCTTCCTAGACCAGAAGGTGCTTTCTCCACGTTATTTCAGGTCCTCACAAAGATGTCTTTAGGGAACTGACTGAAGGGTACACAGTAACCTGTCCCAGACACTCGTGGAGCCGATCATCTATTCAATCCATTTATATAAGGTCTCTTAAGATAATTTTTTCTTAACTGCTACTAAACTAGAATTCTTTTCTAGACACAGTTTAGTAGTTCACATTTTTACAGAGCTAATGAACTACTTACATTTATATTTTTAGTAGTTCTCATTTTTACAGAGATAATGAGCTATTTACATTTTAGTAACTCACATTTTTACTTGACTGCTCAGAACCCAGAACTATTTCATGCTCAATCCAGCTACATTCTTTAGCCTGTAACTTCTAATACATCTCCTGATATAACTCTCATTTCCTCAATCTAATTATTATGCAATTCTTACTTTTGTATATTTTTTAATATTGTGTCTTTTATTCTAAAGTCAATTTAAATCCTACCTGGAAATTAACAGAATACTAGGAAACATTTCCAGAGGTAATAAAACACTTTAACTCTGACTTTGCAATGACATTATTTTATTCATCAATGATTATTTTTATTTTTCTCTAAGAACTTAAGATTTT
This sequence comes from Antilocapra americana, assembly GCA_007570785.1. Taxonomy (NCBI): domain Eukaryota; kingdom Metazoa; phylum Chordata; class Mammalia; order Artiodactyla; family Antilocapridae; genus Antilocapra; species Antilocapra americana. The sequence continues at coordinate 43,694,031 of ML663009.1, read as the reverse complement.
TAAAAACATATTTTAGCTTGATTTAAATTGATAAAAGATGCAACTGATACGAATGGTAAAATAGCTAACAGTCTAAAATGTTTCAAGTTCCCTATCTAACTTCTCATGCTTTAGAAGAACCAACATAAAAACCTATTCTAATAGCTGCTAAATGTTTTAATTTGAAAAACAAAAAACAGGTAGATTTTCCTGTGAAAAATCACAGCATTATCTCAATGCCTGCCTTTCATAGTCCCTAATAACTAAAGTTCCTGATATCCTACCTGTATAGTGTTAGTCTCGACCAGCAATAAACTAACCCTGAACAAGGCAGGATATTTAATCCAAGCCCTAGTGCTATACTTTAATATGGCTCAGAACAAGTTTTGTGAGAACAACTTTTGTGTACATATCCAACATCCAGTGTTACAGAAATGAGTTCCTATGAACAATGACCTGCAGCAGTATCTATATCAACCCTGCAACTCAGCTCTCTTCTTTGCTGTCAAAGTTCTAGTTCAGGGCTGTGATTGTTTCAGACCTATACTAACACTCTGCTAAACTTCTGCCAGCTCCAGCCCCCTATGTGAGTTCATGGGAAGGGTGAGAGACAATGTTACAGAGCCCGTGATTCTTCATCAGTGATGGACTAAGCATCTGGAACCAGGAAGGTACTACATCACTGACTCTGCCTCCCAGTTCCACCCCCCACTGGCTTGATAGCTGCAATGTCAACAGGCTTCTGCTCTGAAAGCTTCCAAATTACAGCAAACTAATGGAGCTAGAAGGGAATTTCACTATCATGAAGTTCCTCCCTCATATTTTACAGTTGAGGGACTGAGACCAGGAAGGTAAGCAATTTGTCAAATGTTCACTGCTAGATAAAGGGAGAACAAAGATCCCAGTTGTTTAAGCCTCCTGACCGCTAGATCAGGGATCTCCCAATGATACTATGCCTACCTCTAATGAAGACATTCCTTACCTGTGAAGGGAAAAAGGATGGGTCAATTGCACCTTGAGAACTTCGACCAGCAGTAACGCATTCTATCAACAACTCTTTCAAAGTTTGCTTCATTTCCAAGGCTAAATCATTTAACCAAGTCTGAAAATAAGATTAGAAAATGTATTTCTTATTACACCAGTCATAAAACAAAATACAACCGAATGACTCTTTTTTATTTCACAAAGGTTATAATTTGTTATTGACTCTCTCACTCCAAAAATGTGCTAAATGACATTTATTTTTTAATAAATTATTTAAATAAATTGAAAATAACTATTTTTTTTCACCTCTTGGGATAATGGTAAGTGTGAAACTCAAAAATTTGTAGTGAGTTATCACTATCATCATCCATACAAACCAAAAAAATAGGAACACTTAAAAAGTAACTCATTCACTTCATCATTATGGCAAACCAGCCTAGACAGCTGGGCCAGTAAATTAGAGCCACATTGACTGGCTAAGACCCCTGGCTCATGCTAACCTGATGATGTAGAGATTGCTTCATTAATGTAAACTATATTATTTAGGGAGTTAAGCTCCCTCTTCAAACAAAATCAATTCTGTTTCAAGGTCAAAACAATTTTTCACTTATTTGATTATAGATAAAATAATAAAAGTTAACTAAAGTCAAAATAAGAATGATGATTGATCAAAAGAGCAATTAATATTTAAGAATCACTCCTCAACTTTAAAAAATTGCATCATTCTCAATAAAATATAGGGATAAAACTGCAAGCTTAAATAGATTTTCATCATTACCTATTTTAACTCTAAGTTCTATCTTTTTACTGTTTATTTTCAGAGTGTTTTCCAGTATTAAAAACAGCACAACCTTCTGACTAGTTCAAAAGCCACTGCAGCTGAAGAGTAAAGCCTCAGTGCGAGGCTGCAGGCAACTACTCTGCTATCATCATAGGAGCTTCCAGAGTTCTGTGCTACCCTAGCTGCTAACAGCTTTTTCTCTATGGGTTCCACCAGTCCTAATAAAATTACAAGAAAGGAAAACAGCAGCAAAAACAATAAACTCTTCACTAAACATGGTAGCTACTTAACAAATCTATACTTACAGCCACCTGATTGATACACTCCATATCCAATAAAATGTAGAGGCCCAACCAAGAATGGACATTTTACTAAACTGTACAGATATATATATGATAAGGCATGGTCCTGACTTGCAGTTGGAAGATAGCTTTGGAACTTAAAAACTATATTTGGCTGCATACACCCTAATGCCATTGGTTTTATCTGTGTAACTCTAATAGGCATTTGACAGTTGCCTTCTAGTCCAACAGAGTAAATTCATCAACAGTTGTAGGATAAATGCACTAGTTCCAAATCTACTTGTTCACTTAAACCATCTTATACAACTCAGGTTCTGAAGAGAAAAATAACAGAGACTTTTGAGAACTTACATTCCAAACACTATAGTATGCATGCGTGTGTGCGTGCTGAGTGGCTTCAGTTGTATCAAACTCTGCGACCCCATCGACTGCAGCCTGCAGCCAGGCTCTTCTGTCCATGGGATTCTCCAGGAAAAAGTACTGGAGTAGACTGCCATGCCCTTCTCCAGGAGATCTTCCCGACCCAGGGATCAAATTTACATCTCTTATGTCTTGTCCATTGGCAAGTGGGTTCTTAACCACTGGTGCCACTGGGAAGTCACACTAGAGTGTACCTAACACCAGTTATCTCGTTTAATTTTCAATGAAGGTCTTTGCAATAGCTAGTAGGACTTCTCATTGAATAGTTAAGAAAACTGAGACTCAAAGTTATATAGCTAATAAGTTGTAGAGCTACAATTCATATACAAGTCTTTTTGACTTCAAAGCAAAAGTTCTTTTCAAAGTTACAAGCTACCTTCCAAAAACTAAAAATTCATATTCTCCTCAATATCAAGTCATTGTGAACGTAACCAAAAAAAATTATTTTTAAGATATGAGAAAGGTTCCTAAAAGGCCTAAATTAATCAACTTATTCCACAAATTGACCAAATTATTTTTCATACAAAGTTCATACTGTTAATTTTTTATGCTTTCACATTTGAAAAAGAATTACTTACCTCTACATTATTTGAGAGAAGAACTTTATTTTTAAAAGGTACAACTTCTCCTTCTAAAGATTTCATTGCAGTTATATGTTTTAACTCCTCATCAAAACAGACACTGTGTATGCCTATATTACAAAAGCAGTGATTTAAATGCAAAAGCTTCCTTAAACACATAATTATTAGATATTACATATGGTTATAAAATGTATACATCATAACATATATATATTAGAATTATATTAGTTCAATTATATAAGAGAACAGCTTTTCAGCACCAAAAACTAGAAACCAAATACCCAAAAGGTGAATGAGAAATTGTGATATATCTGCACAACTATTTTCAGCAAAGAAAGCAATAAAATATAGTTGAAAATATTATGATGATTAAAAAAAGCCAGGCACAAATGAGTACATAAGAATACATGCTGAAGATTCCACTTATGTGAGACCAAAAGATATGAGGAAAGGGGGAAAGCAAACAACACTTCCTTTTCCCAAAATTTACACTCACATTATGGTATTAAAAAAAGACACATGACCTAGTTTTGATCTTCAGAAAAACTCCATAGGTTACTATTTACAATTTAAAGAAAGAAACTAGATTTCAGAGAGGTGAACTAATAACTAACAAATAGTAGAGATAGAACTTGAAAGCAAACTTTCTGATTAGAAGAACTCTACTATCTCCACAGGCCAAATCAGTTACTGATATAAGCACTTTAAAGCTTAAGATACACAATGGTCAGTAAAACAAACTAATAAACTTTGTTGCTCTGTAAAACAACAGAGAGTAAATATTTGAGGTTTTTACAGTCATAACATCTCTTTGTCAATCACTCAACTCTATGCTTGTAGTACAAAAGCAGCTATAGACAATAATGGGCATGGCTATATTCCTTTCAACAAAACCTTTAAAAAAAAAAAAAAAAACAGATGGCAAGTGAGATTTGCCCTGTAGGCCTATAGTCTGCTAATCCCTGAATATAAGTGAAGATGAAATTTCTTTTTCCAACAAATAATATTTTAAGAAAATAATAACAATCGTTGTTTATGTAGCAAACCAACTCCAAATGCAATTACTCAACTTAAATGATTCAACAACATCAAAGCATATAGCACTGTAACTCTACGCTTTACCAGGTAATCTCTCCTATTCCTATAACCTAATTATTATCTATGGGTTTCCTGGTCACTGAGTGGTAATGAATCCACCTACCAATGCCAGAGACACAGGTTTGATCCCTTGGTGGGGAAGATTCCCTGGAGAAGGAAACAGCAACCCACTCCAGTATTCTTGCCTGGGAAACCCCATGGACAGAGGAGCCTAACGGGCTATAGTCCACAGGGTCACAAGAGTTAGATGCAACTTAGCAAGTAAACAACAATTATCATCTATACACAGATGACTCCCAATTTTACATCTCTATTCCGGGTACCTCTGCTAACAATAATTGCCTATTGAGTATATCCACTGGGATGATACTCAGGAGACCTCAAACTCAGTAATGAAGGGACATGTTCTTCCTCACTTCCAGACCTTATATCGTGCTTCCCTTGTGGCTCAGCTGGTAAAGAATCTGCCTGTAATGCAGAAGACCTGGGTTTGATCCCTGGGTGGGAGGATCCCCTGGAGAAGGGAAAGCTACCCATTCAATTATTCTGGCCTGGAGAATTCCATGAACTGTATACAGTCCATGGGGTCGCAAAGAGTTGGGCATGATGAGTGACTTCCACTTTCACTTTCAAGACTTATATTGGAGAAGGAAATGGCAACACACTCCAGTATTCTAGCCTGGAGAATTCCATGGACAGAGGAGCTTGGCGGGCTACAGTCTATGAGGTCACAAATTGAGCATCTAATACTAAGACATATATTCTTCAGATCTCACTTGAGATGTCATCTTGACATATGCAAAACTGAGCTAAATGATTCATAGATGTTTCACGGACACAGCTATAACACCACTGCTTATGTTGATCACAGCAATTTGTCTACTAGTTTGCCTCACCTACTAAACTGAGTTATTCAAATACATGATCTGCATTTTATTCAACAGTCTGCTTAACAGCCTAACATTATACCTGGAAGATAGCTGAAACTCAATAAATATCTGCTGAATAAATGCTGAACCTTACCAGCAAAAAGCTTCTTAAGGTGAGACTGAATCACGGATGGATTAGTAGACTGGCCCAGTATTTCTAATAAGTCATCATCACCAATAAAGTAAAATCTTGGGAATGCTGAGCGTTTTTCCTTAAAAATTAAAAACAAAAAGAAAAAACTTATCTTTTCAAATAACTATGATATTAAAGCACTTTGCAATTTATTATACGAGGATTAAAAAAAAAATACCTCCAAGAATTCATTTAATGATTTCTGACATCTTTGAAGCTGATCAAGTATCGTTAATAGAGAGTTTCTGATTCCTGCTTGAGTAGTTAACGTTGTGACTCTATTATCTTTCTTGATGTCAAGCATTATTGATCTGCAGAAGAAAAAAACTTACTTTCACATCTATTTTAACATTCTTCGGCTGAAAAAGGGATTTGGAGGCTTTTTTTTGTCTGCTTAAAACCAACTAGAAATATGAATAACAGTAATACATTATTATACATCTAATATACAATCCTTAAAGTTAATAATAACCCATCACCATTTTTAATCTTTATTGTATATTCTCTTATTTCATCAACTCACTAAACAAATATTAACCCTTACCTCATAGAGATAATGGCCCAGAGACAGAGAAAGATATTAAATAATTTCTCCAAATATGCAAATAAAGTTATGATAAATGCTAAGAAAGAAAAGGACAAAAACTTGTTAAAGTGGTTAACAGTAAAACCCCTAGCATATGACTTATTTGAGGAAGTAATTTAAGCTGAGATGTAAGTAAGAAAAACGCAATGAGTAGGAGGGAAGCAGTTTCTGGCAAAGATCATAAGAATTCAGTATGTTAGAGAAATAGGAAAGAGTAGATCCTCAGATATGTTTATCCTTAGAGCAATAGAAAAACATTTTAAAGTTTTACTTAATAAAGGAAATAAGTAATGCAACTTTTTTTTAATATTACTCTGGCTTTTGTGTGAAAAACTTATTGGAAAAGAAGAGAATAAGTCAAAAGATTATGCAGTAGAATGAAAAGTTTAGAATACTTCAGAATAAAAGCAAAGAAGTAGAGATATAAAAGATATAATAAAATAGATAAGTACATTATAATCAACAAAATTTGGTAACAATGGATTTGGAAATGGAGAGAGGGGTCAAAGATATCCATTATGCTTCTTCTTTGAGCAGTTAGGTGGTACCATTTATTGGGAAAGAAATGAAAGAGAAAATATTTGTGGGAAAGGGATTTGAAATGAAGTTATGAGTTTAGTTTTGACATGTTGAGGTCATTTAACATATTTGAAGATGAGAAACAAGTTGACGAGACCTCAGCAACTAGATGAGAATGAAGTTGATTCTTTGATTCTGAAAGAAGTTCAGGTTATTAAGCAGAGAATATGGAGTGAGAAAGACTAAAGGCAGAAACCTGGAGAATGTCTGCATCTAAATGTTTAGAGAGCTGAGGACTAGGAATCAGGAGTAGAACCAGATAGTCAGGCAGAAAACCAAAGAGGACAGGATCACAGAAGCCAAAGGAATAGACTTTCTAAGAAAGAAGAAATGCTCAACTCTATTAGATACTAGTCAGAAATAGAGTAAAAAAAAGACCATCAGATTTACCGTGGGAAAGTAACTGGCAATTTTAGGAAGTGTGTATTAGTAATATTACTATTGCTATAATAATAGAGTAATACTACTACTATAGCAACGTTCATATTGTTGTTGTTTAGTCCCTCAGTGGTGTCTGACTCTTTTGAGACCCCATGGACCACAGTCCACCAGGCTCCTCTGTCCATGGGATTTTCCAGACAAGAATACTGGAGTAGGCTGCCATTTCCTTCTCCAGGGGATTTTCCCAACCCAGGGATCAAACCTGCATCTCTTGCATTGGCAGGTGGATTCTTTATTTACCACTGAGCCACTTCAAAATCCCCAATATTTATTATATAGATAATAATATTACCTATATAACATTAGACTTCTCTTGTGGCTGACAGTTAAGGATCTACCAGCAATGCGGGAGACCCAGGTTAAATCCCTGGGGTCAGGAAGATCCCCCGGAGAAGGAAATGGCAACCCACTCCAGTATTCTTGCCTAAAGACTTCCATGGACAGAGGAGCCTGGTGGGCTACAGTCCATGGGGTCGCAAAGAGTCAGACATGACTGAGCAACTACATACACACACACACATATATATTAATATAGGCAAAGTGGGAAAGATAGAAAACCTATCAAAATGGTTCAAGAAGTAAACAACTGAATGAGAGAAAATAGTTTCTCAAAAGGAACCACTAGAAAAAAAAAAAAGTTGAAGACAGAGATAATACTAACAATGTAAAAGTAATTAGCTTGTATTAAGTACCTCACAATATGAATAAAAACTCATCATATGTGTCCTTTTTTTCATGTAGTGTACTGACCTAAAATCTTCATCAACTCTGTTGAAGCGCATCTGTTCTTTTGGCAATGCTCCACGGCCAAAAATGGGTTCCAAATATACCCACTTTCTCTGAATGTGGTTTAAATTCTGTAGGTACTCATCTAACTCTGCAAGTTTTCTTTCCCAAATTGAAACTTTATCTTCAAACCCTTTATAATACGGAGAATCCTTTAAGGATTGAAGAAGGCATCTGTTATCTCCAACTTGATTTACGATATCTTTCCAGTCTTTAATCAGCTTGATAGATCTACTTTGGCTGTCTTCATAATCAACCAATGTAAACACTGCTCCAACTCCCCAAAGATCCAGTTCACGTAAAGCTTCTCTGATTGTAACTTCACCTTGTGCCCGACTATTTAAATCCTATTTAACACAAAATGTCCATATTTATTATTTCAACATACAAAATAGGTAAGCTATATCTATCTTATAAGAAGATGAATTTTTATTTGACTTTTCACTGTAAAGCAAAAAAAAAAGTGAATATATTTTACATGCAATCCAAGAGAATTACTGGCTCAAGTACGAAGGGATGTCAGATATCTGGTTCACAAGGTCAAAATATATACAAAGTTGTGCCTTATGCTTTTTACTTGTAAAAAATTTAAAACATCCATTGCAATCCAAACCACAAAAATATTTATAAATTTTGCAGAACTCAGCAGTTTTGGTAACTATAAGTTCCAATACATCTAAAATGATTAACAACCATCTAGAGTTACCTCCTATAGAAATCATGCTTTATAAGTTTATGATTATCTACATATGTGCCAGGGTAATCAGCAAAGATGAAAATATATGTATTAGATAGAAAAATAAAACAATTTTACATCAAAAGTCCTTTTATGGGCAGAACACAAAATAGAAACATAACTGTGCAAGTTTTACTTCTGCCTGAGACCCATGCTAAAATTGATCAGCAAATTGGTTCCTCCTCTAGTTCTTTGGATTTTTGTATCCCTGAGCTTCTATTTATAATATACCCCATGATCCTAAGTGTATTTCATATAAAATGCTTTGTATGTGTTTGCTGACTTCTGTCTTAAAATAAGACATACATTATTTCAGATTTTTTTCTCTCTCTCAAGGAAAGGGTTTATATTGTTTCTATAGGTCCATCTACAGATTCAGATATACTAATGAGAGAATAAATAAAGGAACAGTGGAACACTGTCACTATTTTTAAGGGAAGAAAGAAATTTAACTTGCTGTTTCAAATAAAATAAAAAGCAAAAATATCTGTTAACAAAGGTCAGATCTATGGGAAATTTATAAAAATGATTCTTACTTTAAGGTCTGAAGCTTTGGCAACAACTGTATCAGCTACTCTAAGCAGATCACCAAAGAGTAATTTCTCTAAACTAGTCCCCCTCGGAAGGCCAAGAAGACGAAAAAGGTCGAGCCAGTGATCTGGAGAAAGATGCTCCCCTCTCACATATTTCAAGACAGGAATGGCAAGCTGTTAAAAAATATATATATATGCATGTATATAAATTATATACTAGAAATATGAAAATTATTATTTAATTTTATTACAATTATGTATAAACACTTTAATAACTATATTATCTTACTTAATAATCTTAAAATGAAGTGCTTAAAAATAATTGTATAAAACTTATTAAACACTGATATGGAGACATACAAATTTCCCTTTGTAACTTGATATATTTTAAAACATGACCTAAAATATTTCTATCTTTATAAATTTAGAAAATGACCTATATCCTAAATATGCTAAATGACCCATATCCTAATTTCTAAGTTTCAAGTACTCTACTTTATAATAAATTTAACCATAAATTTCTACTTTTAACTTATTTCACACTGAAGCAGAAATACCAGTAATTTTTCTCATTTACTCTATACATTGTATTTTTTTTTCATGTCATGGAATCACTGAAAACAGATAAACTAAAATTACAGTTCAGGCTTCCCAGGTGGCATCACTGCATAATGAAAAGATACATGGACACTGCAAACATCACTTTTAAACAGGAGCATAAGTAAAACTACCTTACTTTGTATTTGTCAACCTCTGATTGCAATTTCACTGTCATTACTGAATGTTCTTCCACCTTTCTTAATCTGTCATGCCAATTCATCAAAAATTCCTCAAACAGATAGGTCTTAGTCCTGTAAAACAGTAGAAAGGTATCTTAAAGTTTACATCCCAAAAAATACTACCAAACTATCAGAATGTAAATATTATTTATGAATCAAACCGAAAAGTAATCCAGTCCTCATTGGCCATTTCCTGAAATCCTCGCTGAAACTCTTCATAAAGCGCCCAAATCTGTGCACAGCTCTCAATATCCTTGGAGATGCTATACGCCAAAGAGAAGCTGGGCTCTTCTAGGCCAAAATGACGGCAGTCATCCCTGCAGAAACAAGCAGTGAAACGTCAGCAGGGTGTTACAGACAGAACACTGCTGAATGTCAGGAAGTTACACTAATAATTTAACTGCATCCCCTGTGTACGTGTTGGCGTGCACGCGTCTGACAGTGGAGGTACACAGGAGGAGGCTGTGTCTACTTAACGTGAGAGTTTTACTTTAACTACTTATGAATGGGCTCCTCTAAATTCATTAACATGCACTTTTTCCAAAGGAGTCAAAGTAAAATTGGTAATATATCAATGTATTTTATATACATAATATAGATTATATATAACAAATGTTTAGAATTACACAAATTTGTGGATAAATCTGAGAACAAAGAATATCCATTAACATTCTTCTCCATTGAAAGAATTAGTTTCTAGAATGTTGTTCAGTTGCTATATTGTGTCTAACTCTTGCAACTCCACCGACTGTAGCCAACCAGGCTTCACTGTCCATGGTATTTTCCAGGCAAGAATACTGGAGTAGACTGCCATCTCCTCCTCCAGCTTATCTTCTTGACCCAGCGATTGAACCTGCATCTCCAGTACTGACTGGTGGATTCTTTACTGATGAGCAAGCAAACAATGAAAGATACTCCTCATCTCAGTTCAGTTCAGTTCAGTCACTCAGTCGTGTCTCACTCTTTGCGACCCCATGAACCAAAGCACACCAGGCCTCCCTGCCCATCACCATCTCCTGAGTTTATCCAAACTCATGTCCCTTGAGTTGGTGATGTCATCCAACCATCTCATCCTCTGTCGTCCTCTTCTCATCTTGCCCTCAATTCTTCCCAACATCAGGGTCTTTTCAAATGAGTCAGCTCTTCACATCAGGTGGCCAAAGTACTGGAGTTTCAGCTTCAACATCAGTCCTTCCAATGAACACCCACTCCTTTACAATGGACTGGTTGGATCTCCTTGCAGCCCAAGGGCCTCTCAAGAGTCTTCTCCAACACCACAGTTTAAAAGCATCAATTTTTCGACTCTCAGATTTCTTTATAGCCCAACTCTCACATCCATACATGACTACTGGAAAAACCATAGCCTTGAGTAGACAGACCTTTGTTGACAAAGTAATGTCTCTGCTTTTTAATATGCTGTCTAGGTTGCTCATAACTTTCCTTTGAAAGAGTAAGCAACTTTTAATTTCATGGCTGCAGTCACCATTTGTAATGATTTTGGAGCCCAAAAAAATAAAGTCTGACACTGTTTATACTGTTTCCCCATCTATTTCCCATGAAGTGATGGGACCAGATGCCATGATCTTAGCTTTCTGAATGTTGAGCTTTTAGCCAACTTTTTCACTCCCCTCTTTCACTTTCATCAAGAGGCTCTTTAGTTCTTCACTTTCTGCCATAAAGGTGGTGTCATCTGCATATCTGAGGTTACTGCTGTTTCTCCCAGCAATCTTGTTTCCAGCTTGTGCTTCTTCCAGCCCAGCGTTTCTCATGATGTACTCTGCATATAAGTTCAATAAGCAGGGTGACAAAATACAGCCTTGATGTACTCCTTTTCCTATTTGGAAACAGTCTGTTGTTCTATGTTCAAGCTGGTTTTAGAAAAGCCAGAGGAATCAGAGATCAAATTGCCAACATCCACCCAGATCATCGAAAAAGCAAGAGTCCCAGAAAAACAAACTATTTATGTTTTATTGACTATGCCAAAGCCTTTGAGATGATGAGATGGTTGGATGAGATGGTTGGATGGCATCACCGACTCAATGGACACGAGTCTGAGTATACTCTGGCAGTTGGTGATGGCCAGGGAGGCCTGGCGTGCTGCGGTCCATAAGGTTGCAGAGCCAGACACGCCTGAGCGGCTGAGCTGACTGACTCACAGCAGGTCTCATTAGGCATCTATTCTATATTTAATAGTATCAGTAGTGGATATATATAAATCCCAATCTTCCAATTCATCTCAATCTCCACCCTTTCCTTCCTTGGTGTGCATACCTTTGTTCTCTACATCTGTGTCTCTATTTGTGCTGTGCAAATAAAATCATCTATACCCTCTTTCTGGATTCCATGCATACACATTAATATATAATATTTAATGCAATTATTAAACTTACTATTTTGTATTATTATAAAACAATGAAGGTTTTTAAGTTTCATCTTTTTACTATTTCATTTTCCAGAAGCTCTAAAAGTAATTTTCCATTAATTTTATATATTCCATTTGCAAATACAATGAGATCATATAAAGCAAGTATATTCCAACTCCTTAATTTAATGTTTAAATTTAATTTTCTATTATTATTTAATTTGTTATTATTACTTATATTATTTCTATTTCTAGGCCTAACCAGAAACTTGGTTTTGTTTTATTTGCTTTTCTCTTTCCTAATATAATTCAACAACTCCTAAGAAAACAGTAGCATGAGCACTTAATATTGTATTTTTAAAACTGCTGAATCTTATAAAAAGACATTAATATAAAAGATACAGGTACATTATTAGCTTAATATATAAACATAAAACTTTTTTTCCAAAATGAGCACTATCAGTTTTAAAGAATAAACATACAGCAGCTTTTTTCTTATGACTTCAAGATCATCAAATTCAACTTTCTTCTCTTTTATTGACTTTGCACTTTTATCAAGAGTATTCGGCTGGCCTGTTTCAATAACATCATCACCAGGCTTTAGTTGGTCCCAACGAGCTTTAAATTTTTCCAGTTCTTGATAATAAATCTGAAGACGTGATTTGACGTTTCCTTTCATCACTTCAATCTATAAGTCAATAGAGTATACATAATTTAACTCAATGTAAATTTCTACTTTATATTCACATTTTTCCTTCAAATATTTTCTATGTAAAGGTCAAAAAACATCAATATCAACTTTTCTAAGATTATTCTTCATTATTTATTTCAAGTACAATAAATTAACTCAAAAATAGACACTAAATTTACAATAACAAAAGATATACTGCAAACATCAACATTACAAAACTATTCATGTGACTAACAGCATCTCTGATAACTATCAACAAAATTAGTATGATAAAAAAAAGTTTACTCAGTGACCTCCAGTTATTCTACCTGATTATACAGCTACTTAAAAAAGAAGGGCATCTCCCAGTCTCCCATGCAGCTAACTGCCAGAAGACTAAGTTCTGGTCAATAGGATATATGAGCACAATAGATGTGCACAGCTTCCAGACTGTTCTCCTAAAAGATACCACACACAGTAGATAAACTATTCATTAGAAAGTCAGATAATACTATCACATATTTTCTTGGTATGGTAGAAAGTGAAGATAAACTATGTGACATATCATCATTTATATAAAGTACCTTACTATACCGAAGTGCTGAGGGAGATCAAGTCCATCAGCAATATAAAATTCTTATAAATGTGAGCTATAATGGAATAAAGATGAGAAATTGTAAATGAGGGAAAAAACTGTTCTCATTTTAACAAAATGACTAAATGGTTCCTGAAGGTGAAAGTGAAGTAGCTTAGTCGTGTCTGACTCTTATGGGACCCCATGGATTGTAGCCTACCAGGCTCCTCCATCCATGGGATCTTCCAGGCAAGAATAGAGGAGTGGGTTGACATTTACCTGGTCTTTAATCATAACTTGGTGACTTTCCATCATCAACTCAAATTTATCCCACTTAGCTTTCAGATTACTAATTGTTTCTAAACCTCCACCTGCCACAGTCCGTAAAAGTCTGTTTTTATCTTCAGCCTCTTGAAATAAGGGCAAAATCTAAAAGTTAAAAAATAATACGTGAAAAACAACATACTTTATCAAATTTATTAAGATTCCCTTTATTTAAATTTGTTTTATGATTTGCTTTTTAAATCAGGATTTTTGCTTTTATATAATTTGTTAAATTTCTAGACATAAAGTTTCTAACGTATATTATTAAATGCAAACTCAACTAAAGCACTCAAACATCAGTTAAAACAGATAATAAAAGTGGTAATATAAAACTAAATTAAATCACGATTATAGAGAGACAATACTGTATCTGTTCAAAGTAACATTCTTATTATATAGGTACCACTCAAAAAAAATGCTGGAGACTTTTATGCTTTGCAATTAATTATCTTTTTTGTCTGGCTACTGATTGTGAAATCTGAGAAACATCTTTCATTATTGTGATTATGTAGCAATTACCCACTTAATATCATTGTGTCATGATTGGTCAACAAACAGAAAAATGAGAGAATTCTATATCACCAAAACTACCACCATTTAATAGAAAAACCTGTAATCCCTTTTTACAATCCAGATGCATATCAGAATTATCTTGAAATTTTTTGAAAAATGCAAACACTTAGGTATTGCTTTTTTCCCTCCAAAGTTCCAGATGTGTTTCTATTGAACAGTCATGTTCAAAAACAACTGGACTATATGATGATCTTTTACTTTTATCTAGTTTGTTTCACTTTTTCTATTTCATATTCAGTGCTACCATTTCTTTTAGTTCATGTTTTCCAATTTTTGTTGCAACAAGCAACAAAGGTTTACTGTATAGCAAAGGAACCTACAGTCAATATCTTGTAATAACCTATACTGGAAAATAATCTGAAAAATCATATATGCATATAAATGAATCAGCTTGTTGTGTACCTGAAACACTGTAAGTACTATACTTCAATAATATATATATATATATTAAGAAAAAAATAAAACAAAGAAAGAGAAAGAAAGGGAATACTGAAGAATCAGAATCAAGCTACTGTATTTAGCTTCTGCCTGAAATGCCCTGAGTTGTATATAATGAGCAGTCCATCCAACAGTCCAGGTGTAGGTCAATAAGTGCTAAACTGCTCAAATTACTTCTAGGTCTTTTAAAGCACCATAAAACAATAGTGTCCTATAATTTATAACTGTACTTTTGCTACTCATCAAAGCAGTAAAATCCATTGAAAGCTATTTAAAAATCATTATGCTTACATAACAGACAACAACAACAAACAAAACATCAAATACATCTCAATGGCCAGTTCACAATTTCTGGGCAGGATCAATTTCACCTAAGAAACAGAAACGATTAACCAAGAACACATGCTGTGCTAGGAAAATCAGTGAGCGAGAAGGCAGAAAGTGAAAGCTGCATCCAACTCTACAGGACCCCATGGACTATACAGTCCATGGAGTTCTCCAGGCCAGGATACTGGAGTGGGTAGCCTTTTGCTTCTCTGGGGGATCTTCCCAACCCAGGAATCGAACCAGGGTCTCCTGCATTGCAGGTGGATTCTTTACCAAATGAGCCATCAGTGAAACAATAAAGAGAAAACACAGTAGGATTCTCATTTCCAATGTGAAAAGAACTTAAGCCTGTGAAGACATTACAAGTTTCCAAGTCTGTGCTATGCAAGTAAGCGAGCCAAGTTGCTTCAGTCATGTCCAGCTCTTTGCAACCCCACGGACTGTAGCCGGCCAGGTTGCTCTGTCCATGGGATTCTCCAGGCAAGAATATTGAGTGGGTTGCCACTTCATACTCCAGGGGATGTTTCCGATCCAGGGATCAAACCCATATCTATCTCCTGCATTGGCAGGAGAGTTCTTTTCCATTACTGCCACCCATAAGCCCGTTTCCAAGTGTATCTGCATGCAAAGCTACCTATCCACACACCAATGGAAATACACATCAAAACACAATTCCGTAGCATCTTGCTGCCAAAAACCCAGCAGTGACTCAGTGTCCACAGGACCATGAGGCTCACACGACCTGGGTCCTGCCTAGCTCTTGATTCTGTCTCATGCCATACCCTGCCTCACAAGTCGCTCCCAACATGCATCTATTTTCCTCAGTTTTTGTGATGATGTGCTTCGTGTATTTCATCCCGTCATTATCAATCTCCTTTGCTGCCTCCATCCACACTTGAACTCTAAATTTTGAAATGCTCAAACCTGATTCTAAACCCTCTACAGTTTGTCAATCAGATGAGCTTGTTCAATTCTATGGCTTTAAACATCATGAATATTAAAATGATTTCCAAATGTGTATCTCTAATCTTCTCCTTGACTCTAAATTCCTACATGACGTGTCAATTCCTGCTACCTCCAATCCCCAAACAACTCCTGTCTCTAGTCATCCTCCTCTCAGTAAATGCTACCATTAGCTTCGTAGCTGCTCAAGCCAAAAACCTAAGAGACATGTTTACTTCTTTTCCTCTAATCCCCTCTACTTCTAATGCATCAGAAGACCTTGTTTCTAACTCTAAAATGCATCAACACTTCCTCTGGTTCTCTCCATTTCCTCTGCTATTCCATGGTATAAGCTTGTATCACCTTTTGTATACCAACTGGAGTATCCTACTAACTCTCTGCTACTATTCTCTCCCTCTAATCCATTCTCCAAGAAGCAGCCAGAGTAATCACTTCAAAATGCAATCCACATTTATCTTCTCATTGCTTAAATCCCGCTAAAATTTTTCTATTACTCTCAGAAAAGAACTCAAACTCCCTATGCCTGTCTGAAAGTCCCTCATAATCTGGCCCTTGCCTACCTCTCCAACTTCACTCAAACCACTTTTTCCTTGAATAATATGGCTTTCTTGATAACTAAGTTTCTTGACAATATTTATACCTATCTCACTTCCTTAAGTATAATCAAGGTCCTCTACCTTAAGCTCTTTGTATCCAGTGTTTCACCTGCCGTCTAAATCTCGGAATGCTTGCCTCCTTACCCTGCAGGTCTCAGCGCAAACAGATGTCGTGTGTCTGATACGGTCTCCAGATCAGCACCCTAAGAAACATCGCGCAGTTGGGCACACTCATCCTCTTACTAACCTAGCTCCTCGTGCTCCGTTCTCTCTCTCTGTCTCTATCTCTGACTCTCTCACACACACACACAACACACATTTACACACGAATGCATATTTCAGTAACATAGAGCATATTCACACTTGCAACCACAAGACCGAGCACAATGCCTGGAATACATCAGGTGATCTATAGTCTCTTCAGTTCAGTTGCTCAGTCATATCTGGCTCTTTGCGACTCTATGGACTGCAGCACACCAGGCTTCCCTGTCCATCACCAACTCCCAGAGCTTGCTCAGACTTATGTCCATCGAGCCTGTGATGCCACCCAACCATGTCATTCTCTGCTGTCCCCTTCTGCTCCTGCCTTCAATCTATAGTATTTGTCAAATAAATGTCTCCATGATTTAGCTAACTGCCACAGTTCATAATGCTATTTTTCTTTACTTATTTTCTTCTACTAGACAAGTACACAATTTTATTTGCCTTTAAACTCTCTTTTCAACTTTAAGCCTACCATATAAAAGTTTATAATTCATTCTGCCATGAAGGTATATTATTTCTCTCACCTCTAATCTACCTTGTAATTTTCAACCTATCACATAAGAGGAATACATAAAAGTTGGTATCTGTTTTGAATTACTTCTCCTCTTTCCTCCAAACATAATTAAGAGCACCTATAACATGTTCTATAAATTTTGGCTTGTTTATTCTAGGTTCTAGCCTTCTGGATACTGTTTTTATGAATCTTTAACCACCTTTTTAATATTTGTCTCTAATTATGAGCTCTTCCATCATAATTGTGTGTGTGTGTGCGTGTGTGCACACACTCTTAATTCAGCACTAAGTTCATATTTAAGCATCATAAAAGTACAACCTTGGAAGTAACAGCATGAACTGTTTAAGTTTAGTTTTATTCTAATAAGCCACATCATAAAAGGTCACAAATACTTCTGAAAACAATATATATTGTGGTTACTGTTTCATTACAAAATAACATCAAGAGTACAATCATAAGCAGACTAATTTTATAGACTTCCTTATAATATTGTAATTATATATCTGCAGTCACATATTATATGATTTAATCATTCCAGTACAGTAAAAATAAAATAAGTTACTTTGTGATTCTTACCTCTGGCTTCCGTTCTTGTAGCTTACTATATTGTAAATTTGCATTACCTATCTCTTCCACAGACTGGGGCATAACTGTTAAGACTTCCATAGCCTCGGTAACGAATGTGTCAATTTCATGTAAATGAGCTGAAAAGGAAACACTGAAATATAACAAATGTAATTATCATCAAAAAAATTCAATTACATAATTTCTAAACCAAGTAATGTTAGAAGTAATCACTATATGAAACACAGTAAATCCTAAGTTGTCATTTGCTTTAAAAGAAAAATTCAAAGTATAGAATAAGCAAAAAAATTTCTTGTCATGAAATTGTAATTGCTTTATATAACAATTTTAAAAATTTTAGAAGAAAGTGAAATGTATTTACTCACTCTTAATAAGTTTTACTCTAAGTTGGCAACTTTTTCAGTCTTTTAAATAATATGCTAGAACATATTTCAGTTTAAATGAAAAAAGAAACACTGATATTTAGGAAAATAGTACAGGTATTGCTCACTTTACTGTGCTTCACTTCACTGTGCTTTGCAGACACTGCATGTTTTACAAACTGAAGTTCTGCGGCCACCATGCATGAAACAAGTTTATCTGTGCCAGTCACTGTTCCAACAGCATCTGCTTGCCTCGCTTCTCTGTGTCACACCTTGGTAATTCTCCCAATATTTCAAACTTTTTCGTTATTGTTACATTTGCTATGGTGATCTTTAATCAGCGATCTTTGATGTTACTAGTAATTGTTTTAGAGTATCATAAACCACACTCACATTAGATAGTGAACTTAACTGATAAGTACTGTATATATTCTGACTGTTCCACCTCTGTAATTCCCTCAGACACAAAAATATTAAAACTGGGTCAAAAATGGCCTCTTAAGGGTTCAAGTTAAAGAGTGACGCATCACTCACTTTAAATAAAAAGCTAGAAAAGATTTCAATTTAGTGAGGAAGGCACGTCTAACGATGAGACAGGCCAAAAACTAGGTCTCTTGCACCAAACAGTTAGCCAAGGAAAAGACCTTAAGGGAAATTGAATGTACTACCGCAGTGACTACACAAATGATAAAAACATGAAACAACATTATTGTTGACCTGAGGCAAGTGCTAGTGATATGAGAGAAGACGAAACCAGCCACAAAAGCCCCGTATGCCACAGCCTGACCCGCGGCGCGGCCCACCCCTCGGCATGGCCCACCCCTCGGCAGCTCTGTAAAGGCCAGAGCCTGACCCGCGGCGCGGCCCACCCCTCTTCAGCTCTGTAAAGACTGAGAGGCAAGGGAGTTGCAGAAGAAAATCCTAAGCCAACACAGGTTGCTGCATGAGATTAAAGAAAGAAGCCATCTCCGTAATATGAAAAGTGTAAGATGAAGCAACAAGAGCTGATTGAGGAGCTGCAGCAAGTTACCCAGGTAATCTAGCTAAGATACTTAATGAAGGTTGCTCCACTAAACAGCAGACTTTGAAGGTAGATGAAGCGGCCTTTGATTAGAAGATATCATCAAGGACTTCCATAGCTAGAGAGGAGAAGTCAGTGCCTGTATTCAAAGCTTCAAAAGACAGACTGACTCTCTCGTTAGAGGCTAATGCAGCGTAAGTTGACACCAACGCTCACTTACCATTCCAGAACTCCTAGTACCCTTCAGAATTATGTTGAATCTATTCTGCCTGTACTCTTAAAATAGAATAACAAATGCTGATGAAAAAAAAATAATACAAAGCCTGACAACAGCACATCTGTTTACAACATAATTTACTGAACATTTTAATCCCATTGCTAACACTTACTACTCAGAAAAAACAGATTCTTTTCAAAATACCCCTGCTCAATGACAATGCACCTAGTCACCCATGAGCTCTGATGGAGATGTACAAAAAGATTCATGTTGTTTTCACACCCGCTGACACAACATCCATTCTGCAGCTCAGGGATCAATAAGTAATTTCAACATTTGAGTCTTATTATTTAAGAAATACATTGCATAAGGCTACAGCTGCCACAGTGATTCCTCTGATGGATCTGAGAGAAATAAATTGAAAATCTTCTGAAAAGGATTCACCATGCTAGATGCCATTAAAAACATTCATGGGAGGAGGTCAAAATATCAATGTTACCAGGAGTTTGGAAGAAGCTGACTGCAGTCCTCCTGGATGATTCTGAGAGATTCAAGCCTTCAGTGCCAGAAGTAACTAAAGATGGGGTTTAAAAAACAGCAAGAGACCTACAACTAGAGGTGAAGCCTAAAGATGTGAATGAATTGCTACAATCTCATGATAAAACTTTCACAAGCGAGGAGATGCTTCTAAAGGATGAGCAGAGGAGTGGTTACTTGTAATTCTGAGACTCTAGTCCTGCTGAAGATGCTATGAAGATTGCTGAAATGACAACAAAGGATTTAGAATACTACATAAACTTAGTCAGTGAAGCAACTGAGGATTTGAGGAGATTGACATCAATTCTGAAAGAAGTACTACAATGGGTAAAATGATATCGAACAGCACTGAAAGCTACAGGGAAACTGTTCACGAAAGGAAGGGTCAACCAATGCAGCACACTTGACTGTGTTCTTATTTTGAGCAATTGCCACGGCCACTTCGACCTTCAGTAACACCACCTGGATCAGTAAACAGCCACCAACATCAAGGCAGGACTCTCCACCAGCAAAAAGATCATGACACACTGAATACTCACATGATGGCTAGCATTTTTAACAATGAAGCATTTTTCAGCTAAGGTATGTATATTGTTGATTCAGACACAATGCTTACTGCACCATTAACAGACTACAGTATATGTAAACATAACTTTCATATGCCCTGGAAAACCAAAATATTCACATGACTCTATCATAATAATCTCTTTACTGCGGTGGTCCAGAAATAAACCCACAATATTTCTGAGGCATGCCTGGAGTCCTTTGAAGAGGAAGGACAAATACATTATATCAGAATTACCCCCTTTCTCAGTGAAATATGCAACAAATTGATACTAGCTCACACTGCAAATACAAAAAAGTCTTCAATTTTTAGATCTCATTGAGTTTCCTACTTTACTAAAATTATCATCTTAAACTGATTTTTATTTCATACTATACTCTAGATTATTTTTTATTTTAATCATCATTGAGACTCATATTCATAACTAAAAACAATTAACAAGTGTATTTACCCTGGATGGACTTCTTCAAAGAAAGAACAAGCATGTCAAATAACTTCTGGATGAGATCATCAATCACAGTCTTCACAGGGTTACAATTAATATTTAAGCAATCTACTTTGACAACACTGAAAAATGCCAAAAGACATATTTTGACATGAAAAAGACTAAATAGAGGAAAAGTGTCATTATGATTTTGTGTAATACACCCAAAATTATCATTGTGACCCTTAAGCACATTTAGATTTAACAAAAATGCCTTACACATACTCATACATAATAGCTTTTCATTACACAATGGTTTCGTTATGATACTACAGTTTTTAATAATCCAATGTATCATTTTTTAAAAAGTAGCATATTATAAAATACTGAAGTATCAACATGAGTATATTCAAACTTTAAATGTTTTACTTGTTACAGTATGTAACATACTTATTTAAAGATTTATAAAATAAATTATTATCCTGGACTCAAAGAACAAATAATGACAGGAGAAATAAAACAAACACAGAAAGTGAAGATAGATTATGAACACACTAATTCACAAAAATGGAATAATTTATTAATTCAGATCTTCAATCATGTGCGCAGAGAACTCTCAGTACTGTTGGTCAGAGTATAAAATCATACAACTTCTGCAAAGGGCAATTTAGCAATATTTAACAAATAGTTTTAAAATAGGTATATTCTTTTATCTTAGTAACTTAATTTTTTTTTTCTTTACATTATTGTGTTGGTTTTGCTATACACTGACATGAATCCACCATGGGTATACATGTATTCTGCTAGTAACTTAATTTTTTGAATTTATCCTAAATTTTCAGACTCCAAGATTTACCTACAGGTATCTTGTCAAGGTATTAATTATAATAGTCAAAAATTAGAAATAAGCTAAATACAGGAATGGCTAAATAAGTTATTATATACCTGTATAATTTAAAATTATATTTTTGAGGATCAGGTAATAACATAGCAAAATACTAATGATTAGTGTTAAATAAAAATAACAGGTTATAGTATGATCCAAATTTTGTAAGCATATGTATGAATATGTCTAAAACAAACACTAACAGCGACTGTCATTGTAATTTGTATATTTTAAAAAATTTATAAAACAAAGTACTATTTTAATAATCAGAAAAAAATGCATGTATTTTTAAGAACACTAATTCTTTGCATCGTACTTTGAATGCAAATTATAACACTAACAAATATTATTAGAATTTGAACCAGACTTGTTCCTCTAAGTAAAACCTCGTATTTATCTTAAATTATATGAAGTTTAAAAATATCTGGAGACTGAGCAAAAGTTATTTAGAAAAGCCCTTTTTAAAACACAGAACCAGGTGATATTCTTAGGAAGCAAGTTATAAGTGTTAAATACTATTTCATTATAAAAGTTCAATTTTCTCTTAAAGTTTTACTTATTTATTTCAGTCACCCACTAACTGGAGAGGTTTAAATGCCAATTCTTAACCATCACACATAAGAGGCAATTTGTAATACATGAAGATAAATGATTTTTGAAATTCTGACATAAAATTTCAAAATTTCTAATATTTCAAATATTTATAATATTTAATATATGCGAATCTTGGTAAACCTGAAAAAATTATACCATATTTTTACTAACGAATTAACACATAAAGTAAGGTGATTATACTAGAGTAGTACTTGTGGACAAGACTAACGTTCATCTTTTCAATTGAAAATATTAATAACATGCAAATGAGGTTCCATTTGGCCATAGATAGAATGGGATAAACACAGATAGCCTACCCAAAAAGTATATCCTTACTAGCATATCTGAAATACATCATTAGAATATGGCTTATCTAATCTTATAGCATATTTCCCCAAAATACCCATAATATAAATATTGTGCATTTATGTATGTGTTCACTCACTTAGATGAACACATGTTAATTTACCAGCAAGAAAGAGAAAAGATGAAATATGGCATGGAGGACAGGCATTCTTTTTGTTTTGTGTAGCTTTGGCAGGGAAGAATAAAAAGGAGAGCTGTCTATACAAAGGAACGAACAGTAACAGCGATCTTCAACAGTCAGGTGACAGTACAGTCATACTAGATGGGTAAGCCCTCAAAGAGAGTATCCACAGAGAACAGGAATATCACAATAGCATTATCTTTTCCTTACCTCAAACTAACATTAATGACACTATCACTATCCCTGTCATCCAAACTCAAGCCTTCAAGTTATCTGTCTCTTCTCTATTCCTTATCCCTTATCTTCCTTCAAAAATAAGATATTTGGGGGCCTCCCTGGTGGTCCAGAGGTTAAGAATCTGCCTTGCGATGCAAGAGACGTGGGTTCGATCCCTGGTCCGGGACCTAAGATGCCACAGATGGCAGAGTAGCTAAACTTCTATGCTTCTATGAAGATCTTGCATGCTGCAACTAAGACCTGACACTGTCAAATAAAAGATTTTAAAAAGTAATAACACCTCTTGTGAAAATCGCTCAGTCGTGTCCGACTCTGTGACCCCATGGACTATACAGTCCAGCAAATTGTCCAGGCCAGAATACTAGAGAGGATAGCCATTCCCTCCTCCAGGAAGACCTCTTAATACCTCAGAATATTTCCTCCTTCTTATTTGGAATACCAACAACTAAGTTCAATTAATTAGTACTAGTCTTCTGGATGAAGACAGGCCAACCTCACTTCCTCCAGGACCTCTTGATTCCACCACACAACTCATTATTACCAGATTAACATTCCTAATGTATAGCTTTGGTACTGACACACTTCTCTTTAGAAACCTTCAACAACTAATCGTTCTAACAGGAATAAGATTACCTGTTTTACAATGTAAGACTCTCCCAAATCTGTTTTTTCTCTACTTTCCAGAAATATTCCCTCCAGTCCCTAGCAAAACATTAACTCAAATCAAACTGGATTTCCCTGGTGGTTTAGCTGGTAAAGAATCCACCTGCAATGCAGGAGACCTGGATTTGATTCCTGGGTTGGGAAGATCCCCTGGAGGAGGGCATGGCAACCCACTCCAGTATTCCTGCCTAGAGAATCCCCATGGACAGAGCAGCCTGAAGGGCTACAGTCCATGGGTCGCAAAGAGTCAGACATGACTGAGCGACTAAGCACACTAATCAAACTCTCAGTTAACCAACTTCTTGTTTTCATCATGTAAATCTTTTCCTGAGAGGCTCTACTCAACCCTCAATTCTCATTTCTACCCATCCAACTCCAGTTCAAGTATTTCTATCTTAATAATTTTGCCACAAATGGATGGGCTTGTCATTATCCTGTAAATGCTGTAAACCTCTACAGCCTTCAGTTCACAGCTACAGCCTTTACGTCTCTGACACAGAGTGCAGACAGACTATCCCGGGCTTCTCTGATGGCTAAAACGGTAAAGAATCTGCCTTCAACGCAGGAGACAAGGGTTCAACCCCTGGGTTGGGAAGATCCCCTGGGGAAGGAAATGGCAACCCACTGCAGCATTCTTGCCTGGAGAATTCCAGAACAGAGGAACCTGGCGGGCTGCAGTCCATGGGGTCACAAAGAGTCAGACACGACTGACTTTCTTTCACTTTTCATCTAGATTAAAAACAACAATTAATAACAACTAGCATTGAGAATTTACCTTCTAATTTATACGCAAATTACTCACTTAATCTTCAAAACACTGTGAGATAAACAATATAGCTGTAACTATTTTACAGTTGAGGAAACTGAGGTTCACAGGGTCTAGCCATCTAACTCCAGCGCCCACTCTCTCAACCCCTATATGTATTTGACTTTATCATCAAACACACTTGTCTTATTGTACTACTGGAGAGCAAACGATTTCATCTCAGGAACTGTCATCTTTCCGCTTTCATAGGACAAGGTTTTGCATACTGGAAATGATCAGCAAGTATTTATTGAAAGAAAAACAAATGAATTAATAAAAGCGTTATTACCCTTTCTAGGTAACATATGTACACTTCAACAAGGCCCCTCCTTCCTAGCGTTTACTGCACTGAGTAGTCCCACTGACATGAATTTCAGAGAGTAAGGAGGGTATTCTGGGTTATGGAACGCCCCTCGGAGGGTTTTCTCCATATCTAGGGCACTACCTAGATGCGGTACTGTTTGGTGTGCTTACCGGGGCATTCCGAAAGGCAGAGCAATACAAAATTAAGGTCAAACATCCCCAGTATGCTCCCACCAGTAGCTTCTTACGGTTCTTAGACTGTGCCTGGGCACATCAAATATTGGATCTGAGTGAAGCCTCTTCCCCAATGTATTCTATCCAACTAGGTCTCAGCCAGCAGAACCTCTAGAAGAGGCTCTCCTGGTCTCAGCAACGCACTACTCAGATGACTCTCAGGTATTATAGCTGAGCTCTAGAGAAGGTAAGACAACGACCTGACTTCAGTACCACTAAGTGAAGAGTACCCATCTATGCCCATGGTAAAAACTGCTACTATGTATAAATATTACTCTAACTTCTTCAACCTCTGTATTATACCTTGGAAGCCGTTCTACTTCTTTCCCTTTTATTTTCAGTGCTTTAAAATTTTTCTCCCAATCATGTACCGTAGAAAGATGCTTTTCCACTAGAGCTTCCATATCAACTTGCCCAATTACAATCCACTCCTATTTAAATGAAAAACATATTATTTTAAAAATTAGAACTAATAAAGGAACATTTAAAAGATCAGAGTCCAAATATCAAGAATAAAAAGAGGCAAAAGAGACATTTCGGGTGAATTTCAACTTAAGGATGTACATATACTCATTACCATAAAGCCTCAAAAAGGAACAGGAAATAAATATATATACAAAAATTCAGCAATCATAAAACTTTTTTGAAGAGATTCCAAAATAACTTCTCTTTACATTAGCAAGTTCTATGAATACAAAGACAAAACCACTTCTACCAAGCCAAGAGCTACTATAGGTTACAAATCTGACATTAATTTGTAATGTCAGATTCAATTAATTCTAGAAAAATAAAATGCAGAAGAAGCACTGCAGTGGCATTAAGAAATTTACTGAATTCTCAGTAATCTCACTTCTCAGAATCAATAAATTGAACAATAAATATAATTAGAGTTTATTTCTGAAGAGTTAGTACGAAGCACCCATAGCTCAGTTCATAAAGAATCCACATGCAATGCAGGAGACCCCAGTCTGATTCCTGGGTTGGGAAGATCCGATGCAGTAGGGATGGGCTGCCCACTCCAGCATTCTTGGGCCTCACTAGTGGCTTATCTGTTAAAGAGTCTACCTGCAATGTAGGAGACCTGGGTTCATTTTCTGGGTTGGGAAGATCCCCTGGAGAAAGGAAAGGCTGCCCACTCCAGTATTCTGGCCTGAAGAATTCCATGGACAGTATAGTCCATAGGGTCGTAAAGAGTCGGACATACTGAGCGACTTTCACTTTCACATTCATCTAAACAAAAGTAAGAAATTAAATCATCTCAGTCTCACTAATGTAGAAGGCTTCCCTCCATGGCATATTCTCAACCCAAAGAATGAAGAAAAGGATACATTTCTCTACAGGTTCTCCTGAGAGGAACTAAAACTGACACAACAGAGTCATGTCAAATTCCAAGCTGATAAAACATTCAAAAGAAGAAAAGAAAGAAAACTTTGTTTTTCAATCTTCAAATACTCAAAGAGAAAAAAATTAAGGGTAACTTTCTTCTTATCTGTAGCATAAACCTAGATTTTAAAAGAAACCTCAACTTGGGCCTCTGGTTTGCATATTTTTATTTTATGCCACACAATATCAACTATTGAGTTGTACATTTAATACTAATTCAATCAGATGAATATTATAATAGAAGGACAGACAATTTCATGTCCCGTACCTTGTGCTGATGTAAAACAGCTGACAATCTCCTAAACAGATCTTCTGCTTTGCTGAAAATAGTCAGAAATCCACTTGCATTTCTATCAATCATAATAGAAAAAATAGATTCATCTCCTGCTTCACCTACTCCCTTAAACTGATTAGGAATGCTGATGAATCTCTTCATTTCTCTATAATATTTAGCCCGAATTTCTTCAAAAGGAGGCTTGAATTGTAACCGTCCTTGTCTGAAAGCAAATAAATAACCTTAAAATATAAATTGTTGAAAAATTATAGACTGAAAACTAAATTGGGTTTTAAAATCTTACTTGTATATTAAATCTATATTTATTTCTGGCAGATTCTCATTAAGTGCTTCTAAGCCCATCTGATACTGATGCTCCAGGGCTTTGTACAGTTGATGATTCCAGTGCTGTTTCCATGCATGCATGTCACTTGCTTGAAATCCCTAGTAAGTTATAGACATATTTTTTATTTAGTAATTAGATGGTAGAATGGGTTTTCATTTAATGCTTTTATGGTAAAATTATAAGCAAAAAAAATCCCTCATCTTAAATATCTTAAACATACATTAATTGCTACTTGTATATCTAAAGTCAAATATGAAAATCTCTAATCTTTGTGCTCATAAATAATATACAAAAAGACCAGCAAAATTTTAAAAATCAAGTTACTAGCAAATGAATTTTATATGTGGACTTTGTTTTATGATCCTATAAAAACAACAGTAAGAGAAACCGTATCTTATAAATTTCTTACCCCTTTTTCAAAACTCCCATCAAGTGTAACTCTTCTATTCCCTCCCAACTCTGTAAATAATCCATTGCACATTAAAAACATGATAAATTTAAAATATGAGAA
Organism: Antilocapra americana; assembly: GCA_007570785.1. Classification (NCBI taxonomy): domain Eukaryota; kingdom Metazoa; phylum Chordata; class Mammalia; order Artiodactyla; family Antilocapridae; genus Antilocapra; species Antilocapra americana. The sequence continues at coordinate 43,666,345 of ML663009.1, read as the reverse complement.
TGCTCAGAATACTTTACTTACTTTTTCTGCTTCCATATAACCATAAGCATATAAATTCTAATACTTGAATTTTTATTTATTTTTTAAAGTTTGAACCGAAAAATTTATGTAAATGTTTAAAACACCTACTTCATATTCCAATAACATCTCAAGGTAGATTCCGTGCTAACTACTTTTACACAGATGGTCTAATATAAAAATATATGTGGAAATGACATTTTATTGAAATATAACAAAAACAAATTCTGAAACAGAGATTTCAGTAATTTGGCTTCCGCCTACACTTAACTTTTTCACAACAGACGTATCACCTTTTAAAAGAAAACTAATGAATGATAGATATTTAAGCACCAAGTCAGAAAAACTGTTTACATAGTCTAAATTGAGGGATTTGGCATTCCATAAGACAAAAGCTTGCATTTTTCTTGTAAATGTACTGCTAATTTATGGTCTTTATAAATAATTCAGTTGAATTCTATATTTATGAGCAACTCATTAGCAAAGATTTACAGATAACCTTTATGAACTTTTCATTAATTCATATCTTCAAATTCTGAAAAGTTCATATTTCATAATGTAGACATAAAGTAAAACGCACTTTACCTGAGCTTCTACACTTGCTAAGCCAGTTCTCAATTCCTGTAATCCATCTTTCCATCGCTGCTGCTGCCGAAGCAAGTCAATGTTCATAAGAACTACCACCTGTCAAAAATTAGAAGACAAAAATTTCAGTAGAAAAACCTGACAGGCACCACCTTACCCAAGTGATCAAAATTAACTCAACCTATAATAACACATATCAATATCTGATCAATGTACTGAGAAAGGCAAAATATCGCTTTTGTGGTATTCCTATTAAAATCATATAATCTCAGTCTCAAAATGATAAGGCATCATATAAAATCAAGTCAACAGACAAAATAATTCATCAGTACTCATCAAAAGTGTCAAGGTCATGAAAAACAAGGCAAGACTCAGGGAGAAGAGACTACAGAGCCTTAAAATTTAAAAACAAGGTGGGATCTGGGATTGGACCCTTGAAAAGAAAACGGACTTCAATGAAAAGTTGTAAAATTCAAAACAGTTTATTTCCTAGTTTTGATAAACATATTGTGGTTAAATAAGTCGTTGACAATAGGGGAAGCTGGGTGAAGGACAACTGTGAACTCTTTATTTGCAACTTTAAGTCTCAAATTATTCTCAAGTAAAAAGTTATTTAAAAGTATATCCAAATTACTTTTTAAATAATACTATTCCTAGCTTATTAAATTTTATAAATAAAATATACCTTTTCACAAAATGTAGTGTGCCATTTTCTCAGTTTCCTATTTTCAGTGGCAAGTCGTTCAGCAGCATTTTGGAGTTTTTGGATGTAGCCTTCTAATTCTTTAGGATTATCCCAAGTAATGTGTGACTTTCCCCCACTTCCTGCTTTTGAATTCTAAAGTACAACAAATGACAGTGTTTAAATATAGTTCTTTTTGTTAAAAGACTCAATATTCTATATCATTAACACAATCATCCCTAACACTAACCTGCAATAAAAGGGCACACAATAGTTTTTCCATTTTAAAAATGATAAGGCATTCTGGCCAGGATTGAGCAGCTCCATTCCTTCCAAGGTCTCCCTCTTATAGCTAAAAAATCCAGATATAACACACCAAACAAGCATAGGAAGAGTAAAAGATAGAAATAAGGAGGTAGACAGCCTAAAAACATTGGGAATTAAGGAACAACACACTAGGATTTCCTTACTGTGTCCCAAATATCCCGGACAGGATGCTGGAAAAGTCTAAAACCTGGAACCTCCCTCAGAGACAAACAAAAAAAGGTTCCAGAAGAAGCCTGTTCCCTCCAGCCATAGGACCAGGAAAACAGTGGCCGAATGACAGAAAATCTTTTCATCTATACCCACCCTACTCCTGGTGGGCTACAGTCCATGGGGTCACAAAGAGGCAGACACAACTGAGCGACTAAGCACACACACAGCCCCTACTCCAACCCAACAGAGCAGAAAGCCAGCCACTTATGCAGTTTCAGGAGACCAGGAGAGGAGCCTCTCCCCCACCCTGCTGTGTCAGTGGTGCTCGACAGAGGCGGAGCGGCCACCTACGCCAGCCTGCAACAGGGCATGTGCAACAGCCCTCCGCGTCCTCCCAGCCAGGCCAGAGCCTAGCGGGGAGCGGGGCTGGTCCTCTGCGTGGAGGCAAGAAGACACTGCCAACTGGTATTCCGCTTCAGTGGGAAGTCGTCAGTAGGGCAACAGGGAACACCAGACTTCCATTGCACCCAGCTACAAAGGAAGCTCTGGAAGGGGAACAAATGTATACCCATGGCAGATTCATGTCCATGTATGGCAAAACCAACACGATAATGTAAAGAAAATAATTAATTAATTAAAAAAAAGGAAGCAGTGCGAGTCAGTGCTCCACTTTTGTCAGGAAGGAATCTGCAGGGACAAGAAGAAATTTAATATATACACTCACCCTGTCCTCAAGCTATATCTCCCTGTCTCAGAGAGAAATAAAGTGGCACTTAGAAAGGAATGAAAATAGAAGCAGATTTCTTAGCGGAAACCATGAGGGACAAGAAGAAATGGAACATTTTCAAGTCCGATGCATGAAACAGGACACTCAAAGCCGGTGCTCTGGGAAAACCCAGAGGGAAGGGGAGGGAGAAGGGGGGTCAGGATAGGGGGCACATGCACACCCTGGCTGAGTCATGTCAATGTATGGCAAAAACCACAATACTGTAAAGTAAGTATCCTCCAATTAAAATTAACTAATTAATTAAAAAGTAATAAATGATAGAATGTGGAAAGACAAGTGCCAAGAAAAGCCTGCCTCCAGAAGACTGAAAATGCCTTAGGATTGTAGGTCCATGGTCTCGTTACAAACGACCAAAATTTAATTATGAGAAACACACTGTAATATACTAATTATTGCTTAGACTGCAAGGATATACGAATAGATTAGAACAATTCTGGAAAGGTTTTTTATGAAATGTAGCATCTGAATAGTCAATTGGGGGTGGCATTTGAACATCTGAGTTCTGAATTCAAGTCCTACACATTCTGCTTGCTAGCTGCATGAGTGAGCTTGGAATCGAACCACTTAAAGGCATGGATTTCATGTATGAAACAGAAATGATGATGATATAATGAAATTATAACATATACTAAAAAAAATCTATAAATGTATGTGTATGCATATCTGTGTATACATATATATCCATACAAATAAAGGACTACCTAATAATTAATTGAGTTATTTTATACAAATCATTTAGCACAGTATGTATTCCATAAATGTTTACCATTATTACCCATGTGTATTTGATTCTGTTTTAATATATTAACTACTTCTTAGTATCTAAATTAAAAAAAAAGGCATGGTTTGCTCTGAGCTCTTCTGGGCGAAACACCTCGCCTCTGCTCTCTTGGACTTATGAAAGCATGTATGGAAATTTCCCTCCGGATTTGTGTCCTTTCTGAGAGCTGCTGGTTGACAAAGCTGTTGCTTCGTCTGTATGGAGGAGTCCTGAGGCTACTGGAAGATAGGAGGCTAAGCCCAGATCCTGAGAATTCCAGAGAACTCCTGGATCCAGGAGTTAATTAATCGATAGGAGCTCATCAAACGCCTCCATACTTAAACTGAAACCAAGCACCCCCTAAGGGCCGACAAGCTCCAGAGTAAGATATACCAAGCAAATTCTCCAGCAACACTGGAGCTTCAATACACAGGTTGCCCAAAGTCACACCAAGCCCACCAACATCTCAAAACTCTTAACTGGACACTTCATTGCTCCTTAGAGTGAGGAAACCCAGATCCACCCACCAGACCACCACACAAGCTTTCCCAACCAGGAAACTTTGACAAACCACACATCCAACCCCACCCATAGTGAGGAACCTCCACAATAAAGAGATAACATAGCAATATAAACAAGATGAAAAGGCAGAGAAATACCCAGCAGGTAAAGGAACAGGATAAATGTCCTCCAGGCCAAACGAAAGAGGAGATAGGAAATCTACCTGACAAAGAATTCTGAATAATGATAGTGAAAATGATCCAAAATCTGGAAAACAAATTGGAGTTACAGTTCAATAACCTGCAGACAAGGATTGAGAAGATGCAAGAAAGGTTTAACAAGGACTTAGAAGAAATGAAAAAGAGTCAAAATACAATGAATAATGCAATAAATGAGATCAAAAACACCCTGGAGGGAACCAACAGTAGAATAACAGAGATAGAAGACAGGATAAGTGAGGTAGAAGACAGAATGGTAGAAATAAATGGAACAGAGAGGAAAAATGAAAAAAGAATTAAAAGAAATGAGGACAATCTCAGAGACCTCTGCGACAATGTTAAACGCACCAACATTCGAATCATGGGAGTCCCAGAAGAAGAAGACAAAAAGAAAGACCATCAGAAAATACTTGAGGAGATAATAGTTGAAAACTTCCCTAAATTGGGAAAGGAATTAATCACTCAAGTCCAAGAAATCCAGAGAGTCCCAAACAGGATGAACCCAAAGCGAAACACCCCAAGACACATACTAATCAAATTAACAAATATCAAACACAAAGAGCAAATATTAAAAGCAGCAAGGGAAAAACAATAAATAACTCACAAGGGGAATCCCATAAGGATAACAGCTGATCTCTCAATAGAAACGCTTCAGACCAGAAAGGAATGGCAGAACATACTTAAAGTCATGAAAGAAAATAATCTACAACCCCGATTACTGTACTCTGCAAGGATCTCATTCAAATTTGAAGGAGAAATCAAAAGCTTTCCAGACAAGCAAAAGCTGAGAGAATTCAGCAACACCAAACCAGCGCTCCAACAAATGCTAAAGGATCTTCCCTAGACAGGAAACACGGATAGGGTATATAATCTCGAACCCAAAACAATAAGTAAATGGCAACAGGATCATACTTATCAATAATTACCTTAAATGTAAACGGGTTGAATGCCCCAACCAAAAGACAAAGATTGGCCAATTGGATACAAAAACAAGACCCCTATATATGTTGTCTACAAGAGACCCACCTCAAACCTAGGGACACATATAGACTGAAAGTTAAAGACTGCAAAAAGATATTTCATGCAAATAAAGACCAAAAGAAAGCAGGAGTGGCAATACTCATATCAGATAAAGTAGACTTTAAAATAAAGGCAGTGAAAAGAGATAAAGATGGACATTACATAATGATCAAAGGATCAATCCAAGAAGAAGAAATAACAATTATAAATATATATGCACCCAACATAGGAGCTCCACAATATGTAAGGCAAATGCTAACAAGTATGAAAGGGGAAATTAACAATAACACAATAATAGTGGGAGACTTTAATACACCACTCACACCAATGGATAGATCAACTAAACAGAAAATTAACAAGGAAATTCAAACTTTAAATGATTTACTAGACCAGTTAGACCTAATTGATATCTATAGGACATTCCACTCCAAAACAATGAATTTCACCTTTTTCTCAAGCGCACATGGGACCTTCTCCAGAACAGATCACATCCTGGGCCATAAACCTAGCCTTGGTAAATTCAAAAAAATTGAAATCATTCCAAGTATCTTTTCTGACCACAATGCAGTGAGATTAGATATCAATTACAGGAGAAAACCATTTAAAAATTCCAACATATGGAGGCTCAACAACACACTGCTGAATAACCAACAAATCACAGAAGAAATTAAAAAAGAAATCAAAATAAATTTTTTTAAAAATACTGCTAAAAGAAAACAACTGTCAACTGTGAATTTTACACTTACTGAAAACAAGAATGAGGGAAAATAAAAACATTCTCAAAGGAAAACTAAGAGAATTTGTCACCAGCAAACCTACTCAAAGTATGGCTAAAGAAAGTTTCTCAATAAGAAGAAAATGATCTTTTAGAAAAGCATAGAACTTCAGAAAGGAAAAGAGAATGTTAGGATGCAGAAAATGAAAATAAAAAATAAACTGTCCTTCTTGCCATAAATTTCTTATTGACGACTGAAGCAAACCCCATCCGATACAGTGTTCTTTGTGTGTAGAGGATACTATATAATTAAGACAAAATAAGTGAAGGGAGTACAGAGACCTAACTACAAGTAAAGTTTCCACACTTCACTTGAACTAGTAAATGGTAAGACAAAGAAAGTCTCTGCCATATAGTGACCTTCTATAAATAGCTGATGACTGGTAAAACTAAACAATTATAATATTCAACAGAATATGCTGTGAATCCATTCAAAAAGTATTTACCAAGTAATTACACAGTACTTACTGTTGTATAGACAGAGAATAAAAGTAAATAAATTAGAGTCCCTAGAGTGAGCGGCAAGGGGAGTACAAGAAACTTTCGTGTTCCTTTTCCTCCCATCTCAGTTTTTGTACCCTACTATGTTTCATTTAACATATGCTAAATATAATTATTTCCCCCTCATGGAAAACAGTCTTGTACTGGCCTGCATAACTCAATGAAGCTAAACGCCATGCTATGCACGGTCACTCAAGATGGATACATCATACTGAAGAGTTCTGACAGAATGGGGTCCACTGAGGAAGAAATGGCAAACCACTCCAGTGTTCTTGCCAGGAGAAGCCCATGAACAATATGAAAAGGCAAAAAGATAGGACACCAGAAGATGAGAACTCCCAAGTCCCAACTGCTACTGGGGAAGTGTGCAGGACAGTTACTAATAGCTCCAGAAGGAATGAAGAGGCTGGGCAAGAACAGCAGTGGCACTCAGCTGGGGACATGTCTCATGGTGAAAGCAAAGTCCGATGCTGTAAAGAATAATATTGCATAAGAACCTGGAATGTGAGGTCCATGAATCAAGGCAAAGTGGAAGTGGTCACACAGGAGATGGTAAGATTGAACGTCGACATTCTAGGAATCAGTGAACTAAAATGGACTTGAACAGATGAATTTAATTCAGATGAACATTATACCTACTACTGTGGGTAAGAATGCCTTAGAAGAAATGAAGTAGCCCTCATGGTTAACCAGGAAGTTTGATGCAGTATTTGGGTGCAACCTCAAGAAGAAAAGAATGGTCTCAGTTCATTTCCAAGGCAAACTATTCAACATCACAGTAATCCAAATTTATGTCCTATCCATTGATGCAAAAGAAGCTGAAGTTGACCGGTTCTATGAAGAACAACACCTTGCAGAATTAACAATAACAATAAAAGATGTCCTTTTCATCACAGGGGATTGGAATGCAAAACTAGGAAGTCAAGAGATAACTGGAACAACTGTATTTGGCCTTGAAATACAAAATGAAGCAGAGCAAAGGCTAACAGAGTTGTGTCAAGAGAATATGATGGTCACAGCAAACACTCTTTGCCAACAACCCAAGAGACGACTCTACACCTGGACATCATCGGATGGCAAATATTGAAACTAGACTGATCATGTTCTTGACAGTCAAAGATGGAGAAGCTCTATACAGTCAGCAAAAACAAGACCTGGAGCTGACTGTGGCTCAGACCATAAGTTCCTTATTGTCAAACTCAGGCTTAAATTGAAGAAAGTAGGGAAAACCACGAGGACACTCAGCTATCAGTTCAGTTCAGTTCAGTTGCTCAGTCGTGTCTGACTCTTCACAACCCCATGAACTGCAGCACGCCAGGCTTCCCTGTCCATCACCAACTCCCACAGTCTACCCAAACTCGTGTCCATTGAGTCGGTGATGCCATCCAACCATCTCATCCTCTGTCATCCCCTTCTCCTCCTGCCTTCAATCTTTTCCAACATTAAGGTCCTTTCAAATGAGTCAGCTCTTCGCATCAGGTGGCCAAAATACTGGAGTTTCAGCTTCAACATCAGTCCTTCCAATGAACACCTAGGACTGATTTCCTATAAGATGAACTGGTTGGAACTCCTTGCAGTCCAAGGGACTCTCAAGAGTCTTCTCCAACACCACACTTCAAAAGCATCAATCAAATCCCTTATGATTATAGAGTGGAGGTGACAAACAGATTCATGGGACTAGATGTGGTAGACAGAGTGCCTGAAGAACTATGGACGAAAGTTGGTAACACTGTATAGGAGCCAGTGACCAAAACCATCCCAAAGGAAAAAAAAAAAATGCAAGCAGGCAAAGTGGTTGTCTTAGAAGGCTTTACAAATAGCCGTGGAAAGAAAAGTGGAAAGCAAGGAAGAAAAGGAAAGACATACCTAGATGAATGCAGAGTTACAGAGAATAGCAAAGAGAGGTAAGAAAGCCTTCTTAAGGGAACAATGCAAAGAAATAGAAGAAAACAATAGAATGGGAAAGACTAAAGGTCTCTTCAAGAAAATTGGAGGTGTCAAAGGAACATTTCATGCAAGGATGGGCATGATAAAAGACAGAAATGGTTAAGGACTTAAAAGAAGCAATAGAGATAAAGAAGAGGTAGCAAGATACATAGAAGAACTATACAAAACGTTTTAAGCGGCCCAGTACCCATGATGGTGTGGTCACTCACACTCACCTAGAGCCAGACATCCCAGAGTGCAAAGTCAAGTGGGCCTTAGGAAGGAATACTATGAACAAAGCTAGTGGAGGTGATAAAATTCCAGCTGAGCTATTTCAAGTCCTAAACAATGCTGCTGTGAAAGTGCTGCACTCAATATGCCAGCAAATTTGGAAAACTCAGCAGAGGCCATAGGACTGGAAAAGGTCACTTTTCATTCCAATCCCAAAGAAGAGCAAAGTCAAAGGACATTCAAACTACGATACAACTGAGTTCATCTGACATACTAGCAAGGTTATACTCAAAATCCTTCAAGCTAGGCTTCAGCAGTACATGAACCAAAAAATTCCAGATGTAGAAGCTAGGTTTCAAAGATGCCGAGGAACCAGAGATCAAATTGCCAACATCCACTGGATCATAGAAAAAGCAAGGGATTTCCAAAAAAACTATCTACTTCTGCTTCATTGACTACGCTAAAGCTTTTGATTGCGTGGATCACAACAAACTGCGGAAAATTCTTAAAAAGATGGGAGTACCAGACCACCCTACCTGTCTCCTAAGAAACCTGTATGTGAGTCAAAAAGCAACAATTAAAACTAAACATGGAACCAGTTCAAAATTGGGAAAGGAGTATGACAAGGCTGTATATGGTCACCCTGCTTATTTAACTTAAATACTTAGAATATCATGTGAAATGCCAGGCTAGAGGAATCATAAGCTCAAGTCAAGATTGCAGGGAGAAACATCATCAGCCTCAGACAAGCAGATGATACCACTCTAACAGATAATGAAGAGGAACTACACAGCCTCTAGATGAGGGTGAATGAGTGAAAAAACCGACTTGAAACTCAGCATTCAAAAAACTAAGATCATGGCATCCAGTCCCATCACTTCATGGCAAACAGAAGAGAAAAAAGTGAAAGAAGTGAGAGATTTTCTTGAGCTCCAAAATCACTGCGAACAGCAACTGTAGCCCTGAAATTAGAAGACTCTCAATGGAAAACTGGAAAGCTACTCATAAAAGAATGAAATTAGAACACTTCCTGCACCATACACTAAGATAAATTCAAAATGGATTCAAGACCTAAATGTAAGATCAGAAACTATAAAACTCTTAAGAGGAAAACATAGGCAGAACACTCGACATAAATCAAAGCAAGATCCTCTAAGACCCACCTCCTACAGTAATGGAAATAAAAACAAGTGGGACCTGATTAAACTTAAAAGCTTTTGCACAGCAAAGGAAACTATAAGCAAGGTGAAAAGACAACCCTCAGATTGGGAGAAAATAATAACAATTGAAAAAACTGATAAAGGATTAATTTCCAAAATGTACAAGCAGCTCATACAACTAAATACCAGAAAAACAAAGAACCCAATTAAAAAATGAGAAAAAGACCTAAACAGACATTTCTCCAAAGAAGACATACAGATGGCTAACTAACACATGAAAACAACAAAATTCTATGAAGCAATTACCCTTCAATAAAAAAATAAATTAAAAAACAAAAAGACACTCCTTGGAAGAAAAGCTATGACCAACCTAGACAGTGTATTAAAAAGCAGAGACATCACTTTGCCAACAAAGGCCCATCTAGCCAAAGCTATGGTTTTTCCAGTAGTCATGAGCAGATGTGAGAGTTGGACCATAAAGAAAGCTGACTGCCAAAGAAACAACACCTTTGAATTATGGTGCTGAAGAAGACTAGAGCCCCTGGACAGGAAGGAGATCAAATCAGTCAATTCTAAAAGAAATCAACCATGAATATTCATTGGAAGAACTGATGCTGAAGCTGAAGCTTCAATATTCTGGCTACTTAATGCAAAAAGCCAACTCATTTTCAAGATCCTAATGTTGAGAAAGACTGAAGGCAAAAGGAGAAAGGGGTGGCAAAGGATGAGACATATGCTACAGATAGCATCACCAATTCAATGGACACGGATGTGAGCAAGCTCTGGTGGAAAAAAAAAAGAGTTCTTGTCGTGCTCCAGTCCAAGGAGTCACAAAGAGTCAGCCACAACTTAGCAATTGACCAAAAAAATATAACTGTTTACTTCTCATGACTCAAATCCTCAAAATAAGCTTTGTCTTTAGAAATAACAACAGATATAGTTTTGAATCTATTTATTAGAGAAGAAAGAGTTCTAAACACTTGGATTTAAAACATTATTTATGAGATGAAAAGGTTAAAAATAATAAAGTAATATCCTATTTTCAAAAAGTACACTTGTAAATATGCATAGGAAAAATGTTTAAAAGGGTATAGACACCAGACTGTTTAAGAATGGCCAAGTCCTGGTAATACAGTACTAAAACATTTTTGGTTTTTGTTCATCTACAGTTTCGAAATTTTCCATCATAAGCTCATATTGAAATCTGGCAACAGAAAAAAATTATAAACATGTACAATATGAATTATGTAACTTCTAGCAAATTTTAAGCCTGAGTACTAGTGTGCAGAAAAATAGCTAACTCAGCAGGTCTGACTGCTGTCCCTTAAAAGGTTTGCTAAAAAGATTGGCCCTTAGCTGGCACCCGAGAAGCTAGATTTTGCAAAGGCTCCTGACACTCTATAATTTTTAAGAGTGGTTCACTGCACCTAAAGAATTTGGTTTATGCTGAGCACTTGACTTCTGGAATTCTGGAATTTTGGCACATATTAAGGGGGAAGACACCTACATGACCAGGCCCCTATAAAAGTCTGGGCAATGAGTCACTAATGATCTCTCCTAGGAAGGCAACATCTCACAAGTGCTACCTGCTGCTGGAGGAATTAAGCATGCCCAGGGTGATCCCACAGGGAAAGGACTCTTGAAAACTTGCACCAGATTTCCCCAGGCCTTCAGTTCATATACCTTTCCCTTGGCTGATTTTGCTTTGTACCCTCTTACTGAAATAAATCATAAATAAATCAGCTGTGAGTACAACTATACCCTGACTCCTATGAGTCCTCCTAGAAATCACAGAACCTGGGAATAGTCATAAGAACCCTGACACCAGCTAGCCAATGTAAAAACAAGAAGTAAAGGGTATAGTACTCTTCTACTAATTTTTTACAATATCTCATGTCTGTGAAGACTAAAAATGTGTATTTCAAAAAGTGAACAGTCACATACTAACAGTTTAAAAACTACTGTGGGTTTTCCTAATTTCATATGTGTGGATATTTAAATAAGCATAAGTAAAGAGCAAATAAAGTAAATTATAAAATCAGGAGAAAACAGAAAAGTACTTAAGAGTCTTGTGTATAAGGACCTCACACTTAAGTGATAAGTAAATGTAACAGTATATAAGTTAGTATAATATATATATATATTCAATTGATCAAAATAAGCACCAAAATATGTGAAACATTACAACTGTTTAAATACAGTTGTAAAAAAAATGTTACTTGTTAAAACTGAAGGAAGTCATTGGGGAGCAAAATATTAGATCAATGGCTATGTTAAGCTCAGGGGTATACTAAAAACCAACAAGAAACACTTTACATGTGAAATCAAATTATAATACCATAAATAGTTCATTTACCTTAATTGTCTGTTCAAATGCTAAGGCAGATTGTAACATCATTGGTCTCTGACTCTGAATCATCTGTTGATCAATAGAATTGTAAAAATGTGCCACCTACAAAGAAGAATCCCAATTAGCAATAATTAATATTAAACAGCACACTTAGCTTTCAATTCTTCTTCGTCTGTAATTATTTGAATGGAAATATTAACCCTTCTCAATTACACAATTTAACAACAGATTAGCTTCTCATCTCCAATAGAGCATCTATGCATGCACTAATGCACAACAGCAACAAGTGTAAGTACGTGCTGAGTTCCTCTAATTTGCCAAGTCAAGTTCTGGGGGCTGATTAAACAAAGACTATTAAACCTAGTCCCTGAAATCAAGAATTTCACAGTCTCACAGGGAATCAGAGGAAACCATAAAGCATGTTAAAGTGCTAAAAAAAAAGATGAACTCTTCATGCAATTCTTGAAACCAATTCCTTTGTCAGTATATAACACAATGATTTATTCATTTCTCAAACCAAAAAAATCTTTTGAGTTTTCCTTAATTCTTCTCTCACATCCCATATGAGTAGAAGTCTCTTGACTATACCTTCAAAATATATGTTTTGAATATATTCATATACTGAATTGAATCCCTTCCCCACCTCCATCAGCATCACCCCATTTCAAGCACCCTCATCTCCTGGCAAGACCAGTACAACAGTTTCCTAACTGGTCTCTCCTTCCAACTGCAGTCCAATGGTCTAGTCAAAGTAGCCAGAACAGTCCTTTTTTAAAACATAAAGCCTATCTTTTACCTACTCAAAATCTTCAAATGAATCCCCAATGCATTTGAGAATAAAATGCAAAATCCTAAAATCCTTACCTTAAAACCTCCAATGGTTTGTCAACACACTGAAGAATGAAACTCAAATCCAAAATCGTACCCTGGTACGTTATACACACACTGGCCTTCAGTCCTGCACAACCCCCTCCTGAACCGCACTGTCGCCAAGCTGGCCTCCATGTTGTCTCTCTAACTCTGGAGTCTTCCCTAAGAAACTCTCCACGTCATTCATTCCCTCTGCCTGCAACAGTCTTCCTCCAGATATCCGCATGGTTCTCTCACTCATTTTATGTCATGTCTCTTATTACCTCTTCATTAAGGTCTCCCCTGACCATTCTTTATAAAATGGCAGGATCTGTCACACCCCTCTAAGAACTACGCTTTCTTTGTCTTCAAATATGTGCTCATCACTACCTTATACTGTGCTACTCAAGCATTTGCTATTTCCCATAATAGTGTTACAGGTAATAGTGTCACATGTTTGTTGAATTAATCAGTGAGTCAAAAATTATAATAATAATAGAGATACCTACAAGGAATAGTGGTGGACAAAAGAGGACACTGCTAGCTGTCAAGGGCAAAGGAGAGGTTCAGGGAAGATCAAGGGGACACTGTGGAGTGAATTTAACTAAGGACTTTAAAGACACTGTCTTAATTTTTGTATTCACAGCATGTCACAAAGTTCTTGGTACAGAGCAGGTGCTAAAAAAATATTTAACTAATTTTATAGCAAGTCATTTCTTTCTTCTAACATGCACAAAAATGTACTTGGTGGGGAATACTCACTCTACTTATTCTGTATCATAATAGCAGTTCCAGAAAAAGCCCCGTCAGGAAAAACAGAAGCAAAATAATACATAAAATGACAGCAATCTGGCCAGACTGTTATCTGTCAAACATCCTACTTCATACTCCGCACTCTAGCTAAATGTGTGCTCACGAGTTAAGGTATATATACATGAGACTTCCCTGGTGGTCCCGTGGTTAATGATCCACCTGCCAACGCAGGCAGGGGACACTGGTTCAATCCCGGGTCTGGGAAGATCCCGCATGCCACAGAGGAACTAAGGTCAAGCACCACCACTACTGAGCCCGCAGGCTCCAGAGCCCACACTCCACAATGAGGGAGCCCCAGCTGGCCACAACTGGAGAGAGTCCACAGGCAGCAGCAAAGGCCCAGCACAGTCAAAATAAACACGGGAGCAAAGACAGACACACAGATTCCTGTGGCTGTTCTTCTAGGAGTAAACACAAATAATGCCAGATGACCAATCATTCATCCTCTAAGATTTTATTTTGCTACACTAAATACTTAGGATAGAGAAGTCAGCAAGCTTCTCAGCTTTTAGAATATAAAGTCCCTCATTCTTCCTTGTGTCTTGAGAAAACATATGTATACTCTTTCAAACTCACATCAAACATCATCCCTCTGTAAAGATTTATCTGATACTATCCCTGCCCTGGGCTTCCCTGGTAGCTCAGCTGGTAAAGAATCTTCCTGCAATGCAAGAGACCCTGGGTTGGGAAGATCCCCTGGAGGAGGGTATGTCAACCTACTCCAGTGTTCTTGCCTGGAGAATCCCATGGACAGAGGAGCCTGGTGGGCTACAGTCCACGGGGTCACAGAGAGTTGGACATGACAGAGCGGCTAAGCACAGCAGCACATCTCTACCTTACCCAGGAAAAGGAATGAAAACCCCCACCTCTGTTCTTTCACAGGACTTGCTGAAATCTATCTATAATATTGTTGCTGTTTTTTAGTCACTAGTCGAGTCCAACTCTTTGCAACCCCATGGACCTCAGCTCGGTAGGCTCCGTTGTCTACGGGATTCTTCAGCCAAGAATACTGGAGTGGGTTGTCACTTGCTTCTCCAGGGATCTTTCCCACCCAGACATAACACTCATGTCTCCTGCACTGGCAGGCAGACCCTTGACTGCTGAGGCACCAGGGAAGCCCGTCCATGACACAGCACTCCATCCACTTATGCACATGTCATCATTACATGAGTTGTAATGGAGTAAACACTGGCTTTGGACTCAGGGAGACGCGGTATCAGATTCTAGCTTCACAAATCACTAGCGGTGTAGCACTGGAAAACCTGTGTTACAAATCTGATCCCCAATTAGATCAGTAAAACTGGCAGTGGGAGTAAACTGAAATAACATAAATACAGTATTTACCAGAAAGCCTGATATTTAATAAGAACTCAATGTTTAGTTTGCTTTCTCCCACTAGACGAGTGGTTCTCAACTGGTCTGCACCCAAAAGGACGTTTGGCAATGTCTGGAGATATTTTCAATTGTAAGGACTAAGTAGGTGCTACTGACCAGAGATGCTGCTAAACATCCTACAATGCACAGGCCATCCCTCACAAAAAAAAAGTAGTCCAAAATGTCCAAAGTGTCAAAGTTGAGAAGCCTTACACCTGAGTATGATAGTAATATATTCATTTTTATAAATTCACTACACTGCACCTGGCCATACAAGTGCTCAATGGATCTTTGTTGGATGAAGCAACACATGAGAAAGTAAATACACAAAAGATACTGCTCCTGTCCTCTATTAATTAAATGAGAGAAAAAATGTAAAACTCCAGTACTACATAAATGTGTTCTAAGCATCACTTGCACACTGCATACAAAATAAAGAACCATCAATTAAAAGAAGACACAACAAATAAACTGTTGAGCTGCATGTTAAAGGATTACTTGGAATTCTTCAACCAGAGGGAACAGGAATCAGTGCAGAGACAGGTTCAGAGAAGAGCCAAGGCTCATATTACCGAAGTAAGGGGTGCAACGCGAAGGGGATGAGTATCCACCATGTTCAATAAAGGCAGCTAGGGCATGATTAAGAAAGGCCTTGGATACTATGCTAAGGAGAGAGACAATGAGGTAATAACAGTCGGTTTTAAACAGGCAAATGATTTGATGACAGTGTGCTTCAGGAAGAATGAGGAAATGAGCAAAAACAGAAACCTGTCCACCAGTTGGATAATTTTCTAAGAATCGGCCCCCAGCAGGCAGACAGAGGGCTCTTAATTAGAAAGCCCTTTAGGGTCCATGATAGTAACATGAAAGAAAAAAGAAAAAAAGAGAAAAAATAATAATCTATTTTTCCAAATGCTTTGAGAATGAAAAGCAGTAACAGTAATACCTCAAGCTAATAAAATTCCCAAATGGAGGATTACAAAGCAAAGTTTATATGCAGTCATTTACAAACTATAACTTCATAAGACTTAATGGTGCTATTCTATTAGCCTAATAAAATCAAACACAGAAAACAAAGCCCTTAAAATATTCTAATGTAATAAACTCAGAATAGCCATGTTTTCAAAAATATCATTTCATACTTGTTTCAGAATAATTGCTTGCTTGCAGAATTTCTGTGCAATGTTTGCAACTTGCTGTATTTTGGCAGGAATAACAAAGCCAAGTGCAGAAAGCTGACGAACTTCTCTCAGAAGAATCACCAACCGATCTGAATAATGCACTTTTAAAGATCCATCATTAGGATCCAACTCCATAATTCGGCTATTAGCCTCAATACTACAAAACAAAGTAAATAACTTTTTGAATTTCAAAAGTTCATGTTCTCACTCTTTTGACTGATTAAAAATGCAACAGTTTTTACGACTTTGCTGTAAACATAAAATTGTTGTTCTTTACTAAGTCATGTCCAACTCCTTTGCAACCCCACAGACTATTACATATAGTCCATGAGGCTCCATTGTCCATGAGACTTTCCAGGCAAAAATACTGAAGGAGGTTGCCATTTCCTTCTTCAAGGGATCTTCCCCACCCAGGGACTGAACCCACATGTCCTGCATAGGCAGCTGGGTTCTTTACCACTGAGGCACCAGGGAAGCCTAACAAACAAAATCAACTCAAGTAAAAAACGGTTTTTAATTATATTTTTCAAATTATATTTATTTCATATAGCATTTCACAATTCAGATCTTGATAACAAGCTATAATATCCAAAATATACCATCATATTAATATTTCAGCCAAGCAGTCTTTGAACTCAGAAAAATCAATCTTGTGAACTTCAGCTACGACTCAAAATAGACATCAAATCCATCATAATTTTATTCATTTTCTAAAACATATTTCAGATTTTTAGTCAGTCTATCTGATTCTTTAATACTTTTATTAAGGATCAATAATAAAGAATATTAAAATAGGAGTAGAGATACTCAAATATTTCATTCCTCTACTCTTTGTTTCACTATGTAAAGACTGTCTTTTCTGATTCTTCTAAAGCCACAACAGCAAAATTTACACTGGGCCACTCAAGTCTCCCTGGATTGTGAAAATGCTGAGATAAATTAAATTTAAAGTACTACTATTTTATGATCCTTCTTTCAGAATCAGGTTTATATAATACTCTTTCTTTCAAATCACTTTCATAATTAGGAGAACTTGCAGGTCTTAGAAAGCTACTGAAAAGCAAAGAACTAATTTATTCGGTCTACTTAATTACACATAAAATGAAGCATAATAAAGAGCAGATACTTTAAAATGGCTTAAAATAATAATTTAGCCCAAACTGTCCAAACTTCCCAGGTGGTACAGTTGTAAAAAGAACCCGCCACCGCAAGAGACACAAAAGATGCAGCTTCAATCCCTGGGTTGGGAAGATCCCCTGGAGAAGGAAATGGCAACCCTACTCTAGCACTCTTGCCTAGAAAATTCCATGAACAGAGGAGCCTGGTGGGCTACAGTCCATGGGTCTCAAAGAGTTGGTACATGATGACTGACTGAGCACATACACACAAAAACTGTCCTACAAGAACACAAAGCCTCTCAGAAAATTATAACAGTGATACTTTTTGCCTTTATTTGAAACTAACATTCAAAGTTAGTTTCTACATTCCAGCACATACTGAAATATGTTCCAAAACATATTTATTTCTATGTGACAATGATGGGTTTACCAAAAAAAAAAAAAAGTGAGAGTCGGAAGTTTCATCACCAAATAAGAAAGAAATAGGTTGAACAAAGTTAAACTGGGTTTTTTTACTGCAGATCGCAGCCCTTCTGATGCACTATCTTACACAGTGGATCTCCACCACAGCTGTAATGATAAATGTGCTAATTCTCCAAAACCACCTGACCAAACAACTGTTTACTTTGGGTGGAGGGGGCAGTGTTGGATCACCTCTCATATTTTAGGTTCACAGTAGAGAGGGAAATAATTAAATGGCATAAAGTTATAATCATTATGCTTTAGCATCTTTAGTTCTTTCATTATTTTTCCAAAGCCAAAATGCAAGATAAAGAGAAAAAAAAATCATTCATTCAGTTTAGGAAACTACCACTTTGGCCTAATTATTCATTGCAGCAGTATAGGCAAAACAAACAGAATTTCATATTATGCCAAAGTTACTTTTAAAAAGTACCAAGTTTCTAAAAATGAAAACATGGCAAGTTTTTAAAAATATGGACAGTAACACACTGGGGAAAGCTGACCTGAACAAAGAAACAATGGTTTTTTTAGGCCATCCATTTTAGATACCCATTAGAATAATAAGGTCAACCAATTAAATTACATTCAATATAGCTTAATAAATATTTACAAACCCTTACTATATTAGACACCAAAAAGAAACATTCTTCATCCCAAGGAGCTTAAAAAAATGAAATTTTCATTTTACAATGTATGTATGGGGGGTATATAATCTTAATGTAAAAACATAGGAAATCATTCATGTACCAGTAACAAAAAACCATGGAGCACGAAAGCCTAATTTCAAATTAAGAATCTGCTGTTCTGGGGAATAGATATTAGAAACAAAGGAAAGGGGGTCAAAGTTTCCAACTTAAATGATTTAAAAGTTGATCATCAAAAACTAACCAAAAAGAAAACAATCTTGTCACTGAATTAATAATATAAGAAAAAAGATTCTTATGTAGATTTCACTGTGTAGGATACTTATACTTACCACAAACCAGATTTGGAATCAGACAAACCAGACTGAATATCCCTGGACCAATCATCAAATTGTTCTTGTTCATATAGTTTAAACTGGTCTAAGAGATCTTCGGCAGTTCGATGGAAAGATCGAAACCCTGACAAGTCAGATAAAAGAGCTTCTGCAATCTTGATTGTATCATCCACCTTAAAAAGCCAAATTACAAGAATATTTATTATTTAAATTCCAAAAAAAATTACCATAAAATCAGCGCCTTTCTCTGGTCTGTGATACAGAAACTATTTTCCCATTTGTCTATAAACAGTAAAATAGAAGATTTTTCCAGTGAATTTAAGAATATCAACTGCTACTTTACTTCGGAATTACACCATCTCAGAATAGCAAAACATAGAGGATAACACATACAAGGAATAATTTGAAGGGCACGATAAAGGAAATTTAGATGAAACTCCCAGAACTCAACATCAGTCCTAAATACATTATGCGGTACTTTAAGCCCTTTACTAAATGCTCTGGTTAAGAGCACAAACAATAATTAGGCCAATTTGGATGCCTGTTAAAGAAGAAAAATGCGTTTCCTCCACAACTATACAAAGAGCAATGCAGCATTTTGGAAAGCTGACTGACAAAAGTAAGCAGAATTTTAGAGAAAAAACATCAAAATATAAACTTAAATAAGTAGAATTCTCAAATATGCTAGTCTTTATAATTCTACTACTAATAATAATAATTTGCTTGCTCTTAATCATAAAACCAACTAATATTTATGAGTCAAATGCAAGATATTGTACCACACACTAATCAGTAAGCATACAAGATTCTTAGATCAACTTTGATAATAATAAAACAATAGTCTTTTAAATCTATAAATTGCCACCACTACCTTAAGCAATACCATAATTACCTTTTTCTCTATTCCTTTAACTTCCTTTCAACCTAAGATGATTTATTTATATAAACATATTTATAAATATACACTTTGCAACTACCAGGATCCTGTAAAAATACAATTCAAATAATTTAAAAATCCTTTGAAAATTATAGACTTTTCATATTTTTCAGTTTTTCAGAATTCTAATTATCACATGAAATTAGATGGAAATGTTTTCTTAATGTTTTCACTACAGTTCTAGATTGCCTTTACATTAATTTAGCATATTTCACAATGCGTGTCCTTCAACTTTTATTTAAATGAATACCTTCAGTTCCAGCTGGCGAACCCAAACTATATTATTGACAACTTCAGAAAGGTTTTTGCCAGCAAGTGGTCCAGATGCATCACCAGGAATCCCACGGCATCTATTTTCAAAATCTGATCGAAAATCTATAAACATTTAAATCATATAAATGATTACATACATTCAGCAAAGTTTTCCAAAATGCCTTCTATGTACCAAACACTATGTCAAATATTGTCATAGAAAAATAGTAACAGTTGGCCATCCTCAGGGACCTCATCATGTGCCAAGTGAAAGAAAGGAAATAATCAGCTAATTCTAAAAGCCTGTCATCTATTACAGAAACAATAAATTAATCTTCAACATACAGATGTCATAAAAATATCTTAATCAAAAATGGTATACAACAAAAGAAAGTAATCTACAAAAATAATTTTCAAACAAACACTATAATCTCTGATAAACTTTTACCTTTAACTGAGTCCATAAGTCTTGCCAATAAAGTTTCTCTTTCTAGCATCAATTCTTTGCTTATGGTTGGACGCTTCACCAACTCTTTATATTTCAGAAATGCTTGAAGAAGCTAATACAAACCAAAATGAGTATATGTTCATCCCAAATGAATTAACTAGGTAAAAACATGTGTGTCTCCTCAAATAGCTTAAGAGAAATATTAAAAAATTAAATATTTCAATATTTTACCTGTTGTGGACTATCCTGAATTTCTGAAATATAGTTTTTCAATTTTCCTGCTATTTTTTGTTCTGCAGGTGCAATCATTTTTTCATACTGAGACACTGCAGCTTTCCATAAAGGCTAAACAAATAACAATACAGTTAGACTTTATTACTTTCAAAACTTGCCTTTAAAAAGAACAACACAAATAGGAAATTTTGCAGACAAACACATATATAAACTCAACCTCAGTATATGGATTATATTGCACAGGATTCAAGCCAGCAAAAGGTTCAAATACTCGAGCCAGGCATATGATTTTCTCATCACTGGCAGGTGAAAAATAGAGAAGTTTCTCATGAATTGTTCTAACAGCCAAGACCTAAAACATAAAACATTAAAACAAGAAATTCACTCATATCAGTAAATCAACACAAATAATCCAAAATCTAAAGTTATGGGGCAAAAATTTCTTTTAACCTCGGTTTTTTGAAATGAAAAATAAAACTGAAACTATAAACTTGATAATTATGACTCATCAATACTCAAAGTGATGCTCAAAGACACACCATACTATCAATCAGTGTGCTCAAATCTAGTGAATACATATAAAATCTAAATATTTTTAAACTGTGTTTAATTCTTACTTTAACTAAAGTTTTAATCTCTCCTCCTTACTATAGCAAACCTTCTGATTTTCAGTGGTCTGCATTAAATTTGCTCTTCTAATAATGGAACAATATGCTAACAACTCCATTATGTGTAACTTACAAACAGTTGGAAAACATTTCATTTTGTATTTAAATTTTCTAACCATCAAAAAGTAATTAAAAGGCTAAGTAAAAATGCTATAATCTTTCATTTGTGTTGAAAATATCAGCACAAATTCACAATTTATTTTTCCCTTGATAAAAACAAAAATACTGATTTAACAATGCTGTCTACTGAGAAAGCCTAAAAGCACTGATAGTTAAATGTTTACTACTTCATCAACCAGACTGTTGTCACTAAACACTATTTCCCTTTAACAAGAACCGGGACCTTTGGAGAAATGACTAATTCCACATACAAAATGGAAAATGTAGAAGATGGGCTGGCACATTTTGAGAGGTCTGAATGCAAAAAAGTTACCAAAGAAATACTGGATTCATATCAAAATGACACAGACACAACTTAAAGGGGTATTCTTTGCACAAAGGTGGGACAATTTGAGAATAGTAATAATAACTACAAAAATAAATACAACAGGTTGAAACTTATAAAATATTAAAAAATCATAGGTTCATAATGATATTATTTAAAAAATCATTGTTGCCTATGAAACTTACTATGATACTAACTTACTATGCATTGTTCTAAAAAGTGATAAACAAAAAGAAAAAAGTAATTGTCTGTATTGCCATTCCTACACAAACTATATTTCAGGTACCTAAAAACTGATAGAAAGTTCTTCCATCATCACCAGTAAATGCAGAAAGAATAGAATTAAAATACCATTATCTTCCAACTTCTTACAATCAATCATTAATAAAAAGTTGGTGAACAGCATTTTAACAGATAAATTAGATTAACCATACATGAACCCACAGACCAAACTTAACTCATGAAAAGTGGGAAAACCAGACACCACTTGCCTCCTTTAATGTATTACCATATGTGACTGCCTATGAAGAAACCTGGTTCAAGTAAACTAACATTTAGCAACTAAAAATATTTCTGAGACAATCAGTCAACTTGTATATTGATTACATAAACAATGATATTAAGAAATTATTCTCATTTTGTTGGGTGCGATATTGATATTATGATTATCTTTTAAGAGTAAAAGTACAAGAGTTCATGGATTGGCTTTAAAAATATTTCAGCAAAAAAAAAAAAAATGGAAGGCAGGGAGGACAAAGATGGATCAAGAACTGAACAATGCCTGTGGCTGTTGAGACTGACATTCATTATACCATGTTACTTTTACGTCTGCTTAAAGTTTCTAATAAGAGGTTAAAAACAGCAACAGCAGGCATTCCCTGTCAGTCCAGTGGTTAGCATTCAGCACTTTCACTGCCTGGGCCTGGGTTCAGTCCCTGACCCAGGAACTAAGACCCTCCAAGCCACATAGTACAGGCAGAAAAAAATGAAATAAACTACCAAAACAACAACAAAAAAATCCCCAGAGAACAATGATTCCCTTAAGCACAAAAGGAAAAAGTCAGCTCTGCAATCTTCGCCTGCCTCTTCAAGTTAAATATATCAGTTCTATACTGAAACTCTAATTTACATAAACTAAAGCAGCTGTTTCAAATATTACCACTGAATACTCCCTAAAATACTGTCTCTGCTTGCAAATAATTTCAATAACCAAGAGGAAGTCTGAGAGCTTTCATACATAGACAAGGGGGTTATCTTTTTTTATAACAAACAACAACAAAATAGAAGTTCATGACTTGAAAACTGAAGAGCCACACAACAAAGAAAAAGAAAGGCAGTGGCAACCAGCACTTGGTACCCACCGGGCATCCGATACTGCCCCACACAACTGCATAAATCATCCCACATGAACGTGAGCTCTTATTCTCTCCCAAAAGTTTAAATGGTTTCTATCAGATGTGTAGTTCTTAATAATTATAAAATGCACTCTCAAACAAATGAGCACCTACTTCACACTTGAAAACAAAGATCCAAATGAAGATACCTCTTCAAGGCGTTTGCCAAGTTTGTCAAGTGTTTCAGGAACATATTTTTCGCTTTTCCACGGGTGAGGAACACAGCGCTGCCACACCTGACCTGTCAGGTGACTACAGGCAGTCACCCACTGTTCACAAATTGAAATACCAGCTTTCATATTTTCCTTCACAAGGTAATAAGGATCTTCCCAGAGGTTCAAAGTTCCCAACTTCTTCTGAACAAATCTTCCAAATGAACCACCTAATAAGGCGCGAAACAAACTTTTTAATGAACATATCTTTTTAGCAAATAACTATGGAATACATGCTTTTTATTAAATTAAAATGATATAAAAATTAACAAGTCAACAATCTATGAAATACCACATCCACACCTTTAGACAGGCACTGTTAATAACAAATATTTTTTAAAAACACACACACACACATGTATTTGTATCTTTGCATCTTTCATTATATTGTGTATCTTTGAGGCGTAGAAATATACAGAGAATTTTTTAAAGGCCTCAGTCCCACAGTATGGATATGACACTACATAATCAGTTCTCAACTGCTATTTGTTTCTACTCTCATTTTACAAACAATGCTGTAATAAATGTCCTTTTATGTACACCTTTATGTACTTGTCTACTAGGTCCTTAGGAAAATAATGAGAAAGGTATATTCTAAGTCAAAAAGTATATTTTTTTATCGACAGATAATCCAATATATATTAAACTTTTCAGTTGGTTAAAAATAAAGTCTAAATTAATACATGCATTTTTTTACATACATAAAATTTTTTTACATACATAATTTGATTATCAAAGAATTTGACACTATGATTTAAATTAACCAACTATGTACAAATATCTACTTAAATAATCCTATATAATTTGCTCTAAGAGTTACTTTAAGCAACAATTACTCTATTAAGAAGTTTTCAGAGAAGGACTTAAAGGAAAAAATAGAAAATAAAATAAGGCAAGCTTCCAAAATTTCAAAAGTGTATTTCTTTACTAGTACCTATAATATCTAAGAGATGTAACATTCGTGATTCAGGATAATGATCATGCTCTGTCTGTCTCCACACATCATCTACAACATCCCGAGTTGTCTCCACCAAGTCAACCACTTCCAATAAGGACAGACCATCCAAGTTATAAAATTCCTAAAACAGAAATGCATTCATTTTTAAACATAATCGTATTTGCACCTAGGGCAATATAAACAAAACGTTGCCAGAGTTTTTCAAATGCTACGATTCTAACATCTGCCATTATTTTCTTCTCTTCTTCTATCATATGCTATAAAACTTATTTATGCAAATACCCTATCTGACCCTTCACAAACATAAATTTCATAAAAGCCAGAAGAAAAAATTAGAATTGCATAAACCCTATAAATTTATTTTTACCCTTGGCCTGATTTCCTCTAAATTTGGATTCATTTCTTTTACTTATCCAATAGAGTGTTTATTTAACACTATATATACACACTACTTTTTTCACTTCATTTATCCTTATTCATTCATTTCCTGGGTTGCACAATGCTACCAACAGTACAAATCTAGTAAATGGTATATTGTTCTAAATTTCATCACTGCCACAAAAAAAGTTTTAAACCACTTCAAACACTTAATTCAAATAACAATAATGAAATAATATTTAGAACGAATAAAAAACTATTAAATATTTATTTTGAAAAGAACAAATTTTTGTAAAAAAACAAAATGGTCACTTATTTAACCTCTCCATAGATATATCAAGGAATAATCAATCTATAAAGTATCAAACTAAGACTTTTTATATTTCAGATTCTTCCAAACTGCTAATTTGAAAAAAGTGCACAATATTCCCAAAGAACATATTACAGCCACATGAACAAACCTCTTAATATTGGGTTTCTCATTTTTTCCTATCTACCTGCATAAAAGTAATTATATTTTTGAGAAAAATATTTTCTAGTCATTAGAATTTAACTTTTTTAGAAGTTTGGACTTCTAAGTTGTACTCATTTTAAATATATATCTTAAGTAAACTCTGCTACATCTTAAGAATATATTTTGTCCAGAGCCATCAAATAATGATTTTAAAACAGAGATAAAGCTAATAAAAATTGAATGCTACACTATTTCTATCAAAACCTGATATATAACTATATATGAATCACATACTCTTGCAATTGTTTCAAATAATTCTTTAAAATAACTGGCTCTTTCTTTGCTAATCTGTTTACTTCCACGATGAGCTTGTTCTATCCAAAACTGGAACTCATCACTTGGTGTAAGAATACCTGAAAAGTGAAAAGGAAAAATAAGAAATATCAACTATTATTATGGTCATCATTTTGAAATGTAAAGAAATAATGAAATACTATATTTTGTGTACCAGGAACTAATACATTATTGTAAGTCAATTATAACTTCAAAATCTCACAAGCAAATAAACTAATAGAAAAAGAGATTAGACTGCTGATTACCAGAGGTGGGGAATAAGGAGAGGAGGAAGTGGATGAAGCTGCTCCAAAGGTACAAACTACTAGTTATAAGATTAAATAAGTAGTAAAGATATAATGTACAACATTATAAATGTAAACAGTGCTGCTTTATGTTATATATGAAAGTTCTAAAGATAATATATCCTAAGGTTTCTTATCATAAGGGAAAATTTTTGTTTAACTTTGTATCTACAACATAATGGATATTCACTAAACTTACTGTGACAACCATTTCATGCTGTATGCAAGTCAAATTATACTGTACACCCAAAACTTACATAATGCTACATGTCAATTATCTCAATAAAACTAGGAAAAAGAAGGAAACAATTAAAACTGAAAAGCCAGAAAGTAACTGGTTTTATTTGCTGATTTTGCACATTTCTGTACTATTCACAAAGTACAGAAATGAATTTTACAATTTCTATGAACAAAAATAAACAATAAAACAGCCCCTAAACAATTAACAAAATGGCAATCAGTACACTCTTATCAATAAGTACTTTAAAATGCCTGAATGGATACAAAAACAAAACCCATATATATGTTGCCTCCTAGAGACTTGTTTTGGATCTAAAGTCACACTGAGACTGAAAGGGGATAGGAAAAGATAGGCGAAGTAAATAGAAATCAAGAAACCAGTACTTATGTCAGATTAAAAAAATAAAGACTGTCACAAATAATAAAGAAGGATATTAATGATTAGTGATCAATCCAAGAAGATATAATACAATGTAAGTATATATACAATCAACATAGGAACATCTAATACATCAAGCAAATATTAATGGACATAAGGGAAAAACTGACAATAACAAATTCATAGTAGGGAACTTTAACCTCCCACTTACATCAACGGACATATTCAGACAGAAAATGAATAAGGAAACAATGGCCTTAAACAACACATTAGACCAAATAAACTTAATAGGTATATATAGAACATTATATTCACAAGCAGCAAAATATACATTTATTTAAAATGTATATGGTACACTCTCTAGGAGAAATCACATGCTAGGCCACAAAAACAAGACTCAGCAAATTTTAAAACCTGAAATTAGATCAAGCATCTTTTCTGACTACAATGCTCTGAGACAAGTAAACAACTGGCAGGAAAAAATTGCAAAAAGAAAATATCACAAACAAGTAGAGGCTAAACAACATGCTACAAACAATGGATCATAGAAGAAAATTTTTTAAAATACATGAAGAAAAATGAAAATAAAAATACAACTATCTAAATCATAATGCAGCAAAAGCAGTTCTAATAGGGAAGTTTATAGTGATACAGCCTATTCCACAAAACAAGAAAAGTCTCAAACTATCTGAATTTACACCTATAGTAACTAGAAAAAAAGAATAAATAAAACCAAAAGTTAGCAGAAGGAAAGAAGTCATAAGATCAGAGCAGAAATAAATGAAACAGGAACTAAAAAGTAATAGATCAATGAAACTAAGAGCTGGTTCTTTAAAAACAATAAACATTATTGATAAACTTTGCCACATTCATCAAGAAAAAAGAACAGAGGGCCAAAATCAATAAAATCAGAAATGAAAAAGGAACTGACACCACAAAAATTCAGAGTCATAAGATATTATTAAGAACAATTATACACCAATAAAATGGACAACCTAGAAGAAAAGGACAAATTCCTAGAAAGTAGTTTCCCAAGATTAACTTAGGAAGAAACAGAAAAATATGAGAACAACTATCAGTAATGAAACTGAATCAGTAAAAAACAACTCCCAAGTACTGCAGTCCAGAACTAGATGGCTTCACACATCACATGGTTTGGTGAAGTCTACCAAATATATAGAGAAAATTTAACACCTATCATTCTCAAATTATGCCAAAAACTACAGAGGAAGGCATCCTTCCATAATCATTTTCCAGGGCCAGCATCTCCCTAAAATCAAAACCAGACAAAGAATCACGAAAAAGGAAAATTTAAGGTCAGTATCACAATATATATATAGGTGCAAAATTCCTTAACAAAATATAAGGATATCAAACTCAACAATACAGTAAAAGGACCACATACCAGTCAAGTGGGATTTATCCTAGAGATGCGGATGATTCAATATCCAAAAATCAATCAATGTGATACCACATTAACAAAGTGAAGAATAAAAAATCACAAGATAACCGCAATAAATACAGAAAAATGTTTGACAAAAGTAAGCATCCATTTATGGTTAAAAACTCTCAACAACAAAGTGGGGTATAGAGGGAACATAATCAAGGACATATGTGATAAGCCCACAACTAACATCATACTGAAGGGTGAAAAGCTGAAAGCATCTCCTCTAATATCAGAAACAAGACAAGGATGGCCACTCTCACCCACTTTTATTCAACACAGTATTGGAAGTCCTAGCCACAGCACTCAGACAACAAGAAGAAATAAAAGGAATCCAAACTGGAAAAGAAGAAGCACAATGGTCACTGTTCGCAGATGATACTATACATAGGAAATCCTCATGTTGCCACAAAAAAAAAAAAGTAGATCTCATCAATAAATCTGGTAAAACTGCAAGATACAAAATACAGAAACCCATTGTATTCTTATACACTAACAAACTACCAGAAAGAAAAATCAAGAAAACAACCTCATTTATAATCACACCAAAAAAGAATAAAATACCCAGGAATAAACCTACCTAAGAAGGTAAAAAAGCCTAAATGCAGAATAGTATAAGATACTGATTAAAAAATTGAACAGAAATGGAAATATATACCATGTTCATGGATTAGAAGAATTAATATTGCTATAATGAGCATACTACCCAAGACAATCTACAGATTCAATTCAATCTCTACCAAAATACCAAAGGCATTTTTCACAGAACTAGAAAAAGAGATCTTAAAGATTGTCTAGAAACACAAAAGACCCCAAACAACCATAACAATTTTGAGAAAGAACAAAGCTGTAGTTATCATATTCCCTGATTTCAAATGATACTGCAAAGCTATAATCATCAAAACAATGTGATACTGATACAAACACAGATACACAGACCAATGGAAAGAATAGCAACCCCAGAAATGAACTCACACTTATGACAACTGATGTCGCTGCTGCTGCTGCTGCTAAGACACCCAGTCGTGCCCAACTCTGTGCAACCCCATAGACGGCAGCCCACCAGACTCCTCTGTCCCTGGGATACTCCAGGCAAGAGTACTGGAGTGGGGTGCGATTGCCTTCTCCGAATGACAATTAATAGATAACAAAAGAGGAAAGAATATACAATGAGGAAAAGATAGCCTCTTTGATAAAAGATGTTGGAAAAACTGGAGTTACATGTAAAAGAAGTAACTGGATTTTTCTCCACGATCATATACAAATATAAGCTCAAAATCCATTAAAGACTTAAATGTATAAGACCTGAAACCATAACTTCTAGAACAAAACAGAGAGAGGACACTCTTTGTCACTGTTCTTAGTACTATTTCCTTGAATCTGTCTTCTCAGGCACTGGAAATTGAAGCAAAAATAAACATATAGAATTACATAAAACTAAAACGTTTTTATACAGCAAAAGAAGCTATCAACAAAATGGAAAGGCCACCTACAGAATGGGAGAAAATATTTGCAAATGACGTTTCTGATAAGGGGCTGAAAGTGAAAAGTGAAGGTGTTAGTCGCTCAGTCGTGTCTGACTCTTGGCAACGCCATGGACTGTAGCCTGCCAGGCTCCTCCGTCCATAGGATTTTCCAGGCAAGAATACTGGAGCAGGCTGCCATTTCCTTCTCCAAGAGATCTTCCTGACCCAGAGATCAAACCCAGGTCTCCTGCATTGCAGGCAGATTCTTTACAGTCTGAGCCACCAGGGAAGTCCAGTAAGGTGCGGAAGGGGGGTTAATATTCAAAATATACAAAGAATTCATATAACTCTATATCAAAAAATAACATTGCTTTGTTATTAAAATTTTTTTTAAATAGGCAGAGGATTTGAATAAACATTTTTCCAAAGAAAAGAAACAGATGGCCAACAGGCACATGAAAAATGGGAGGGAAAGTAGAGCAGCCATTATGGAAAACAGCATGGAGATTGCTCAAAAAATTAAAACTAAAACTATCATATGATCCAGCAATTACACTTCTGGGCATTTATATGAAAAAAAACAAAAACATTCATTAAAAAAGATATATGTTCTCCTATATTCACTGCGGCATTATTTACAATAGCTAAGATACAGAAGCAACCTACATGCCCATAAACAGATGAATAGAAAAACAAGATGTAGTACATACATACAATGGAATATCACTCAGTCATAAAAGAGAACAAAATCTTGCCATTTGCAACAACATGTATATGCCTAGATGGCATTATGCTACGTAAGTCAGGCAGCGAAAGACAAATACTGAATAATTTCACTTTTATGTGGAAACTAAGAAACAAAACAAATGAACAATAAAACAACTGCAGGGTTATAAAGGGTTGGCGCCACCAGCTCACAGCCAGGGTGAGGCACAAGCTCTAGGGCACCATGTTTTTACCAGTGCCCACTCGCCATGCCTGGCTTCAACTACAAGCTCCCGGAAAAACCCGAGCTTTGTAACCACCAGTTATGAGATCAATGAGGCACTGGTATCAAATGTACCCTGTAGGGAATATAGTCAAGAAATATGCAATATCTTTCCATGGGAACATATTATAACTAGCCTCATCATAGTGATCATTTTGAAATGTATAGAAATATCAAATCACTGTACTGTGTAACAGGAAATAACATACTCCTGTAGATCAATTACGCAACAAAATCAAGCAAACAAACTTGATAGAAAAAGAGATCTGACTAGTAGTTACCAGAAGTAAACTATGGGAGGAGAGGGAATTGAATGAAGGTGGTTAAAAGGTACAACTTTCAAAAGATGAATTAGTAGGGATGCAACGTTGTTGTTGTTCAGTCACTCAGTCATGTCCGACTGTTTGCAAACCCATGGACTATAGTCCTCAGGCTTCTCTGTCCATGAGGTTCTCCTGGCAAGAATAATGAAGTGGGTTGCCATTTCATTCTCCAAGATATGTTCCCAGACCAGGGATAGAACCCATGTTTCCTGCACTGGCAGGCAGGTTCTATACCAATGAGCCACCAAGGAAGCTACAACATGATAAATATTAATTAGCACTGATATGTTAAACACGAAAGAGATAAGATAGTGAGTAAATCCTAAGAGTGCTCATCACAAGAAAAAACTTTTTTTCCTATTACTTTAATTTTGTATCCATATAAGGTGATGGATAGTCACTAAACTTACTGTGATAATAATTATTTGATGTATTTAAGTCAAATCATTATACTATACACCTTAAACTTATATGTCAATCATATCTCAATAGAACTGGAAGAAAAAAATGAGCAAATTAAAAGTTTTCTTTCAAATTTGCATTTAAGTTTCCTAATAAAATGGACAATCTCTAGTTGCTTAATCACATGCTGGAAATAAATTCACTAATCTTTCTGGTTGTATGAGATTCAGAAAGGATTTATTTTACTATTCAAGGAAAGTATAAAACTACATCTAATATTTTAAACCATTGATTTCTGTATGTCATGAATTTCATTTTAATTGTTCTTGGGAAATAATTTATCTAGGGCCACAAAATTATAATTGGCTTCAGAAAAAAATATATTTTAAAATAAGAGTCACTGGCTTATTACCTTTGCAAATACACAATCAGTATCAATCCTCATTACTCACAGATTCTGGATTTATGAAGTCATCTACTCATTAACATTTATATGTATCCAAAGTCAATATTTTCAGAGCACTCATGGTCATTTGCAGACACAGAGCTGTGAAATATTTTAGTTGCCCAACACATATGTTCCCAGCTAAGACTGAACTAAGCAACACTGCTTGTCTTTTTTCTATCTCCTACTGCAAGTAAACGTCTTTTTCATAGTCTGTGTAGCATCATAGTTTCACATTTTGTGCTTTTTGTTGGTTATTTTAGTTTTTTAAATTGACCCCAAGCACAGTTATGATGTGCTGTCTCCTGCTCCTAGCACAAGTACATGGTGATGTGCCTTAAAAAGAAAATACTTCCGTTAGATAAATTTGTTAATTCAGTGTTCACAGTGACTCAATAAAACAGAACTACTGAAAACAATGAGAATCAACTATATTATTTCCATAAACTGCACATTAAAAAAGATTACATTTTTCCCTTCTCCAAATCCATAAATCTCCAAATCCATAAATCTATACATTTAAAATCAGCTCAAGCTCAGAGACAATCCAAAGGTGGATCCAAAGAAATATTTGAAAAAGTATATTAATTTACTATGTACTAATAAGGCAACGGTTTTGACTTTCTTTAATAAAATTATGGCTAAATACCTCGTGTGTCATCTTCCTTAAATTTCAGTTTAGATAAGTTAGTATCTGATCTTCGTAGAACTATACCCAAACCAGCTTCTAGTTCACTCAAAAGGTTTTGAAGTTTGGGATCAAAGTTTCTGCTCCATTCCTGATCCTAAATAAAATCACACAAGAGCACATGATGATCAATATCTTCCCAAACAGGCTTCCTAAAACCCTGTCAAAAACTAAGTCCAAATATACCTGTTTCACTCAAAGCCTGGCACTTCCTCCATCTCTTCAGAGAAGGATAAAAGTCCTTTCAACAGTTAAAACTTTATAAAGATCATTTACTATCGGAATTTAAGAATGGATGTAGATTGCATTTTACATCTTTTACAATTACTCTATTTGTCAACAAAGCTTACACTATATTTTTTAATAAAAAAGAAAAAATAAGTTAATTTATAAACTAAAATGCTAATATTACCAATAAATAAAATAATAAATATTTGTATTTGTGTGTATGAAAGCATTTACCCAAAGACTTAGACTAAAATCAACAACCATATAAGCTACTTTAATTTACTCACCTTTAATAACATTGGTGCAAATACTTGCCGGACAGCTTGGTAAAGGGAATTAATAGGTGATTCTAACATAGATGAAACAAGAATATTATTATGTATATTTTGATCAGTAATTACTTCGGGTCGCAGCTTGAAAAACACCAGCACTTTATCTTTTGTGTCAGCAAAATCAATCTAAAGTGATAAACAAACGATTTTTAATGTTATTTTCATAAAGTTAATATTTGAAAATATTATCCTAAAATGTTATATCTATAATTTCACCCCTTGGTAAAAGTATACTTTAGAAATAATTATAGTATATTACAACTAATCTGTCTTTGCTCCATAAGAAAACCTGGGTTTGAAAACTGTATCCCCACTTATAGGTGACTGTATCATAAAGCTACTTTGACAAGTGATAAGTGATTATAAACAAAAGCACTACATAAATATTGTTGACATACACTGCTAACTACTCCACTCCAGCCAGATTCATTAATACTACAAATCAAAGCTGTGTGCCCCAGGTACATACTGGTGAGTAGTATAATTCTCCACTCTACCCCACAAACTCTGTAACAAGGATGTTAATTACCCTCTCGCATGCATGCTAAGTCACTTCAGTCATGTCCGACTCTTTGGGACCCTATGGACTGTAGCCTGCCAGGCTCCTCTATCCACAGAATTCTCCAGGCAAGAATACTCGAATGGGTAGTCATGCCCTCCTCCAAAGGATCTTCCTGACCCAGGGATCAAATCCGCATCTCTCACGTCTCCTGCACTGGCAGGTGAGTTCTTTACCACTAACGCCACCTGGGAAGCCCAATTACTCTCTTACCCAAAACTAAGTTCTATATAAACAGACAACCTAAACCAAAAAAAAAACTTAGACTGTCTATCTCCTAAAATCATCTTTACCTGAACCAATGTTTTTTCCTTCAAGTATCTGAGCAACAAACTCTCTTACTAAATTGTCATAAAGCTGGATTATTTAAAATTAGAACTGTCTGAGCTAAACTGGAATTCACTAACCCAACCAAGTTTAAAATAGGCCAGTTCATAGCAACTAGTTCATTAGCTGAGAAGCATACTGTTCAAAAGAAGTTTTTGCATTACACATATTTACATAATTGTTCTCATTTCTTTTTCCAGGAAGAGAAGTCTATGCCATAAAAACAACTTTCAAACAAGTTCACTGCTGTGCATGAAAAAACACGCTAAAGATGAGTGAGCTTTTGTGATACTTTCACCCTAATCATTGTATGTGTTTAGCCACAAGGAAGGGACTGTCATTTATTTGCTGTTACTGCTTTTCTCAAACTCTCATTTTCATACATTAGAGTTCTAATGCTAGTGTGATCATTTTATTCCCATTACAAGCAAGTGAAAACTGAAGACTGCAAATAAATAATTTGAAAAATTCATTCCTTAGTAATTAAACAGAACATACACTTAAACTTTTCTACTCCCACCTATCTAAAGAAAGAATATTCATAAAATACATATTTTAATCTCATACTCTGAAAACAGTAACTATAGTCACTGGCCAAGATGCTCTGGGGCATCAGGACAATGAGCTTTGCCATAGCCAAAGTCAGAGTTAAGGCAAAGGGTAAGTGGCTACAGCTGCTCATCATTCCGAGTAAAGAATCAGCACTCCTAGCCTAATCTTCCAGTTTCCCTATCATCAGCAACTTCTATTTACTCTTTACTGACTATAATCTGATAATTCCTAAGGTATAAATTGGGCTTTCTAGGTGGTGCTAGGGTTAAAGAACCCAACTGCTAATTGAGGAGACATATGAGATGTGATCGATCCCTGGGTCGGGAAGATTCCCTGGAGGAGGGCATGGCAACCCACTCCAGTATTCTTGCGTGGAGAATCCCATGGACAGAGGAGCCTGGTGGGCTAAAGTCCATAGCGTTGATGGACATAACTGAAGTGACTTAGCATGCATGCAAAGTGTAATTTGTTCTGTTTTGAGGTTGCTAAATGTCTCTATCACCTCCTGGGATCCAACAGGGATCAGCAAACTACAACCTTCTGCCTGTTTTGTACAGTTCACAGCCTCAAAATTATTTCTACATTTTTTGAAAAATCAAAAGAATAACATTTCATGATATGAAATTCAAGCATCAGTGTCCATAAATAACGGAGAAGGCAATGGCACCCCACTCCAGTACTCTTGCCTGGAAAATCCCAGGGATGGCGGAGCTCAGTAGGCTGTCCATGGGGTCGCAGAGTCGGACACAACTGAGCGACTTCACTCTCACTTTTCACTTTCCTGCACTGGAGAAGGAAACAGCAACCCACTCCAGTGTTCTTGCCTGGAGAATCCCCAGGATGGCGGATCCTGGTGGGCTGCCGTCTGTGGGGTCGCGCACAGTCGGACACGACTGAACGACTTAGCAGCAGCACAGCAGCCCATGAATCAAGCTGAGTGCAGTCACACTCAGTCATTCATATTGTCTATGCTTGCTTTCTCACAGCAATGGCCAACTTGTGACAGAGACCTTACAACCTGCCCAAGCCCAAAACATTTGTTATCTGGCCCGTTACAGAAAAAAATTTGCCAACTTCTATCCTATAGCATAAACCAGATCACATCTCTTTTGCTTAAGAACCAACAACTTGGTACTTCAACCTAAACGGTATACAAGGTCCAAAATGCTCAGTCCATATTAGAAACTTCCACTCTGGTTATTCATTAATCTTCAGCAACGACTGTGTAATTTTTTTTTTCCCCAGCCCCCTGAGACCAAGATGAGATCCAGCTCAAGGCCGTGGAACTTACCATTTCTTCTGCTTAAAAAACTCCTTCCCTAAATCTGTGTACTATGCTCAGTGGCTGTGTTACCTGACTCTTTGCAACCCATGGACCACAGCCCTCCAGGCACTTCTGTCCATGAGGGTTCTCCAGGCAAGAATACTAGAGTGGGCTGCCATGCCCTCCTCCAGGGCATCTTCTCGACCCAGGGATTGAACCCAGGTCTCCAGCATGGAGGGGCAGATTCTTAATCCTCTGAGCCACCAGCAACGCCCCTCCCTAAATCTGCCTACAACTAATTCACCATTCAAGTCTCATTTTGAATCCGATTTCCAACCCAAATAGGCATCCCCTCCCTGCCTACTTTAATGCAGCTCCCACCCCACCCCAATCACTACTTTAACATCACTCTGTTTTCACTGGCAGCAGTTATCAACACCCAAAATGACGTTACATTACACGCCTGTGTGGACAAAGTGAAGGGAAGTGAAAATCACTCAGTCGTGTCTGACTCTTTGCAACCCCATGGACTCGTCCATGGAATTCTCCAGGCCACAACACTGGAGTGGGTAGCCTTTCCCTTCTCCGGGGATCCTTCCAACCCAGGGATCGAACCCAGGTCTCTCACATTGCAGATGGTTTCTTTACCAGCTGAGCCACAAGGGAAGCCCCATTTGTGTGAATGTGTTTAATCTATTTTTGTCCATTCTAATGTTACTCCTTGAAGCTAAACTGACATATTCATATTCGTCACCCCTAGAACCCAGGACAAGGCCAGACCATAGCAGATGAATTAATATTTCTTAATTTGTTAAATTATGCTGACTCTCAGACATTTAAAGTACAATTTAAGATACAGAAAAACATTTTCAAATATGACTAAGTATCTGTAGTGTGATGTATGACTGTGTAAAAAATACACTGCTAGGCTCTACTGCTGCTAAGTCCCTTCAGTCATGTCCAACTCTGTGTGACCCCATAAATGGCAGCCCACCAGGCTCCAGTGTCCCTGGTATTCTCCAGGCAAGAACACTGGAATGGGTTGCCATTTCCTTCTCCAGGCTCTACTAGCTTAAGTATTAAAGTAAAAAAGTTATAGATTCAATTTTCACTACCCAACCCAAGATATATTTTTACAAATCCAAACCCCTCATCTTGTTTTCCCATTACACTCTATCTAAACTTTCAGATCCTAAAGGAAATCAGTCCTGAATATTCATTGGAAGGACTGATGCTGAAGCTGAAACTCCAATACTTTGGCCACCTGATTCGAAGAACTAACTCACTGTAAAAAAACCTTGATGCTGGGAAAGATTGAAGGTGGGAGAAGGGGACGATAGAGGATGAGACAGTTAGATGGCATCACCGACTCAATGGACATGAGTTTGAGCAAGCTCTGGGAGTTGGTGATGTACAGTGAGGCCTGGTGTGCTGCAGTCCATGGGGTAGCAAATGGTCGGACACAATTGAGCGACTGAACTGAACTGAAACTTTCAGAGGCATTTACAGCAGGGTGTTTGATTTTATCATTAAGTATATGTCATTCTAGGCCATCCAGAGTGAGGCTCCAGAAAGAAGCAGGGGGTCTTATTGTGAATTACATGATACTAACCTATTGGAGCAGGCCTCCTGGTGGCTCAGCCAGTAAAGAATCTGCCTGCAGTGCAGGAGACCTGGGTTTGACCCCTGGGTTGGGAAGATCCCCTGGAGAAGGGAATGGCAGTCCATTCCTGTATTCTTGCCTGGAGAATTCCATGCACAGAGGAGCCTGGCAGACTACCATTGTCAACTATGATTATCAATGCTTTTTACATCTTCGTAAACTTACCAAACCAAGGAAAGTGCTTTATATCTATTGAATTCAAAATACAGTGATTGACTAGAATTGAGTCAAATCCAAGACTAAAGATTCATAATAGGGTGAATAATTCCATCATCCTACAAAAATGCATTCAATGTTATCAGTGTATCATCCGCTTCCCTGGTGACTCAGATGGTGAAGTGTCTGCCTGCAATGTGGGAGACCTGGGTTTGATCCCTGGGTTAGGAAGATACCCCTGGAGAAGGAAATGGCAACCCACTCCAGTATTCCTGCCTGGAGAATCCCACCGACAGCTACTGTGCTAGACCTAGAGATATGGATGAACACCAGAAGAAGAGGTTTAAAAATATGACTATGATTTGTTAACCTTCATCCATTTACTGAGTCCGTTTAACATGTGAGGCAATTTTTTCTGTATATTACTCTATGTGTGTGTGTGGCAATTTTTTCTGTATATTACTGTGTGTGTGTGTGTGTGTGTGTGTGTGTGTGTGTGTGTGTGTGTGTGTGTGTGTGTGTGTGTGTGTGTGTGTGTGTGTGTGTACTTCCTGGTTGCAGGTGCACCCACTTCTTAAACAACCCTGCCAGTAGAAGCAGCAATGAAATAAATATTAATAAGTCAATACATCACATGTTGTACAAGAAAAAAGAATTTAGGACTATCTTATCATTTCGTAAAAGACTTTAATTCCGAACTATTCTTTCCCTCGAGTAAACTTAAATTCAGTATATAATCCAAAAAACCCACAAAAAATACATTAGAATTTACCCCCAAAGAACCCCAAAAGGGAGAAAGAAAAAAAAATGTTTAAGAAAGTAAGATAAATTTCGTATTTTTAGCTATAACCTAAATGTAGCACTAAAAAAAGAAGAACTAGAAAGACTGCATCTGTTGTCCGCCGGTGAGCGGACGGGGAGCTTCCTCCGGCCAGGCGGATGCTAGCTCGGAAACCGAGTGAAGCGAGAGGCCCGCGCAGCCTCCAGCAGGGACAGGCCCGGAGGCCCCAGGGACGCGGGACGGAGGGGCGCCGGGCGCCGCGCGGGCAGCATACCACGTTGGAGAAGGCGAGGCCGGCGTCGGACCGCCGCACTCGGAGGAGCATCTGGTTCCCGTCGTCCAAGAAGTTGTTGATTTCGGGGCCGCTGCCCAGCAGCGCGCGGTCCCAGCATTCCGACGCCAGCCCGAAGTAGTTCTGAGTCGTGGCGAAAATGAAGAGCTTCCGCACGTCCCCGGGCCCGCCGGCCATGACTCGGGAGAGCGGGACCGCGGGGGGCGGGCGGCGAGAGCGAGGGCGCGGGAAGGCGGGCGGGACGCGGAGGGGGCGCCAGCTCGCCCGCGGCCTGCGGACTCCGGTTGCCAGGGGCAGTCGCTATGGCGACGGCGCGCACGCCCGCGCGCGGCGGCGTTACCGCCTCGGGCACGCGCACGCCCAGCTCCCGGGCCGATCGACTACCTCGGCGCTCCGTAGCTGCTCGCCGCCGTCGTCGATTGCGGGGGCTTCGGGCGAGGGTGAGTCAGGCCGCGAAGTCCGCCTTCGGTGCTTCCTACAGACTTCTTCTGACGCGTTATTCGGAGACATGCAGCTAGTCTTCAAGTGCAACAGTATGCGTGGCCTTAGGAAGGCTGAAGGATTTCTAGTGCTCGCTTTTCCCCTGCACTCATTAGCAAACCATTCTGTCAGCGTCAAGTTCCACATCTGTAAACTGGGGAAATACTGTATAGGTTGTAGTGAGGATTTTAAGAGATGATTCTTTAAACATCGCTTTTTAAAGAGAATGATTTTAAAAGAAAAAAAAAAAAGGTCTGGTAAAGAATAGGAGTTCAATACAACGTTAATTTGTTCTGCTCTTTTCTGTGCTAATTTCCCATTAATTTCATCGTCCTATTAATTTCAGAAAAATTTAACCAGGTTTTCATCACAATCATCATCAGAACACAGAGCCGTATTTGTAAAATAACCAAAACAGGGCATGATACTTGTTAATTCGTTTTATAACAAGCACAACCAAATACTGAAGAAGTACAAAAGTGAAATCAGCCTTCATTTTCCCCTCTGTGGCATTACTACAAACTACTAAACTGACATTCATCTCAACAGTCATCAAAGACTCTGAATTCAATAATTATCTTCTATGATGTTTACCACATGCTTCTATATGCCAAGTAGTGAACTAGGCCTTGGGAGCCACAGTCTATGCCCGAAGGGTTTTTGGTATGCCCACTCCTCTCAGCCCTGGTCTAAGCCAGTATCTAGGGAAAAGGACATTCATTTTTTATTTGTACCCAATAATCACAACTGTATTATTTTAGAATTAGAAACAGGGTCATTTTATCTACTGAGCATCTTGATTGAGTTCTGGGAATGGAAACTAAAGAAAGCTGAAGTGCTTTAAATTATAAAAGGAAATGAGTTCAGATTCTTACAAAACAGCCTGAAAAGTGGGAGAGGAGTCGGTGAGGTAGAATGCTGGTGACTCCAAATAGGAAGCCAGGGTGACTGGATAGCCAAAAAGGCCTTTGAAACAAAAATGGCTAATATGGATACAGAAATTCTTGCTCTGCAATGGGCATAATGACTCTTCCCAGAAAAGCTGTTGAGATCATGAGAATCTCATCCTCCTAGAAATACTTAAAATCTTGATGGGCTTTGGACTTCCGCAAGATATGAAATTTGAGCATTTCAATGCATTTTAACCCAGATGTCAAAAAAAAAAGCATATTAACCTAGATGTCCAGTTGACATGTAAACCCAATGAGGTAGGGATGTTGTACATCTTGTTCACAGCTGTTTACCCAGACTTAGGGCTAGACCAGAAAACAAGACAATGTCCCTGGACTCATGAAGCTTGAATAAAAAATAAAGAATCTCAGGAAGATTTATTCTAAATCCTATTGACTCAATCTCCAGACACTCTATCACAGTGGTAGACAGCAGGTTAGCCACTAACATCATTTCTCCCCTTTTCCAGCTAAGAAGTACTTACCGTCCAGGTGTGGCCATTAACTAATTCTCACAAATGAAATGTGGGCAGAAGTAACCTGTGCCACTTCCAAGGCAAAGTTTCAAAGAAGTAACTATACCTTTACCCTTTGCCAGCTGGATGAAGCTAACAAAGCCACAAGAAATGGCAGAACTATGAAAAAGTCAGAACCAGAGCTCCTGAGTCATTGTGGAGTAGAGCCAGCAATTGTTAAGCAAGGAATAACCTTTATTGTGTTTGCAACATTTTACATTATGTAGTGTGGGTCTACTTTTTAAGAGTGATTTAGGCCATACTAACGGAGGAGTAGGGCTTCCCAGGTGCAGCTACTGGGAAAGAATCTGGCTGCCAATGCAGAAGGAATAAGAGATAATCCCTGGGTTGGAAAGATCTCCTGGAGGAGGACAGGACAACTCACTCCAGTGTTCTCGCCTGGAGAATCCCATGGACTGAGGGCTATAGTCCAGGGTTGCAAACAGAAATAACTGAAGCGACTTAGCGTGCGCACACACACGCAAAGAGCAATTGACGTCAGCCACACGGTGCTGTTCAAAAAAGGTAGTGTGGGAACACTGGTTTAGAGGTCAGCCAGCAGGTGACATTCAAACAGACAATGTGAGCTGGAGGCCAGGGGCCAAAATCTTTCTGAACCAAGGATTCTAATTTTTTTAAATATTTGCATGTCTCAAACCTGTTGGTCTCAGGACTTCTTTATACATTAAAAATGTATATAAGCCTTTGGAAAAAAATTGCTTCTGTGCATTATTTCTATCAAAATTCACTATAGTAGTCATTCAAAGTGAGACAGATATGTACTTATTCATCCAATTAAAAATAATAAGCGGGACTTTCCTGGTGGTCCAGTGGTTAAGAATTCACCTTGCAACACATGGGACACAGTTTCAATCCCTGTCAGGGAACTAATTTCCCACGTGCCCTGGGTCAACCACGCTCAGACAGGGCAACTACTCAGTCTAAGTGCTCTGGAGCCTGAAAGCCAAAACCAGAGAGAAGCCCTCCGACCTCAACAAAAGAGCTTGCATGCTGCAACTAGGGTCTAAAGCACCCAAATAAATAAATATGTTTTAAATATAAAAGTAATAAGTTAACATGACTTGTTAACATGAATAACATATTTTAATGAAAATAATTATAATACCCAATATAAAAATAAATTTGGTCAGAAGAGTCGTATCGTTTTACATCTCCATAAATTTCTTTAGTATATGCCTTAATAGGAGGCTGGAAAAGGCAATGGCATCCCACTCCAGTACTCTTGCCTGGAAAATCCCATGGCCGGAGGAGCCTGGTATGCTGCAGTCCATGGGGTCACTAAGAGTCGGACACGACTGAGTGACTTCACTTTCCCTTTTCACTTTCATGCATTGGAGAAGGAAATGGCAACCCACTCCAGTGTTCTTGCCTGGGAATCCCAGGGACAGCAGAGCCTGGTGGGCTGCCGTCTATGGGGTCACACAGAGTCGGACACGACTGAAGTGACTTAGCAGCGGCAGCAGCAGCAGGAGGCAGTTATTTAATAGATCTTCTATCTTCTACTGCATCCATCCCTTGCAATATGTTGTTTTGGTTGAAGTATGTGGAGAAAACTGCAGATGTGTAGTTAGAAAACAGAAATATGTATAGCTGGAAAACGGAAAGAACTTCATAGTCTTTTCAGATAACTGTGAATATTCTTCTGTGTTACTAAACCAAAATTCCACAAATGGTAGTTTCTTTCTTTGCGTGTGTTTGTATGTGTATGTGTGTGTGTGTGCCTGTGTCTGTGTGTGTGTGTGCTTATTTTGGCCATGCTACATGGCCTGTGGGACCTTACTTACCAAACCAGGGGTAAAACCCAGGCCCCCAGCAGTGGATGCACAAACCCTTAACGACTGGACCACGAGGGAATTCCCCAAATGAATTCCCCACAAACAGCAGTTTCTTGAAGGACAGCTGCAATTTGGAATCTGGAATCATATCAATCGACATTTCATACTCAGTTTCATTAAAATCCATTGGTTATCTTGCACTCTGAATGGATATTTTGCCTGTACATAATTTTGTAACTTCATGTATTGGTCATTTGGAAAACATTTGAGATATGTAGATATTCCAAATGTTGATACATTGCATTATACAATATTATAAAATCACATTCACTAATAAACCACTGATACCATAAGAAAAAGTCTGTGTATGGATAGGTTGTCAGTCTTACAGTGGTAAAGAATTTAAGTTTTCCAAAATTCATCATTGGCAACAAATAGTGTTCATTTTTTTTCCTTGAAATGATAGACTTATTTCATTCATTTTCGAGAAAAAAAATGTCTACCAAATATCCAAGTCTTAATAGTAATAGTTTGTCATCTATTCAAGTAAAAATTGTCTCCAGTGACAAAAACTGATAGTTTTGATCAAAACTCAGTCACACAAGTTCCTGTTTGTTTTTTCTTTTACTTAAGGCACCCACTGTACTTCAGTATTCAGCAGAATTGCTTTTAGTGTTTCTTCCATCAGAACATTATTAAACTGACTTGAACTCTTGATTTGAGATCTGATTAAATTATTTGTTCTATCATTGAAGACATTGTTAAATGAAACTGGTATCTTCTCCTTTGAGGTTCACAGAGGAGAAGAAAGGATGTCTACTAGAACGTTTCGGTGTCCCAGCCTTGATTTGTGTGAAGGTGCCAGCATGGCACCTTAGTTAGCCTCCCTGGGTTAGTTTTCCAGGGCTGCATCACAAATTGCTGCAAACTCAGTGGCCTAAAACAACCCTCCTTCATTAGTGTGCAGTTCTGTCCATTAGTAGTCTGGGAACTGCCTCTCAGGTCCTCTACTAAAAGTATCACAAAGCTGAGTTCAACATGTTGGCCAGGCTGAGTTCTGATCTGGAGCTTACAGTCCTTTTCCAAGCTCATTCTGTCGTTGTTGTTCAGTCACTAAGTTGTGTCCAGTTCTTTGCAACCCCATGGATTTCAGTATGCCAGGCTCCTCTGTCCTCCGCTATCTCCTGCAGTTTGCTCAAACTCATGTCCAATGAGTCAGTGATGCTACCTAACCATCTCATCCTCTGCTGCCTCTTTCTCCTTTTGCCCTCAATCTTTCCCAGCATCAGTCTTTTCCAGTGAGTCAGCTCTTCACATCAAGTGGCCAAAGTGTTGGAGTTTCAGCTTCAACATCAGTCCTTCCAATGAATATTCAGGGTTTATTCCCTTTAGGATTGGCTGGTTTGATTTCCTTGCAGTCCAAGGGACTCTCAAGAGTCTTCTCCAACACCATAACTTGAAAGCACCAATTCTTCAGCACTCAGCCTTCTTATATTCTCATCCTTACAAACTCATATAGCTGAGACAATTTAATTCCTTGTAGCTGCAAGACCAAGATCCCCAATTTTTTGCCAACCATAAGCTGGAGGCACCTTCAGCAACTGGAGTCTACCACATTCTTTACCTCCATCTTCAAAGCCAAGGATGGAGAACTTTCTCACACAACAAATCTCTTTTGTGCTTCAATTCTCTAAGGGCCCCATTCCTTTTAAGAGTTTACCCAGCCCAGCAGAAAATCTACCTTATTAACTCAAAGTTAACTAAAGCATGGAAGTGATAGCCCACCATATTCACAGGTTTTGCCTACATTCAAGGTTAGAAGGTTATACAAGTTGTGCCCACATTGGGGCTGTTTTAGAATTCTGCCCACCATTACTTTTACACCATCAAATGTCAAGCACAATGAAAGAGACACAAAACATCTATTATTGTGGAAATAGTTCGACATTAGAGACCCCTGAAAATATTTCAAGTTTCCCCAGGGGACCATTTGTTCTAGATGGTCTCTACATTATCTATATCTATGTAAGAAAATGAATAGAAGAAATTACTTTTTATGTTTTATCCATTATGGTTGACAAATTATATTAAAAACAAACTGCCATAGGATTGTTACAATATCATTTTTATATTAAAGTATTATAATCATCTAGTTACTATCCTTGGACAAAGTTGGGAGAGCTGTACATGAAAGGATGCAAGTTCAGAACCTCTTGTTCAGACTCAGAGAAGCTGAAACTTACTCCGAGGCATAATTATTTACAGATTTCAATCACCAGCACAACGAAATGTACATTCTCATATGCCATTTAATGTTCAATTCAAATATTTAAATATATTTACCTCTATACATTTTTATGTGTTCCCATGTAATAATAGGAATTCTATTTCTTCAAATTCTGTTCCTAAGTCATAAAAAGAGTCACTAACCATTGCTGCTGCTGCTGCTGCTAAGTTGCTTCAGTCTTGTCCGACTCTGTGCGACACCATAGACGGCAGCCCAGCAGGCTCCTCCTTCCCTGGGATTCTCCAGGCAAGAACACTGGAGTGGGTTGCCATTGCCTTCTCCAATGCATGAAAGTGAAAAGGGAAAGTGAAGTCGCTCAGTTGTGTCCGACTCTTAGCGACCCCATGGACTGCAGCCTACCAGGCTCCTCAGCCATGGGACTCTCCAGGCAAGAGTACTGGAGTGGGGGGCCATCGCCTTCTCTGCACTAACCGTTACCCTGGAGTCTAGTAAGCAGTCAGTGCTTCCTGTAGTCATTTGTGTTGAAAATATAGGGGGTGAGAGGAAGGAGCCATGTGAGTAAAGGAGTTAGTATTTATTGGG
Organism: Antilocapra americana; assembly: GCA_007570785.1. NCBI lineage: Eukaryota > Metazoa > Chordata > Mammalia > Artiodactyla > Antilocapridae > Antilocapra > Antilocapra americana. Next base: position 43,621,460 of record ML663009.1, on the reverse strand, counting down.
TCATACATATAACTGGTTAATTCTTTCATCTGCACTTCTGTCTACCTCCACTCCCGCAATGAATCCTGGGCATGGTGGGGGAATAGGAAGAAATGTGATAATGTGGAGTTGATTTTTCCCAGTCTCCACTAACAAAAACAATCAAAAGCTGACATTCGGAGGAGAGCAACGTCAAAGTTTGGAGTTCCTTGCAGAAAATACTTTTGGATTTCATGGTGAGAAAATGCAGACACTATGATTAAATAATTTAGATAGTTTAAGTCTTCTATCAGATGTTAAATACTATTTATTTGAATGATAGTGTTTCATTACATATTAAAAATTAAATGTGAGAGTTAATTGTAAACTTTGTGGTGACTTTTTGCTCTACCTCTTGAACTTTGTTAAATTATCTTATATAAGTGTTCTCTTGAATAGTCACAATTATTTTAATTAACAATATATCTTATTGGTATTGAGGAGAAAGAAAACTTGCAGCTCTAAAACTTTATCTGAGAACAGCTCTAATGACTAGCATACATTCTAACATCTTTCAAATTAAGGGAAAAAAATATTGCTTGGACTAAGCAAAATAAACTATGCTTTCTTTTTCCTCTGCCATAGTAACCAATAATGTTCTAGACATTGGATGACATTTGTAACTTTTGATGGATATGTCAAATCTGGATAGATTTGTTCTAATGACAAAGAACAGGGTCCCCAGCTGACCCTGGACCAACTCATGAGAGCAAGCGAACACATTTTGTTGTTTTAAACAACCGAGTTATTGACTTTGTTTCTCTGTCCTAAGCTAACTCATCCAGACTGCAGATAGGGTATGCACTCACCCACCCCATAGTCTCACACCCTGACCAGTTTACTAATCTACATAGCCTACTTTGCTCTGTAGGTATGTGAGCTTGTTTTACAGAATGCCATCTTAATGAACCCTGTTGCATATATACCAAATTATGTGATAATCACTTGTCTAATAAATATAGAGCTTTTAACTTTGCCTTTCAGTGTAATGAGGTATGCTAGTGAAAAATACTGTTTTAATATTCTTAGTATAAAAAACTTTTAAAATGCATTAATAGGTAATCTGTTCCTCTCTAATTGTGGTAGGAAAGAGGACCCCTTCCAGAGGACTAGACTAAGTTCTTATGTAACACTTAGAATTGAATTGTGAAGACACACGTACTGACAAACCCAAAGACTGTTGGGAAGGGGCACCTTGGCAGAGAGCAAATAAGGTGAGGGAGCCCAGGAGAGATGCTCTGCCCGTGGCTTGCAGTCCCGGCTTTCACGGTAACAGGGTTAGCCTTCCAGGCTGTCTTTGGCCAGTCACCTTGCTTGCTGCCAAGTTTGGTGTGACTCAGGGTCTTTCCTAGTGATGTGCCCATTTCTCAGCCGAGGTGGATTCCACTGTGAGGGCTTCTAGGAGGCTGATGTGGCTGGCATCTCCTACCTCCTCCTTTTGGAACCTCCTGAATTCTTTCAGGTTATTTTTATAAGACATACACGACTTAGCAACTGGACAATTCTAGACTGATATCTCCTCTTTCCTTTCAGCCCCTCCCAAAATCTCCTGATTAGTTTTTGATGTTGGCACCGCATTCTTTATCTGTACCTCCTGTTGTGAGAAAGCTCAGGCAAACAGTTATCAACACATCTGGCTAAGGTGGACAGTTTCGGTCAACAGTTCCTTAACATGATACTGATTTTTCTTTTAGATGCTTTGATGCTTACTGTGTGCATGATCTAGCTTAAAAGGAGACAGTCTTACTCAGATTTGCAGCTGAATGCCCTTTAATGTTATTTTTAAATTATGCATCACCACTGATGTAAAATGCTAAAGGGAAAGGAAAGTTTTATACCATGGTAACTATTAATTAAAAATGTTCACATAAACTGTTATTTTGAGTCTTTATTTTCCATTTCTAGTTCCATTTTTATTTACATAAAATGATTGTTAAATAACATGCAATTAAATCAGAGCTTTCTGCTTCAGAGCCTAGCATCTTTTTTTAAAATAAGTTCTATGATAGAATAACCCTCTAACATCACAGCTTTTTGCTTCAAGAATAGAACATCAAAACATTGGCAGCATCAGTTTACTCAGCAAGGTGGCTTAGGATAAATTTAAGGAAAAGAAAGTGAAAATGTTAGTCATTCAGTTGTGTCTAACTCTTTGCAACCCATAGAATATAGCCCACCAGTCTGTCCATAGGATTTCCCAGGCAAGAATCCTGGAGTGGGTTGCCATTTCCTTCTTCAGGGGATCTTCCTGACACAGGGATTGAACCCAGGTCTCCTGCATTGCAGGCAGATTCTTTACTGTCTGGGCCACAAGGCAGATAGGATAGGGGGTCCCTGGAGAAAGAGAACCAGGCATGGCTTTCTTGACAGAAGAACCCATTTTGCTCTAACTCATTTTGTGATCTAAGCCTGGCCACAATATCTAAGCCTTGCCCGTGAACATATCACATAATTAATGATCTTAAGGGAAGGGATGCAGAAGGTAAGACACAATAGTGCAGGCTTGAGCAGGGTCCTGGTTCCTCAAGCAATATAAATAATAATATAGCTTTGAGTTCTGCAGAAGCCAAGGCCAGTACCCAGGTGGAGGATGGAGTGATGATGTTGACCTTCCAGACTTCAGTCAATTAAAGCTTGGACTCTGTCAACCTCTGCCCCAATTCAAAGCTGAATTTTCCTCCACTACAGCCCCTCATGAATATGCATGTACCCTTAGATTAAAATTTCCTTGAATTTCACTGTTAGGGGAAAGATCCCAGTGTTCTCCTTACTTGCTGCAGTAATATATCTTTTTTTCTCCTAATCTTTGGCTTGGTTTTATCTAATGGCTCGCACTCACCAAGAGGTGAATCCAGTTTTTGGGTAATAGTAACAATTCCCATTTATTTTTCAAGCATTACCTTAGCACCTTAATCACTAAAGATATCTAACAAATGTAAAATTTGAAATTTTACACCACTATGAAATACATTCACTGAAATGAGAGGGAAAGTGGCAGAGCACAATCTTTAAAAGAATGGCATAGCCATTGAGGATATCACAAAAACTGGGTAGAACCAACTAGGTCCAAGATAGTGGAAGATTTGACCTCCAGATGACCTTAAGCTTCATTATGTACTCATTGTAATACTAGTGATACGAGTAATACTAGTGACACAGCATGCTAAATGATACACCCAGCCATGACATATTTCCAAGGCCAGCCATAAAAGGCCAGAAAATGGGAAGTGGCCCAAATGCTGGAAATCCCCACTCTTTCTCCAAAATAGTTGGAATAATCTTCCCTCTTATTAGCCTATAAAATTAACCAACCCATCAAAACTAACCACCCCATATTTCAGGGCCATCTTTTGAGATGGACTGTATTCTGTCTATGAAATGTGTATCTCTCTAAATAAATCCACTTCTTATCTATCATTTTGCATCTCACTGAGTTCCTTCTGTGTTGAGCTTCATTAAGCTTCATTAATCTAAGATTCATTAAGTCCTGAAACCAGGTGCGAAATTTCAATTAAAAGACAGTGGGTTCAAGTCTCAATTTGAGATACACAGTTTCACCATCAATGAAGTTATTCCTATTATGTAATCTATGTTTCTTGTCAGGAATTTAGATTTCTATGACATGCACAGTTCTTTCCAGAAGGGTGAGATGTGGCTTTTCCCAGTCCAAAAACCTATAAACCAAAAAGGTAAGACAGCAGGGCTTCCTGTTGGGAAAACTCTAGGGGCTTGATGATGTGTTAAGGGTCAAAGTCTTTCTTAGTCCAGGCACACAGTTTCTTTAACAACACATTTCCTCTAAACTTAGTAGACTTTCAAACATATTTATTTTTATTTCCATATTCTAAATTCCACTTTTGAGTTTTTTCTTATACATGTATAATTCCCAAGAATGATTTATTTCTTTGTTTCCTTATACACATCAGCCCATCTCTCAATTTATTTAAAGATGGCTATCTTGAGACTGTCTAAAAAAAGTTTGGATGGCAATGCTAAAATCTTTAACCTAATTTTTGCAAAAAGTCACTTTTTCTTTTTTAAACTGAGAGATCTTTTAGTGCCTTTGTCACTTAAAATTTTTCCAGTCTTACCTTTTTTAAGTGGTTTAACAAAGTAGAATAGACTTTCTTCTTTGTTTGACAGTTCAGTGTGGTATTTGTCAGGCAGTCTTCCATGTGATTATTGCGGTATCTAGACCGCTTCCATTCTAGGGCTTCACTATCCCCTGGGATGCTAGAAGCCTCTCCTGAGTAATTTGATTCTGGCTGATTGGCAGGTAAAGAGCAAACCCTAAGGCAAGAGATTTTCATGCTAGGGTGGGAAGTATAATCTTACTGTGTCTCCAGGATAAGAAAGAATGATTTTTGTTGAACACATAGCACTCCCTGACACAGAAGCCTAAAGCTCCATTGAATGAATCTGTAGGCCGCTCAGGCCTTGACCTGCTTTTCTAAGGTGGATACAGGGATAGCTTCATGGGCATATCTGAGAATTCTCTGGTTGTTTAGCCCATTGAGAGAAAATATCTTGAAAAAAACTCTGTGGCTTTTCTTTTCTGAATTTTCTTGCTCCTTACCGTTATATTCAATGTCATTCTTATTGCCTTGAGGAGAATTATGACAGTAAAGTCATAAATGAAAAACAGATAATGTTTAATTTTTTTTCCTTTGAAAACATGCTCTTGAAACTTCATGATGGTAAAAAAAAATAAAACACAATTGAAAGTCAACACTTTTCATTTTTATGAGCCATATATTTTCCTTAGAGACAAGAAGACCCTTTCAAATCAAAAGTCCAGGTCTGTAAGAAGCAAAGTATAAAGTTTATGCTGTAATGATTGGCTTGAGAGGGATTCAGGAGATGAATAGGGCTCAATCTTGGAGGAGGACTCTGTGAGGCTAGAGATGAGGGAGTAGATCTGTGAGGAAAACCAGAGAGGAACCGACTCAGCATTAAGAGACACCAGCACTGTCAGCGCCAGTGACCAGAGCAGAGTGGGGACCAAGGAAATGTCTGAGACTATGCCTTTCTAGGAATCACTGCCTCCACTGACTTCACTACACAGTCTTGTCAACTCATCTGCTCTGTGCTGAGTCCTGAGAGCTGGCAGTAACTGCCCATTTGTTGCCTACAAGTTTTCCAGAGAAGTGATACCTCACCAAAGCCGAAGAATTTGCTAAGTCCTGTTCAAACTGCCCTGTGTAGACAACCCTATTTTTGATGGCTGAGAACGTGGTTAATACCCTGGGAACTATACACAGGTTGATATTCAAAATGGTGATAGTGATAGGGAAGGGAAAGCACCACTACCAGAATTTGGGTGGAGGTGGAAAATGGATCAACTCACTACTTTCACAAGCTTTCTTCTTTGAAATTCCTTCCTTGGAGGTTGTGGACTACCTTTATTTATTTATTATTTTTAGACTAGACTATTGCTTTCTAGACTAGTAAAACTTGATTTATTGTTGGGTGTGCCCTAAGGACTTCGGCTGATACATAATTATGTACCCTTTAGTAGTTCTGATACAACCTTCATATTTTTTTTTACTTTTTTGTTTTTTTTCCTAGGCTGCTTTCCTACCGGGGATGAAACCTGCACCCCCTGCAGTGAGAGCGTGAAGTCTTAACCCCTGGACCACCAGGAAAGGCTCTTGCTTTTTCAACAATACAATGCTGCAATGTCTAGATAAGGTATGTAGTATTGTTTTATCACACAGATGGCAAGACTGAATGACAACTCAACTAAATGTTTTATCCAAAGTTGCAACCTATAAAAAGGCAAACGCATCAGTTTAATGGCAGTTCTCATTTGAAGAAACTATTTCCAAACCATTTCCAATATATGTCCACTTTCCAAAATATCAAGTTTGGGAAGTATACAGTGTGACACAAACATGACATCCATCTACGCTTCAGACTGTGAAAATGCATGTAAGAACATCCCTAAACACAAGCTGCCTGCACTCACCTGTGGTTTTCACTGTCACTCATCCAAAACCATAGGTTCACTATGTTTTCTTTTCCCTCTGTTGTCATAAGGAATTTTCCAGATAGTGGCTACTCTCACAGTCTGAGCCCTGGAGTGGGTGAGAGCCTCTGTCAGGCTGTAATTGATCTGCTCAGGCACACTGCTTTTAATGGCATTCTTGATGATTCAGTGGGTAAAGAACCCGCCTGCAATGCAGGAGACACAGGAGACTCAGGTTTGATCCCTGGATTGTCAACATTCCCCTGGAGAAGGAAATGGCAACCCACTCCAGTATTCTTGCCTGGAGAGTCCCATGGATAGAGGAGCCTAGCAGGCTACAGTCCATGGGGTCACAAAGAGTCAGACGTGACTGAATGAGCCCAGCACAACTCACAGCATACTGATTTATGATGGAAGGAGCACACAGCACATGCTACATAGTTCTGCACTGCGGGGCCTTTCAAAAACACTGGAAGTTCTCGTGGGCTTTACTAAAGCTCCAAAGTAGGAAGTCGTATTTTATCATCCAATTTCTATCATTTTCTTTTTCATTTTTTTTTCTTATTGGAATATAGTTGATTTACAATGTCATGTTAGTTTCAGGTGTGTAGCAAAGGAAATGATTTATACGTCAACATATATCCACTCATTTTTAGTTTCTTTTTCCATATATAGGTCATTAAAAAGTACTGAGTAGAGTTCCCTGTCCTACACAGTAGGTCATTATTAGTTATCTATGTTATATATGGTAGTGTGTATATGCCAATCCCAAACTCCTAATTTATCTCTCTCCCTTTTACCCCCTGATAACCATAAGTCTGTTTTCTGTATCTATAATTCTATTTCTGTTTTGTAGATGAGTTCATTTGTACCCCCCTTGTTAGGTTCCACACATAAGTAATATCATATGATATTTGTCTTTCTATGTCTGACTTACTTCACTCAGTATGACAATCTCTCAGTATGACTCAGTAAGTCCATCCATGTTGCGGCAAAGTCATTATTTCATTCTTTTTTATGGCTGAGTAATGTTCCATTGTATATATGTACCACATCTTTATCCATTCCTCTGTTGATGGACATTTAGGTTGCTTCCATGTCCTAGCTATTGTAAATAGTGCTGCATTAACATTGGAGTGCATCTATTCTTTCAAATTATGGTTTTCTCTGGATATATGGCCAGGAGTGGGATTTCAGTAGATCTATTTTTAGTTTTTAAGGAACATCCATACTGTTTTCCATAGGGACTGCACCAATTTACATTCCTACCAATAGTATAAGTAGGTTCCTTTTTCCCACACCCTCTCCAGCATTTATTCATAAATTTTTTAATAATGGCCATTTTGACTGGTGTGAAGTGATACTTCATTGTAGCTTTTATTTATATTTTTCTAATAATTAGAGCATCTTTTCATGTTTATTGGCCATCTGTATGTCCTTGGAGAAATGTCATGTATTTAAATCTTCCTCTCATAATTTGATTGGGCTGTTTGCTTGTTTTTATGTTGAGCTGCGTAAGCTGCATTCAAATTTTGGAGATTAATTCCTTGTTGCTTGCTTTGTTTGCAAATATTTTCTCCCATTCTGAGGTTAGTCTTTTCATTTTGTTTTGGTTTTCTTTGATGTGAAAAAAGTTTTAAGTTTAATTAGGTCCCATATGCTAATTAAAATTTTTTTTGTTACCCTAGGAGGTGGATCAAAAAAGATATCTTGCTGTGATATATGTCAAAGAGTATTCTGCCTATGATTTCCCCTAAGAGTTTTATAATATCCATTCTCACATTAAGGTCTTTAATCCATTTTTAGTTTATTCCTGTGTATGGTGTTAGGGAGCACTCTAATTTCATTTCATAAGTGTAGAAGTTCAGTTTTTCCAGCACTGCTTGTTGAAGAGACTATCCTTGCTTCATTGTATATTCTTGCCTTCTTCATCGTAGATTAGGTGACTGTGGTTGCTTGGGTTTGTCCCTAAACTTTCTATCCTGTTCAGTTGATTTATATTTCTGTGCTTGTGCTAGGACCATACTGTTCTTTTTTTTGTTTTTTAGCTATGTAGCATGTAGGATCTTAGTTTCCCAAGCTATGGGATCAATTCATGCCACCTGCAGTGGAAGCATGTAGTCCTAACCACTGGACCACCAAGGAAGTCCCAGTACCATACTGTTTTTATAATTATAGTTTTGTGGTACAGTCTGAAGTCAGGGAACCTGATTCTTCCAGCTCCACTTTTCTTGAGATTGCTTTGGCTATTTGTCACCTTTCATGTTTCCATATGAATTATGAAAATGTTCTATTCTAGTTCTGTAAAAAATGCCATTGGTAATTTGATAGGGATTGCATTGAATCTGTAGAATGCTTTGGGTGGTATAGTCATTTTCACAATATTGATTCTTCCAACCCAAGAACTTAGTTTATCTCTCTATCTGTTTGCATCATCTTTGATTTCTTTCCTCAGTATATTTAGTTTTCTGAGCATGATATTTTTGCCTCCTTAGGTAGGTTTATTCCTGGGTATTTTATTCTTTTTGATGTGATGATAAATGGGGTTGTTTTCTTGATTTTTCTTTCTGATCTTTCATTGTTAGTGTACAGGAATGCAAGAAATTTCTGTGTGTTAATTTTGTATCTTGCAACTTTACTAAATTCATTGATGAGCTCTAGTAGTTTTTAGTCCCATCTTTAGGTTTTTCTATGTGCAGTATGCATGGCATATGCAAACAGCAACAGTTTTACTTCTTCTCCCATTTGGATCCTATTTATTTCTTTTCTTTCTTGGATTGCCATTGCTAGGACTGCCAAAGCTTTACTGAATAATAATGGTGAGAATGGATATCCTTGTCTTGTTCCTGATTTTAGAGGAAATGCTTTCAGTTTTTCACCATTGAGAATGATATTTGCTGTGGATTTCTCATATATGGCCTTTATTATATTGAGGTATGTTCCTTCTATGTTCACTTCCTGGAGCATTTTTATCAAAAATGCATGCTGAATTTTGTCAGTTAGCTTTTCCAGCATCTATTCAGATGATCATATGGTTTTTAATCTTTTTGATATGGTGTGCCACATAGATTGACTTGAGTATATAGAAGAATCCTTGCATTCCTGTGGTAAATTTCACGTGATCATTGTGTATGATCCTTTCAATAGGTTGTTGGGATGTTTTCAAGTATTTGGATGAGATTTCTGCACCTATGTTTGTTAGTGATACTGGTCTGCAGTAGTCTCCTTTTTGTTATATCTTTGGTTATGTTATCAGGGTGATGGTGGCCTTGCAGAATGAGTTTGTGAGGGTTCCTCCCTCTGCAGTTTTTAAGAGAGTTTGAGAAGGACAGGTGTTAGCTCTTCTTTAAATGTTTGATAGAATTCTCCTATGAAGTCATCTGGTCCTGGACTTTTGTTGGAAGATTTTTCATTTTTCTTTGTTTTGGTGAAACAAGTAAACTGTTTATTAGGAGGGGAAAAGTTACGAGTGAATAGACATATAGGCAGACTCAGAGAAAGACTGTTGGAAGATTTTTTAACCAGTTTCAATTTCAGTACTTGAGTCTGTTCATATTTTCTATTTCTTCCTTGGTCAGTCTTCCAAGGTTGTACTTTTCTAAGAATTTACCTATTTCTTCTAGGTTGTCCATTTTATTGGTGTACAGTTCTTTATAGTAGTCTCTTATGGTCCTTTGTATTTCCGGGGTGTCTGTTGTAGCTACTCCTTTTTAATTTCTAATTTCATTGATTTGAGTCCTCTCCCTTTCTTTCTTAATGAGTTTGGCTAAAGGGTTATCAATTTCAATTTTAGAACCTCAGAGAACCAGCTTTTAGTTTCACTGATCTTTGCTTTTCTTTGTCTCTAGATCATTTATTTATGCTCTGATCTTTATGATTTCTTTCCTTTTACTAACATTGGGTTTTGTTTGTTCTTCTGTCTCTAGCTGCTTTAGGTTTAATGATAGGCTGTTTATTTGAAATTTTTCTGGTTTCTTGAGTCCTAAGATTGCATTGCTATAAACTTCCCTCTTAGAACTTCTTCTGTTACATCCCATAGGTTTGGATTGCCATGTTTTCATTGTCAATTGCCCCTCTATTGTTTTCTTAGAGGTTGTTTTATTGTTGTTGTTGTTGCTGCTGTCCTGTTTCATTTTTATGGGATCTTAGTCCCGTGAGGCAAGGATTGAACCCATGCCAGAGACTGAGCAGTGCAAGTGACAAGTCCTAACCACTGGACCACCAAGGAAGTCCCGTAGTTTTCTTCCTCTTAGGTTTATACATACAAAAATATTTTAGAAAATGTTTACCCATATGGTTGTTTTGAAATAAATGCTAATGTATGGAAAGGAAAGTATTTGAATAGATCCAGGACCACAATAAAGTGATATCTCATAAATCATTTAATTTCTGTATTGTTTGTTTTTCTGGCAAGTTAAAAAATGCCCTATTTGAAATAAGCATTAAGAAAAAAATAGACAGGATATATGAATTTTAGGACACTATTTTTAGCTGCTTTGATATAGATACAACTATTTAAAAAGATTTTTTTCATGGCTTCATTCTATAACCCCAAAAGCTAAGGGATGAATTTATAACCAGGATGTCAAATAGACCAAAGCTATGGCTCAGCCTCAGTCCTTTTGCCTACTGCCCTATTTGGCATAAATATAGTCCCTCTGTCTTTATAGATGGATAGTATTCAGTAGCTTTTTTTTTTTTCTATAGCCTTCTATGTAACAATAGAATATGATGAAAGATAAGAGAAGCTGTGTCCTGCCTAAAGTTACTTAGCATCTTCTTTGGCTCTCAAACCAGAACACATGTGTTCCTATTTAAGGTAAATGCTTCAACGCTCCCTTTCCTCCTCACTGACTTTCATTTTTTAAAAAAGCATAGTACACAACAAAGAACGATAGTACTCTGTCATAGTTTGTATATCCATTCCAGGTGCCTTCTTAATAAAAAATAATGTATATCTGTATATTGGTGAACAGCAAAAAAGATAAAAACTACATAGCTAGGCAATTCTATATCACTCACAGACCGTATGCTCCATCTGTTAAGTGTAATTGGAGTAAGGGAATACTCCATTTGAGAATGGAGGTATAGCGGTGGTATTAGGTACTGATCAGGGAAAGCAATGAAGAAAATGGTCTAAGTGGTTCCCAGGGAATCACCTTCCTTTTAATATAACTGACAAGCATAGATTATTGACCCTGTTTGTTCATAAAGTTCTCTTAAATGCAAATAGGCTACATATATTTCGTCCTCAAACTGTAAGCTTCATAAATGCAGGATTCATGCCTATCTTTTTTATCCCTAAGTCTAGCAGTTCTTGGGTTAAGTAATCACTTATTGTTTGAGTAACTGATTGAATGAGTTGATACTCTACACGGACCCAGACTTTTGTGTTTTCCTCAGAGAATTCTATAGATGCAGGCAGTCTCCTGTCCAGTCACTACATTCTGCTGAATCTCCAAGAATGAAACGATTTTCTTCCTTACTAAGGGAAGTGGTTCTCTTCATCCAGTGACATGTAAACTCAGAAACTGTCTGTTCCCCACTGTCATGCAATAAACAACACTGGAGAAGGGACACAATAACCATGATAAACATTCCTATTTATGCCTCTCTATGTGCCTGATGAGGCATACTTTTTTAATTGTACAGTTCAATGAGTTTTAACAAGTATATACACCACCACCTCAATCAAGACATAGAATGTGACAATTACCTAAAAAGTCCCCTTGGAATTCTGCTCAGTATTATGTGGCAGACTGGATGGGAGGGGAGTTTTGGAGAGAACGGATACATGTATAGGTGTGGTTGAGTCCCTTTGCTGTCTTCCTGAAACTATCACAACATTGTTAATTGGCTATACTCTAATTAAAATAAAAAGTTTTTTTTTTTTTAAAATTCCCCTGTGTCTCTTTGCAATCAAGTTTTCCATCTCCATCACCACCCCAACCCAGTTCCCAAGCATCACTGATACCTGTCCTACACATAATTTTGATTGTTCTAGAATTTTCTGAAATATCAGGTAACGTTCAATTTTCCAATTGTCCTTTATATTGGCACAAATGTGGGACAAAATATTGTTTATGTCATTTGAATAAAGATTCAAGTAAGAACATGCGAAAAATGATTGATCCTTTTTAAAAAATATCTTTTACAATTTTCTTCTCTCTACCTCTAATACTTTGTTGTTGAATCTCAGTCATTTTCTTGTACATCGTCTGAAAGTCTAGATTTTGCTGATCACACTGAGTTTTAACATGTTTCTCTGTCCTCTACTTACAAGTGGCATTTCTTTATAGAAACTTGATTTTGTTCAAATGTGGGTTCAAAAATAACATTCTTTTGCGTCTAGTGACAAAGAACTGCATAAGCAAAGCAGTGAGATTTGTTTGCTCAAGTATTTGAAAATTCTAGGGCATAGGACAGACTCATATCATAAAATCTCTTCTTGGTTTTTCTTTCTGCTTGATTCAGACCTCTTCTGAATTTTGGCTTCATTCTCCACCTCCTTTCAGGTTCAAGTCCATAGAAAATAAAGTTGCTTCCTGATGCTTCAATTCAGGTCTTTGGCACTGATTGGCCTGCTTAGAATCACATGTCCATTTTCGACCAATTAATGGCACTCCGCAGAGTATTAGTGGTTTCCTAAGACATTTTTGGGGGGATTACCATCAGCATTAAGGCATGATGGAAGCTTCGTGAGAAAAGTCAGGATAGCTTTTACTACTAAAGGCGGTCAACGGGCCAGTAAACCCCAACTTCTCCACTGGAGGTGGCCTCACAGGTTAATCCCCTCAGGCCGAAAAGAACCCGGGCTTCCCGGCGCCACGCCCCTCCCGGCGCCACGCCCCTCCCGGCGCCACGCCCCTCCCGGCGCC
>ML663009.1:43487139-43608586 GCA_007570785.1 Antilocapra americana | reverse complement strand
CCCTCCCGGCGCCACGCCCCTCCCGGCGCCACGCCCCTCCCGGCGCCCGGCTCTGAGCCGGCGTCATTTCCGGCCTCGGGCGATTCGCATCCGGGTCAGGTTGCACCTCTGGCTGTCGGAGTGTGTGACTGGCGGCGGTGCCGCGCGGTCCGCCTTTTCTCGCAGGTGATACCCGCTCAAGTACCTGCAGGCGGGGAGCCCCCGCGGCCTTGCGCTGAGAAGGACGGGCCGGGGGCCTGCGGAAGAGCGGCGGCCGGGCTGCGCCGCTCGGGGGCGGGCTGGCGGCTCTGCTCCTTCGCTCGCTGCTGTCTCTGGGAAGCGGGAGCCAGCCCTGAGGAGTCCTCGGCGGGCAGCGACCCCCTTCCCCGGCTCGCCTGCCCGCCCCGCCGGGGAGGGCGGAAGATGCCGGTAAAGAAGAAGAGAAAATCTCCTGGGGTGGCAGCGGCAGCGGCGGAAGACGGAGGCCTCAAAAAGTGTAAAATCTCCAGGTACCGCAGCCCCCTGCCCTTCAGTCTTTTCTTTTTGCTGCAGGACCAGCAGAGGAGGCGGCCGGCCGGGCCTCGGGCCGGGGAGAGGCGAGCCCCCTCTGATAAACCCGGGTGGCAGGCGCCGGACCGCGTGAGTCTGTGCCGGGCTCCACCTCGTGTCGGGTTGTGTGCTCTGGCGCCGCTGAGGGACTCCGAGAGTCGCTTCCCGTCCGAGTCTGCGTGCCGCGGGGGGTGGGGGAGACGAGTATCCCCCGTTCCCTAAGCCTCCCCCGCCCTCACTCCAGACCTGGCAGTGTACAGATCCGTGCAAGGGTCACGTCTAGAATTTCTCTGAAGACTGTGAAAAAAGGAGCAGAGCGCGAGGAATTTTGTCCTGCCTGCTGCTTTGGGAGTCATAGAAAGAGAAGCTCCTTGTGCTGGGATTGGCCTTCAGATTTAGTATTTGGAGTGACCTAACCGGGACCATCCCAGCAGGAGCCCCATTTTCTGGAAGCATAGTGCCTCCACCTGCCAAATAAAGTGCCTCGCTGTAGTGCCTCCATAGCTAAGTAGCTATGTGCAAAGTTGAAAAGGCCCTGCATGCGTTTTGTTGTGTAGCCATCAGGATGCTGTTAGCTCTCAACATAAATATTAATAATTTGAGAGCTATTGTACTCTGCATCTTCTTGGAGAAAAAGAAAGCAAGGCCGCGTTGTAGCTGTGTAGCTCTTTGGTTCCGTTGTAGCATGTCGTTAAGGCATTACAGCAACACTGTATGCTGCAAAAAATCATTGCAATTTACGTGTCAGAAATGGGTTTTTTAAATCTCCTTATTGGATGTCTTGACTGTCTCACTGGTTGGCACTTAATGTAAGAACTTCAGATGCTGCCGTTTAAAGTAGCCAGCATTATTAAGAGGAGATAATGATAGAGCTCTCCTTAAAGAGAAATCTGCTTAAAATGTAAGGTAGGTGACCTATTTAGTCTGCTTCATCTTTTTTATAATTGGTTGGATTTTTCCTCTTATTGCTGTGATTGGCGGAAGAGCCCGAGGGTATTTGACTATTACTGTGAGAGATACTGCTGTTTTCTTTTACCTCTTAATAACTCATACTAGAGTTTGACATATACTCTTCTAGCTCATATTTGTATGAAGCATGCAAATTAGATTTCTTTAACTTGTAGCCATCTTAAATGTATAACGTATTAAAATTATTTAAATTAAGCACGTTAAAACGGCTGAGCCGTTAGTATTCTTAGCACTCAGGTGATACTTTGCTCTATCAACTTAAAATTGTAATTTGTCACCCTATTTTATATTACATTATTCAGAAACTCTTAACATCTTTGCAGAAGTCATAGCATTCCTGTCACTGTGGTAGTATAACTGAGCTCCTTGAGAAAAGTTTCTCTGTTCATTAAATCTTAGAGGCCACTTACGAGCTTTCTAAATTTTAATTTTTTTTTTATGAAAAAGATAGACAGATCCTGGGATTAAACTGCGTTGGCCCAATTATTTGAACTGGTATGATCTATTAGAGTTTTTTTTTTCTTTTTAATCTGTGGAATCTAATTATACCTTTAAGTTCTATATTAACTTTTATCTTTAAAGTGTTTGTTTAAGCTTGGTAGATGGTAAATAACAACTCCTAATATATAATATTCTGAAATATTGATTCACTGGGTATCAAAATATACTTTGTAAGGTTCATTTTCAAAGTATACACATATAGAATTTCTATTGAAATCAGCAGAATCACTGTAAAGATTTATATTTTCCCAGCTACCAGTCCTGCATTGAGATCATTAGGTTGAACTTCTGTGTGGTCTTTTGAAATCTGGGAGCAATAATTTTAGTGATATTTTTCGTATTTGATAGTGAGCAAAGTAGCATTTGGGCTTTGTTAGCCAGAAATTTTTATGTATAGATTACTGTTTCAAATTGCATATATTTAACAATTCCAGTTTTTCCCTATAACACCAACTGTAAAAAAAAAAAAAAACAACTTTGGTTTGAATTGAAGTAGCTCATATTGAACTTAGCTTTTCACTAAAAGTTGAGACTTGATAAAATTCTTAGGCATTTGTGTGTTTTCTAAGCTATTGCAGATCCCAACCCCCTGCTAGACTAATAAGTGGAGAGGAACATTTTTCAAGCAAGAAGTGCCTGGCTTGGTTTTATGAGTATGCAGGTAATGAAATTAATATAAGAAGATATCAGTCACATGCTTTAAAACTTTTTTTTTTGGTTCATTCATTTAACAAATATTTATTGCAGGCCTGCTATGTATTAGTGCTGTGTGCTGAGGTCAGGGTCAAGACTGAGGATTATGGTTAGGCTAAGAATTTGGTGCCCTTTCAGGCTGATATTTTTTTAAATATATAATTTAGTATATGTTTAGTGGGTAGGGTGAAACTCATTTACTGTTAGTAAAATTTGTAAATAGAGTCATTATTGGTTTATGTCCATTGGCTACAGTAGAGTTGGTATTCTGGAAAACAGAGTGTAATAGAACATTTTATACTTTATATGGTTCTTGTTTTTCTTTTCAGTTTTCTTTGAAGTTTTTCTGAACCATAATCTTGTGTTTTCTGAAACTTTTTTTTTGTGAAACTTTTGGGAAGACACAGTAAAAGATTTAAAACTCATATATCATTCCATGACAGTTTTAACCTTTAACAAAGTTTTTATTTAACCATTCACTTCCGCTGGAGATGCAATAATAAATAAGAAAGTAAACAGACTGATGTTAGTATAGTATTCTATATGCTATTAATATTAGGGAGATGTGCTGTGAGAGTTCACAGGAGGAGTGTGTAACCCAGCCTTGGAAGCGTCTGTGAAAATTTCTCGAAGAAGCTGGTTTAACCTGCGCTAAGTCCTGTAGGTGCTGAATGAAGAACTCTAGGTCTAGGATGAGACTGTAGTTGGGACGTAAAAGTCAAAGCCTGGGATGAGGCCAGAGTTAAGTATATGAAAAAGAAACTTGTTTCCCATTGGTTATTAACTTCTTCATAGCAGTTGAAGGGAGATTAATTCATGTTAAATTTTATACATTTTTTTTCCCCATAGAACCATTAGAATGATTTAGTTCTTTTTGGAATTACTGATTTTAAATCTGCTCTCCACCCCCAACCATTTCCTTCTTTTACCTGCCTCCTTGGTTGGGTTTTTTTTGGGGTTTTGTTCCCCCTTTTATCTATCATCCTCAGAGTGTTTGTTTAGAATAAAACACTGTATATTCAGTCATTGCCTTATATTTAGTGATAATAAAGCTTAGATCTCAAGGGAACTCTGAACTTAAGATTTAGTTTTAGGTTAAGTATGGAAAAAAAGACTATTTTGAGGGACAGTAGCTTCACTGTTGGTATGCTCTGAGCAATCTCAACAATATAATTTAAAATTTGTTTAGTAACAGAACAGATTCTTTCTAGACCAGAAAAGCTGCTATTACTGGCATCCCAAGACAACCACTAACCCAAATTAAATAGAAGGAATTCATTTTCTTTTGACCTCCATTTGAAATGTTGACCCAGTATTCAAAATGCCGGTTTTACTGGTATGCATGGTAAGATATAGAATCAAAGGGTGGTCATCTTATTTGACCTTTAAAGGGTACTAGATACATAAAATTGATTAGTCTTTTTTTTTCTTTCGTGATTAATTGTTTTATTTCTCATAGGGACTTTCCTGGGTAGCATAGGATTAGATTTAGTTAACCATTTATTTTCTATGCCAACATTTTTTAATAGCCAGCAAACTAATTGCTATCTTTATTCTTTATTATCTAATTTTTTCCTGTGACCGTTCTGCTAAGTAGATGGTGTTATTCTTGTTTTATAGATGAGAAACAGGCTTAGATCAAGTAATTTGCCCAAGATCATACAATGACAAGAGCCTGGATTCAAACCCCGGGCATTCTGACCATGTAGCCTGTGCTTAACTGCTATTGTCTTGTTTTAAAATATGTACGCAATAGCCAGTTTTCCTTTTCCAAAAAAAATATTAGTCAGTATACTTGAGGTTAACTTATTTTCTGTCATTCATCAAATGATGCGTATTTATGGAGCACTTGTATCCATGTGTGCTGGCACTGTGCTCAGTCCTGGGAATATAGTGGTGAACAAGTCAGACAAGATCCCTGCCCTTGGGGGACTTGCCTTCTAGAGGGGAAGACACAGTAAAATAAGCAAGATAATTACCGATTGTGGAGGATTATAAAAGTAATGTGGTGTGATGCAGGGATGGGAAGTAGAAAGTTGGGATGGACTTTCGAATAAGGTGACTAGAGAAGGCCTCTGGAGATTGCTTCAGTCAGAGACCTAAGCGATGAGGAGGTGCTAGTTGTTTGTCAGATAGAGTAACTGAGATGTCCTTGTTTAAAATGGAGACAATAATTGTGCCTTCTGAGATAAATGTGTAAAGAAAACACTTAGTACTGTACCTGGTGTGTAGTTAGAACCCAATAAATGTTAGCTGCTATTAAAAGAGTAATAGTACTGCAGCATCAAGTTTAATGGTTGTATATTGTGAAAATACTGTTCCAAAAAATTAACAATGTAGCTCCTATGTAGCTTATGTTAAAGGTGCTGTGTCATGCTTTGAGCAGATTTTTTTTCCCCCCTGAGCATTTGCTCTGGCTGGCATTGTTTTAGACCCTGCAGATATAGCTGGGAACTATATGATTATTAAACCATCAGAAAATTGATTTTTTTCTTTTAAATTTTAAAAACGTTTCCTAGAGGAGGAAATGGCAACCCACTCCAGTATTATTGCCTGGGAAAATCCCATGAACAGAGAAGCCTGGTGGGCTGAAGTCCATGGGGTCAAAAAAGAGTCCAACACGGTTGAGCGAAACAACAGCAACAAAATGTTTTGCCAGAAATCTTGTTAATAAGATATTACAGATCTTAAGGGATGTGTGAAAAGCCTGATAGTTGTTCCCTTTCATAAGACCTCTCATTTGGAGTGATACTTGCATTGGCAAGGATTCAGGAATGTATTAGGACTGTTGAAGAAAGGTGTAGGAAGTGAAAAGGCATTTTAAAGTCTTATAAAGAATCAGAAAAAGGGGGATATAATTGCTTAGTCCTAGTAAAGTAACCAGCTGGTAGAGTGAACTAAATCATTTTCATAGCTTCTTAAGTTGAGTAGAAACCCATTTTGTGCCTGACATATTTAAATTCTAGTCTAGAGGTTTTACCCTGGAAGTAGTTTTATTGGAAGAGTGTGTTTGAAGAAGTAGAATTGATGTTATGTGATCTGGGGAAAAGAACATTAGTATAGACTTTGTTTTAGATTTAGATTGTTGTTATTTGTTTTGTGAAAGTCGCTTGATATTTACAAAAAGATCTTATATGTATCTTATATATCTTTATATAATTTAACTTGATTCTTACCAAATTTTAATCAGTAGTCTCCCATTTTCCAGGGAGGTTATTTTTTATGACAGTAACTGATATTTGTTGATATAATTCTTTGGCTTTCTCTTCTAATTACTAGTGATGGCAGTGTGGAGGCCAAGTTTGCTTTCTTGTTGCATTAAAAAAGTTTAAAATATATTTCAGTCATGACTTAAGAAAGAAACTTTGTCTTCTTCCACTCAATTTTTTTATCTGGTTTTTATTTTCATTCAAACCACATACAAGGATGCACATTTGGTTATTTTTTTAACACCTTAATTATGTATGTGTGCTTTTAAAATTCCATAATTAACACATTTTCATAAAAAAACCTCCAAATGTATATTAGGAAGTGAAAGTTTCCTATAATTACCACACCTTAACATTTTAACATTTCACTGCATATAAAAGTACAATACTTACTTAGACCAAAGGATTTTTAAAACATTTGGTTTCAGATCATGTGTTAAAATCATCTTAGCAGTCTGGACCTCATCTGAGACAATAAAAGCTTAACTGGTCCTATACTAGGTGGTTACATTTTTTCTATTAAGAAAAACCATAGGACATTGGCTTCATGTTGTGGTTGTGAGCTAATAATGGTGATATAAAATGCCACCTGAGCAGCCTTGGTCTAGTCTGTGACATATAAGCTGGAGTATTTTTAGTCCTTAAGAAAAGAAAACAAGTTTCTCTTAGCTACTTTAATATTTGAAGACTGTGTTTTCTTTCAAAAACCAGGTGTGGTAAACATATTTCTGTCATATCTAGTTTTAACATTTATTTTAGCTTTTTCAATTGAGATATATCATTATATTAGTTTCAGGTATATGCTATATGTTTTTATGACAAAAAGATTACCACATGTCACTACACATGGCTACAAATTTTGTTTTCTTGTGATAAGAACTTTTAAGAATTTACTTTCTTAGCTACTTTCAGATACACAAAATAGTATTATTAACACTATAGTCATCTTGCTCTGTGTTACATCTTCAGAACTTACTAAGTTTGGAAGTTTGTATCTTTTCACCACCTTCACTCTTTTTGCCCACCCCTGCCTCTGGCAACCACCAATCACTTCTCTGTATTTGAGTTTGACTGGTTTTGGTAGATTCCTTATACAAGTGAGCTCACGTTGTATTCCCCTTTCTCTGACTTGTTTCACTTAGCAAAATGCCCTTGAGGTTCATCCATGTTGTCACAAATTTGTTTTACTCTTATCAAGTCAAAAGATAACATAAAAAATAGGAGAATTGATGTACTGACTAAACGTTTAGTGTTACTAAGGGAAAAAAATAGGAAAAATGTCCTTAAGTTTTGAACTAATGATAAACATAGCTAATTGAGGGATTAAGCATTTATTTCTACATTAAGATTACATAATAATTCATGTTTTACTAGGAAAATATCTCATTCTGGAATCTCAATGTAGCCATTTCCTTATATCATTATTGTTATATCTTAAAAGTATTACATTTTATATGGATATATTTTAGAAGGTGAATGAATGACCATCTGTTTTAGTAAGAAACAGATATTCTCCTCTGTTTACTGTCCTGAGTTGTGGGTTGGTACTGGCACATTCTGGTAGAATAAGCAGCTCAAACCTTATTGTGCTTCTTTATATTGATGCACTGTCAAAAATTTTATTCAGAGGAAGCTCTCAGTAAATGTATTTTTAAGGATAGATTCAAGTGATTGTACAACCTAGTGATTGTCATTAATGTTTGTTTTTATGTCCTTAATTATATTTTATAATGTGTTCAAGAGGATTTCAAAGTTAAAAAAAGTTTAATCTGTAACAAATATTCATACTTTATCAAAAGTATGTCAAAAATCAAAGTCAGTTATTCACAAAAAATGTTATGTATTCATAAATTCCTTTAACACAGTGGCTTCTGTTTTATGTTGATATAAAGTTTTAACAATAAAATATATAAATTATTTTTGTCTTTGAAGGTCCTGATGAAGTTGTAGGGCCAGAAGGAATGGAAAAATTTTGTGAAGACATTGGTGTTGAACCTGAAAATGTATGTTTTATTTTTAAGTAGAATGGAATGCAAGTGGGGTATAGCATATTCATAAATTTCTAAAAATTGGAACAGTTTAATCTTATAAGAAGATTTTGTTTCTTCATGAATATTATAGATTTTCATTTAGGTTTTTTTAAGTGAATTTAACTTGGGCATGTATTATCTCTCTTGATACAAATGTCTTTTGTAATGGAGTAAGAGTTTCTACCTTCAGAAACTGTTAGAACTTTTTGCTTTTAAGAAATTGGCCCATCTAAATTTCTTTACAGTTAATAATTCCAGAGATTGTACTCTTTAATAGTTGAAGGATGGAAATAGTTGTATAAAAATGCTCTCCATGATAAATATAGACATGATAATCTCTTTGCTGACTTCTCCCCTATCCTTTATGTTCTGTTCTTTCCAGATTATTATGTTAGTTTTAGCGTGGAAATTGGAGGCTGAAAGCATGGGATTTTTTACCAAGGAAGAATGGTTAAAGGGGATGACTTCATTACAGTAAGAAATTTTTTTAAAAAACAAATTTGATGGCCTATTTGAAAATCTTAATTGATATTTTGTGTTTCGTAATTTCAGGAGTAAGGCTTCACCTTAAATTAGTTTAATCTATAACAGTCAGTTTAGGATTGAAAAAAATTATATTATGGTCTTTGGCAAATGAACAGTTACTCCATTTTTCATATTTTCTAAGAAAGAATCTTTAAGAACAGATCTGTTAAAACCCACCTATTCTCCTGATGCATGAATTAGAGCTTTATGATAGAAGTTATTTACTCATGGAATGTTTGATCAGTAAGGGACTTCCTTCTCAGAATATAGAATTTTACTGCGTGAGTAGTTTGTTCTTTGGCAGTTCTGAGCTCTGGGGCCTACTCTCTCTTCAGTTTTATAAACTTAAAAAAAAAATTGAAGTGAGTTACATGACAGTTTTAAAGACTAGAAGTAGAAATGTTGTTTGGCATTAATAAATAAGTGTGCAACGTTTAGCCATTTTATAGTTGTATACTTCCAGATTGTATGCTGCCTTTGAATGCTTTTATAAGATACAAAATGGCTTCTTTATAAAAATAATTTGATTTTGGCTTTCCAGAGTAAAGTGTGCTTAGTTTCAATTGGTAATTGTGTGCTAATTTTATATTATGTCATATTCCTGATGTTCATGCAGAAAGTAATTAATAATCAAATTCTAAAATAGTTAGAGCCAGCATAAATTTATAATATTTTTGGAGCCCCAAACTGAAGGTTAATTAGTTTCCTGTTGTAAGTTTTTATTAACATACTTAACCGTTCTTTACTCCTTGTTTGCCTATCCTTAACTTTCAGGATACCTGTTTTTTCAAGTGTATTTGTTGATATGAACTTAAATATTTTTGAATTTTCAGTGTCTAATGTTTTCTAATTCTCCTTTTAAACCAGCGTTAACATTTAGATATTTTATGTGTGTACACACATAAAGAAAAGAGAACACAAAGTCAACTGTCTCACTTTTACCTTTTATAGATGAGATGAGGAGTCTGAAATTCAGAGAGGTGAAGAAAATTTTTGCCAAAGTTTACATAGTTCCTATGTAACTAAGAATAGCAGAGCTAGAATTTTAATTTCCTGATTACCACTCTACCATACTGTACTTCCTATTGTGTCATTCCTTTGTGTTTCCCTTTGTTAGCACTCTTTATAAAATAGAAGGCCATTATTAACTTTTAAAATCAGTGTTTATAAGCGAGACTACAAATTCTGCCATTCATCTAGATGTCATAACATGCCAGATTAAAATAATGTTGCTTCTGAAATTCTTTGAGCTGTTTCCCACCATTTAATTAATTGTTTAGAGAAAGATAAAATATACAGGAGTATGCAGAGAATACAAATAATTTCATACAGCTCAGTCTGTTTTATTAAAACCTGTATTGGTTGTCACATAGCTTGTTATTTGTGAGACCTTTTATTTGGCATTACAGTTTCTTTTTGTCCTCTTCCTGCTGCTTTTTTTGGCCTACTCTTTTCAGTATCTCAACTAACAAGTGTTTGCATGCTTTTAAACCAAAAGTTTCTAATTGCTTTTGAATAACTTGATATTATATAAGGAGCCTCTATATAACAGATATATAAACAAAAATGTTTCTAGTATTTACTCTTGAATAATCAGCAGCATATGGCTTTAGGTATATGCTGGGAAAATTGATGAACCCATGAACGTGTTGATTATTAGCAAATCTTTGCAGTAGGAAGTTCACAGGCTTTACATAATAAAAGCAATATTTAGCACTTAAAATTGACCCAGATGTTTTTGTTTCATCCATGTATTATCCCCTGCCCATTTGCCTAGAACTCTGTAGTGTAGAGCCTTGTAGTTACTAGAATTAGGCAAACATTCTTGACTGGGAAAATAGTTTTTCCTCTGATGATCTGGATTGCTGTGTGACATACAAAGTATCTTTTCTTAGTTGGCTAAGTCTTATTATCCCCTGAATATTCTTAGAAGGAACTTGTATAAAATAGTTTACAAAGTAAACCAAGAGAGACAGAGCTCTTAGTTTTTTAAAAAATGTATAGTTTTCTAGTATACTTGGTTTTATATAATTATAAAATTTCACAAACTTGGTGCTTTTTATAGTTTTTTATATTTTTAAGATTTAATTTAACCTGAACATAGTTATTTGATGATTCCTGAATCACCGTAATGTATTTATCAGCTGATTCAAATTAATTAATTTTAACCCTTAGAAAACTTGAGTAGAGCTCTGCTAAAGAATAGAAACAGTCTGATAGTTAAGACGTACATTATGGTCGAGAATAGCAGAATATCATAATCATGGTTAATTAAAATCTGTAATTGTGTAATACTTAACTGTTTTCAGAATACTTTTTTTGAAAACATTTATTTATTTTAAAGCTGCTATTCATATAGACTTTCCATAACTGAATTGTCATTTTCTTTTGCGTGAAAGAATTTATGGGTATGAATTTGTATATAATTGTAGTAGAATGGTCATTTTGTAAGTTTTGGAGATGTAATTGCCATATCCTTTCCAGATATTTTGCTGTATTTTGTTTTCATTGTTGTTTATTAATAGCCAAATTTCCCTTCAGGTCAGATTTCATTTAATAGATGTGTACCCTTATTTTATCTAAGATACTGTGCCATTTATTGATGATTACAGTGAGGCATGGGACACAGCTTTTTACCACTTAGTTACATTCTAGCAGGGCAGGGAAAGTGTTACAATACTGTAAACATAAATCCCCAGTGGCTCAGCAATAAAGAATGTGCCTGCAATGCAGGAGATGTGCGCTCCATCCCTGGGTCAGAAAGGTCCCCCTGGGAGAAAGGCCTCCCACTCCAATATTCTTGTCTGGGAAACCCCATGGGCAGAGGAGCCTGGTGGGCTATAGTCCACAGGGTCTCTGAAGAGTCGGATATGACTGAGAAACTATAGATCCTTGTGGGATGGGACAGGTGCTGAGTAAAAGTAACAAATACTGTGAAAGCACAGCTGCTAAGGGGGTTAATTTCCACTCAGTAGACAGGCAAGTCTTCCCTATAGGTGTGGCATTTGAACTAGACCTTGAAGAATGATTAGGATTTTGATGGTTGAGGCTATAGGACAATGTTCTAAGAGAAAACTGTGAGCACATCCTTGAGAAGGAAAAACATTTGTCAGTTTGCTGGAGTCAAAAGGTACATAGAAGAAATTGACAGCAGTTTTAAACTCCAGATAGTTGAGATAATGGCTGCATTAGGCAGGACTTTTGACTAATCTGTTGAGAGAGTTTAAACCATATGTTTTAGCTTGGGAAGCCACCAGGTTTTTGAGCACAGGAATCATCCAAGATTTGGGGGATGATTTCAATAGAGTTATTCTTTTCTTTTTTTAAGAAAATGTTTTAAGGTCATAGACTCTTGAAAATATTAGGAAAACTGAACCTTATCCCCATTAAAATGCACGTATGTTGCTACACACAAAATGTTGCATGTGGCTCTTCTTCCTTGCATCTATAGAGGCAGGATTCCAAGGATACTTGAAATTGTTATTCTGCCATACTTACTGGAGCAATGGACTTTTCTCATATGTACCAGCTGAAAGTTTGTTGTTGGAGCAAAGATGAATTACCATGCTGTTAGAGAAGATTGTGGGCATCAATCTTTGAAAAGAGTATACCTGACTATGATAATGAAAAAAGAGGGGAAAGAATAGCATCTGACTAGAACAGTAGTACACTAACCTGTCTTCCAGTAGCCTACAAATTGTATACCCTCTGGTCTCCATACTGAGCCCTGTACTTTGAAGAGTAAAGGCTTGACGGACTTCACTTTCTTAAAGGAGAAAGGAATGAGGAACGTTTATATAATTTTTTTTTGGTGAGAGTAGAAGAGTTGAGTAGATTGTATGCTATACTGTATGTGGCGTATGACTTATCATTCAGTTAGCATTTGGGGCCCAAGTACCAGTTGTCATTGTTGTGGTTCTTCCCCTTTGCTCTCCCACAGAGTCATCATGACTGTTTCAGAGTGTCCCCTGTCCACATTTCCAAATGCTTCCAGAGGTGGAGTATTTGTACTGTTGTGGTCAGTAGACCTGATTCAGAGAATGTTCTAAATCCATAACTTTGTGAATAAAATTCTTACTGTTATAACATCAGTGTGTCACAGCATTCTTATTGGGACTTGAAGATTAAGGAAGAGAACCTCACTTAGACCTAAATGAACATTTTTCCCTCATTTTAAAGGTCATTAATGAAGCAGAAATTCAAGTCTCTCTTACTAATAGAATGTTTAACAGTATTCAGGAAATTAATCCCTAAGCCTTTATGTTGAAATTTAAACCCATTTCTATTCATTCTAACAGCAGTGGCTTTGAAGATTGTTATATTGTATGAGTGTTCCTTGAGAACTATCGTTTTATATGATATTCAAAAATAGACTATTCTTACTTTCCATGCTATACTACTTATAGTACGTGTTTCTTTTTAGTTTAGGAGAAATATTCTTTCTACACTTGCTGAGTTAAGAGGTATCAACACTATTAACTGCTGTGACACTACTTTGGAGCTAGATTGAATACCAGAATTGTGTGTTAGTAACATTTTGGGCATGTTTACTGGTTTTGCTGGGTTCAGTCATGTCTTTATGATGTTCGTGATAAATGTGGAAGTTTGTGGGGTTTTTTTTGCCCTTCTCCAAGAAACATTGTCATTTCTATTAGCTTCTTTCTCTACTGAAGATGTAGATAAGCCATTAAGAATGATAGTTTGGAGAGAGCCACCCATGTGAAGATGATTTTTAAGCCATTTAACTCAGCATGTCAAGCTAAGAATTGTGTTACACATTTAGTACATGATTCTCATTAGTAATCTTATGGCTGTCTCATTGTTTTTGTGATTTTAAAATGAGAAACAGACTGGAAAAGATTAAGTAACTTGCCTAAAGCCACATGGCCGGAAGTGGAGAAATTGAAATTTCAATTCTCTGAGTTGAAACTTTTTTCTTTATCTCTGTATTATTGAGGTCTTGTCCTAAGTAATATTGTTACTCTGTGTACCTCCTTGGAGAAGAAAATGGCAACCCGTTCCAATGTTCTTACCTGGAAATTTCATGGACAGAGGATCCTGGTGGGCTGCCTACCGTCCATGGGGTCAGAGAGTCGGACCTGACCGATTGACTGAGCACACACAACTATGGAATGTAAAATATTTGGAAAGGATTGTAATCTCTTAGATTAACTCCTAGAGAGACTTGTCAGTCACTACTTACACACTTAACAATTCTGTTTGAACTATGGTTTTCCACTAACCTTTTCCCAGATGGGAATTTTGAAACCTTTTGTAAGATATCATCTACCTTGTGTTTTATTTTTGATATTCATACCTTTATTTTACACACAGTTTTGGAATGCTTCTACATGCCAGGCCTCATGTTAATACCATGAGGATGATTTTTGAATTCTGGTGGTATTGAGAGAAAAACCTTTTGAAGTAGGGAGGTGTCCTTTAACTTGTTTTCCCTCCGGAATCTCAAGTCTGTTAAGATTTTGTGTGAAAATGTGAATCACATCATTAAAAAAAAATGTGAAAAGCACTGCTTGAAGACACTCTAAAGATTTAGAAAACGAGGCCCCTACTTAAAGGTAGGTCGTGATGGGAAAGGGAGTACCTGTGACTAGTCACTTCTAGTACTAGGACCTTCGGAACATTCTTGGTTGACAACTCTGGAGATACTGAAGTTTTGAGATGTCCCAGTTTTCAAACACTGTTTTAGTAGCATGTAATCTGAGAATTTGTTTCTTTTGTGTATTCTTCTGGTAGAAGTTAACTGCATTTTCGGCTTTCATTAAAACCTTTTCATACAATGAAGAATGTTTTTACTAGTAGAAGTCATTTATTGAAATAGTAAGTAATAAATTTCTCATATATGGTAAGAATAAATTTTTCTTGTTTCTTCTTGAAACATTTTGTGTACTTATTTATATGTAGGGAAATGGGCCCCAGATAAATTAGATGATTAATTTATCCAAACTTTGATTTCCATTTCTGGCAGTTTTAGCATCCTAAATATGCAAGCAAATCGTTTCCCATATTACACACTTAAATGTTGGTTAAAATATAAAACATCTTTTTAAAAACCTAGTTGACTATAGAAAAATAAATCAGAGGCCAAAAATTATGAGAGATGGTAATTCCGTAGGGCTCTATGGAGCTGGCATTTACCCTGAGGATACCTGCCTATTCTTGGTTACCTGGGTTAACCTTTTATGCCGACTGGAACTGTAGACAAATTGCAGTGAGAATCAAATTAAAACCTCGTGCAGTTAGTTACTGATGCCAAATCTGTCCAATAGATGGAGACTGGATTGCTTGGTTTGACATATGCAGTTGGAGACAAGGGGCTTCCAGCTGAGAGAATTCCTAACTACAAGTGCTTTTGGGGGAGTTCCCTGTTGGTTAGGATTTCAAGACTTTCATTTTCATGACCCTGGTTGGGTTCAGTTGCTGGTTGGGAACTGAGATCTGCAAGCTGAGAGGCATTGTCAAAAACAGCTTTTTGTCATGAGGATGTAGACTCAATCCAAAAATGCATTTTAGGATTGTCTCAGGTAATTAGTACTCCCATGTGTTTAGGGGAAGCAGTTCTTCTGTACAGGAAAGCATTTTAAACAGAAGGCTCAATTTCTTCAGAGAAAAGTTCAGTGCTCATTAACAATCAGAAATCACTAAACAAGTTGGGAAACAGATCTTAAACTTCAAAATAAGACTCTTTAAGGCTAGTATTTTGAGTTAGTACAATCTCAGTATAAAATAACTACATTATAAAAGAATGGTCTCAGTTGATCAGGTTTCAGATAATTTAATTTCTAAAAGCGAAATACATAAAAGACTTAAAACTCAGAAGAACTGCAAAGGATATGGGTATAAATAAAATGGTGACCTACCGTATCTGAGGAAAATAGAAAAGAGGCTGGGAGCCATAGTGGGTTAATTTTTTTAATTGCAAATTTTGAGGGTGTTTTTTGTATTGTAGATTTAAGGCCTTCATTGAATATGTGGTTTGAAAATATTTTCTCTGTGTATGTAGCTTGTGTTTCTTATTCTCTTACAAGGACTTGTACAGAGTAAAGGTTTTAAATTTTGATAATGTCCGGTTTATTAGTTTTTTCCTTCTTAGGTGTTTTTAGTGTCAAGTCTAAGAATTCTTGCCTAGCCATAGATCCTGAGGATTTTGCCTTGTTTTTTTTTTCCTAGAAGTTTCATATTTTTAGATTTTACTTTTAAATCAGTAATGCATTTTGAATTGATTTCTATGAAAGGTATGAGACTTAGATTTTTGGCTTATTTCTTTATCTGTGGATGTCTGTCTGCACCACTATCATTTGGTGCAGAAACTTTCTTCTGTTAAATTGCTTTTACACCTTCCTCAGAAATCTGGCACCCGGCCTGACTTGTGTGGTCTGTTCTGGGTTCCCTGTTCTGCTCTGTTCATCTTCTTCCATGACCACACAGTCTGCATTGCTGTGACTATGTACTCAGGCTTGAAGTCAGGATAGATTCATCTTTTCTCAAGTTTTTTTTTAGATACTACAGATTCTTTTAACCTCCTTTGTCTTTCTTGGTCACACTGTGTGGCGTGCGGACTCTTAGTTCCCTGACCAGAGAGTGAAACCTATGCTGGGAATGGAGTCTTAACCACCAGGGATGTCCTGCTACTACTACAGTCTCTTTGCTTTCCCCCAAATTTTAGAATAATCTTACATATTTACAAAAAATCTTACTGACATTCTTGTTAAAGTGCATGTGAATTTGAGAAGAATTGACATCTTGACTCTTTTGACTCTTTGAAGATAGATAGGTCTCCATTTACTTAGGTGCTTGGTTTCTTTCATCATTTCTTTGTAAAACATGGACATCCTGTACATGTATTGTAAGAATTAAACCTAAATATTTCATCTTTATTTTGGTCACTATAAATATTGCATGTTGAATTTTAGCATCCATATGTTCATTATTAATATATAGAAATAGAATTGATGTTTGTATGTCCTGTATCCTATGACCTTGCTGAATACACTTATTCTAAAATTATTTTGTGTGTGTTCTTTGGGTTTTTCACATGGACAATTGTGTCATATGATTATGACACAAAATAGAGGCAGTTTTATTTCTTTCATGGTCTGTCCATCTTTTATTTCCTTTCCTTGACATCTTGCATTGACTAGAATGTCTGCAACTGTGTTGAGTAAGTGTGGTGACAGTGGACATTCTACTTTGGTTCCCCATGTTAGAGATAAAGATATCAGTTTTTCACCATTAAGTACTGTTACTGGTAGGTTGCTTGTAGGTTATTTTTTTTCTTTTTATCAAATTGAGGAGGTTCTCTATTTCTATTTTTTGTGAGTTTTAAGGTGAGTAGATATTAAATACTTACACTTTTTCTGCATTAAATCGTATAGTTATGTGGTTTTTCTTTTTTTAGCACATTAATGTGCTTATGTTGATTTTTTTTTTTGTGAGTACTGAATCAGTCTTATATACTTGGAATAAATTCCACTTGATCATGGTATACAATATTGTTTAATTTCTGTTTGCTAGTATTTTGTTAAGGATTCATGAGGGATATTGGTCTATAACTTTATTTTCTTTTTCTTATTTATTGAGTTATAATTGACATAAAATGTTATATTAGCTTCACATGTAAAACATAAGGATTCAATATTTGTATATATTACAGTTAAGGGCTTCCCAGCTAGCTTAGTGGGTAAAGAATCCATCTGCAATGCAGGAGACACAGGTGACATGGGTTTGATCCCTGCAGTACTATTACCGTAGTAAGTCAGTAACATCCATCAGTATATATAGCTGTAAGTTTTTTTTTCCTTGTGATGATTTTTTCCTAATTGTTTTTGATTTTAGTGTAAAGGTGATACTGGCTTTATAAAATAAATTGAAAAGTTTTTGCTTATGCTTTATTTTTTGAAGGAGGTTGTAGAATTGATCTTCAAAGATGGTGAAATTCTCCAGTAAAACCACCTGAACCTGTATATTTCTTTTATAGATGTTTCTAACTTTTGAATTCAGTTTATTTAATAGTTTAATAGTTAAGTTCAGTCGCTCAGTTGTGTCCGACTCTTTGCGACCCCATGAACCACAGCACGCCAGGCCTCCCTGTCCATCACCAACTCCCGGAGTCCACCCAAACCCATGGCCATTGAGTCGGTGATGCCATCCAACCATCTCATCCTCTGTCATCCCCTTCTCCTGCCCCCAATCCTTCCCAGCATCAGGGTCTTTTCAAATGAGTCAAGTCTTCGCATGAGGTAGCCAAAGCATTGGAGTTTCAGCTTCACCGTCAGTCCCTCCAATGAGCCCCCAGGACTGATCTCCCTAACTCTAGTACTGGTCCATGCCACCGGTTTTTGGCTCTGTTGGGTCTCTGTTGTGGTGCATGGGGCTTTTCTTGTTGCAGAGTGTGTGCTAAGTCGCCCTGCAGCATGTGGGATCTTAGTTTCCTCACCAGGGGATCGAACCCGCCTCCTCTACATTGGAAAGTAAATTGTTTTTAAAAAAATAAAACCGTGTTTGTTTGTTCACTCAGCCGTTGAGGGCAGTGCTGTGTCTTCGTTGTTGCACGACTTCTCACTCAGCGAGGGGGGGGGCTGCTCTCTAGTTGTGGCGTGTGGGCCTCTCACTGCGGTGGTGTCTCTCGTGCGGAGCCCGTGCAGGTGCAGCTCCCGCGCTCTGGAGTTGTGGTGCAGGGGCTTAGTTGCTCTGAGGCATGTGGGATCTTCCCGGGTCAGGGCTCGAACCCAGGTCTCCTGCACTGACAGTGGATGCTTGACCTGAGCCAGCAGGGAAGTCCTGGAGACCACCAGGAAAGTTCTGAGTCTGCTGCTGCTCAAGTTATCAAAGTCATGTCCTTTTCATATCTGCAGGTCTAATGATATGCTTTGTTTCATTCCTGATACTGATAATTTAATTATTTCAAAAAAATTATTTCAAAAAACCTTCTTACCATAGGTTTATTCTGGTCTTTTTCAATAATCTAAGCTCCTATTTTTGAAATCTAGAAATGATTTCAAAGGCAGGAGCTTAGATTGTTGATTGAGCCTGTTTTCTTCTTTAATGTTTGTATTTATATTTAGTGATATAAATTTCCCTCTTAGCACTGTTTTGTATCTCAAAAAATTTGATTTATTTTTTTCATTTTCATTCAGTTTAGTATATTTTTTGGTTTCCATTCCCATGGACTACTTAGCAGTTGGCTGTTTAATTTCTAAGTTTTACTTTCTAGTATGGTTTCGTTGTGGTCCAAGAACAAATTCTGTGTGATTTCATTTATTTTATATCTGTCAAGATTTGTTTTATAGTTTAGGACTGAAAAGAATGCCATTGAGTAGAATGTTATTTTCATGTCCATTGGATCCTGTTGGTGGTTGGTGTTGAATTCTTCTACACGTTTGCTGGTGTTCTGTGTTGCTCTGTCAATTGCTGAGAGAGCGATACTGACATCTAACTGGGATTGTGAATTTGTTTACTTCTTGTATTTTGCAGCTCTCATCTGGTGCCCACATTTGGGATTCTTCCCTCTTCTTGGTGGATTGACCTTTTGTCGTTATGTAATATTCTTTGCTCTGAAGTCTGCATTGGCTGACACCAGTTTAGCCACCTGTCATTTCTTTTAGTTGTTTGTACAATGTATTGTTTCTTCTTTTCCTTTCAACCTGCCTATATTATATTTAAAGTCAGTTTCTTCTGAACAGCATAGAGTTCAAGGTGTTTTGTTGTTTTGTTCCACTCCATCAGTCTCTAATCTTATAGTCGGTATATTTAAAACACTTATGTTTGATGTAATTACTGATGTATTAGGACTTAAGTCTGCCCTGTATTTTACAATTTTCAAAAATTGTGGTTCTCTTTTATATATTTCTTTCCTTAGACTTTCAGTTTCTTTGCTGATAGTTTCTTTTTATTTGTTTTAATTTCTTCTTGATTGCTTACTGAAGCATTTTTATAACTGCTTTAAAATCCAGTCAAATAATTCTAAACATCTCTTATCATTTCAGTGTTTGCATCTGTTGATTGCCCTTTTGCTTTCTGTTTGAGATCTCAGTTCTTGCTATGGCAGGCAGTTTTTTTTTTTTTAATTGAAACCTGGAAGGTTGGAGTATTATTATGTTAGGAAGGTCTGGATCCTATGTGAGCCCTCTATTTCAGCTCACTGCCTCTAATACCACGCGGGCAGGAGAGTTGAGGGCTGTGCCTCATTAGTTTCGGGTGCCCACAGAGAGTGACCTTCCTCTCTGCATCCCTTGTCGGCTAGGGAGGAAAGTCCTCATTACTGTTAGCAGCTGCACGAGGCCTCCACGGATGCTTTGTCTCCATTGACACTGCTGGTATTTGTGGGTAAAGCAGAAAGCCTTGACTTGAAATCCTCCTCTGATACTCTGAGAGTGGAGAAGGAGTGTCTGCTTTTCACTGCCCCATGGGAGTTTATGTACCCCTTGTAGTTTCCGCTGACACTGCAGAATTTGAGAGGGCAATCTGCTTATATCCTAGTGTTTTGTTTGTTTAGTCCCTAAGTCTTGTCTGACTCTTTTGTGACCCCATGGACTGTAGCCTGCCAGGCTGTCTGTCCATGGGATTCTCCAGGCAAGAATACTGGAGTAGGGTGCCATTTCCTTCTCCAGGGGATCTTCCCAATTCAAGGATCCAACCCGAGTCTCCTGCGTTGGCAAGAGGATTCTTGACCCCTGAGCCCCCAGAGGATCCCCATATCCTGGTGAGGGTGGACCGTTCAGTTCCCCATTCAGCCTTTGCTGGCGTTGGTGGGGGTTGAGCCAGTTTTCTCTGTTGTTTGACTGGAGAAGAGTGGGGTTTTTTTTGTTTGTTTTTTTTCCTTAATGATTTCTGTCTTGCCAGATTGCTTACTTTTGGCTAGAGGAGGGAGCGGGCTTTTGTATTTTTGTGTATCTTTTGTCTGCCGTCGTTGGCATTTCTGTTTTGCTGACTCCTTCAGCTCCAAGCTGGGATAGAATGAGGCAAGAAAAAAACCAGGGATCGTGCTACTGTATTGTTTCTCAGATTCTTTCAGAGTCTTTTTATGTTTGTTTTGTATATAATGTATAGGGGTTTTAATTGAATTAACAGGAGAGACGTGAAACAACACTTTTAGAAGCAAGTTGTTTTTCTCATTTTTTCTTAAAGCGAACTTTCTGTCTGCCTTCCCCATTGTATTCCACGGCCTCCTTTCTCTGCTCCATTTTAGAAACAGATTCTTTGAAAGCAGTTGTCTAGGCTTGTTTTCTCTAGTTTCTCCTCATTCGCTCTTTTAAACCTATTCTAGCAAGAGTTTTATCCTTATGGCTCCTCCAAAATCACTCTTGTAAAGGCCTTATTTACAAGTGAATAATCTACACAAAGCTTTGGGTGAAGCTAAAATTCTATTTAGAGGGAAGTCTGTAGCATTAAACATTAAAAGCGGGGGAGGGGGGCAGTCTAAAACCAAATGAACTGGTATCTAATTTAAGAAAAGGATTAACCCAAAGAAAAAAGATGAAAGGAGATAAAAAGTGTCCAAACCCTGGTAAAATAGAAAAAAGATACAGTTAAGAGAATTAAGAAATTCTGACAAGGTAATCAAGAACAAATAAAACAAAAATATATAATAATCATGTTAGAAAATATTATAAATATTTTAATTGGCATATTTAAATAAAATTATATGTGAAATAAGTAATCAGAAAAGTATAAATGACCAAAACCGATTGAAAAACACATAAAAAATCTGAATGGTCTAATAACCATTTAAAATGCTGATTTAGTAGTTTTAAGGTTTTCCTTCTCTTGGTAAAAAGGCCCAGGTGGTTTTTCAGCTGCTGAGTTTGTTCAAATCCTAAATCCAATGTTGAGTAAACTTTTTTCGGAAAACAGAAGAAAGTGTACCATTTTTCATTTTGGTTTTTTAAGGCTTATGCTATAAGCTTGTTACAAAACTAGCAAACAGAATGTGAAAGAATAAAATTTGCAGCCAGTCTCATTTATGAACAAAGCAAAATATCCAGCAGTGTATAAAACAGGTAACATGACCAAGTTTGCCATATTCTAAGAATGCAAGAGTTAAGCAACACTAGAAATTTATTCAGATATTTACACACTAATAAAATGATGTTACTATACATCACGTTGTTGATTTAGAACAGTGAAAGTCTTGATTAAATCTGAGGATGCTAGGTGTATTGTCATGAGTACTGAAATCAGTTTTGCGTGGAAAACTACTGGTCATAATAGATGGCACAACTAATTTGATTGAAGGGAGTCAGATGATCTCAGAGAGGACTAACTGAGTTAGTTTTGATGAGTAATTTTGGACAAAATATTAGAAGGCACAGCATATCAAGTAGATAAAATGCTTAAAGCATAGATACGGCATTTGGGAATAGTAACTAGAGTACAGTCACATTGTAAGGATCTTGGGCCCTAGCTGGAGATGAGGGTGGAGATTTGTGCTACTTGTGCAAGGCTTGTCTGCCTTTTTTCTTGCCGAATAGTGGAGTAAACCAACCCAGGTAAAATCAGAACACCAGTAATACTTCTGAACATTCCATCTCCTTAGCGCCTTATATTTAGTCAGTCGTACCTTTAGAAATAACATCTATTACTTGTATGCATTCTTTTGTATATATAAAGTTAGGTGCTGTCACTGATATACTTTGGTTTTTTGTTTACTAAAAATGTAGTAGGAACCTGAATTTATGACTGAATCACTAATATAATGTATTTCCTCTGGATTACCTACAAAACTTTTAAAAGCAACCATGGTTAGTCTCTTTCACCAAGATGGTGCCTGAGAATTTGTATCAGAGGCCTGATTAATTTTATTTATTCTGTCATTTTAACTTTATTTATGGTAAAAACATATATCTTAGTACGTTTCTTTTTACCAAATATTTGTGATTTTATTCGAGGTTTTGCTTGAGTTGTGGGTTGTTTTATTTTTAAAGAAAAGTGATTGGAGTGACCTAAAAGTTATTGGAGTGACCTTTCACAGATTGCCAGGTTTTCTTTTGCATTGTATTGGTAGATAGAAGGCAACAATTATTCTAAATTTATGAATCAGAGAATTTAAACCTAAACTGACTTCATAAATGTGCTCACTTTTTTATTTAATGCATTCCTTCTAACCCCCAAAGATACTTTTATTTAATTTTCTTATTTATATAACATTTGATTTTTTAATTTAAGGTGTGACTGCACAGAAAAGTTACAGAACAAATTTGACTTTTTGCGCTCACAGTTGAATGATATTTCTTCGTTTAAGAATATTTACAGATATGCCTTTGATTTTGCAAGGGTAGGTGGAATTTCCATGTTTGCAATTTTAATATTTTTTTATTATCTTGAAACCACACTTAGGAAAACTTTTTTATCTTTGTTTTAGGATAAAGATCAGAGAAGCCTTGATATTGATACTGCTAAGTCTATGTTAGCTCTTCTCCTTGGGAGGACATGGCCACTGTTTTCAGTATTTTACCAGTACCTAGAGGTATGTATATGTTTTTATTTTTAAAATAATATTTAAAAACTTAAAGTGATTGAGAAACATACCTTTAAATGAATAAAAACAAAAAGAATTTTAATACTGTAGCTTTTTAAAAAATCTGTATAAGTGGTTGAAAATTTGTTTAGATATATATCTATTTGCTCTCATTTAGACATGAGTTCATGTTCATTAATATATTTTGTGCATAAGCTGTGTGTATTTTCTGCCTCATAGCTCTTCTCCTTTCAAAAAAAAAAAGATAAATCTTCAAAAAATACATTTTAGCACAAATGCCCTTAATGTAAAATTAGTTTCTTGGGATTTTTCAGGAGAGAATTGATGCTAGTGTACAGATCTCAAGCTTCTAAATCAAGTTTCTTTCTCTATACAGGATATTAGACTGAAAAAATCAATTTAAGAGAACTAATTTTAGTATTAAAGCTTAGGCTCAATCTAAAGAATTAGAATAAGCTTTTAATATCTTGTTGATTAGTTGCTCAGTCGTGTCTGACTCTTTGCAACCCCATGGACTGCCAACACGCCAGGCTCCGCTGTCCTTCACCATCTCCTGGAGCTTGCTTGACTCATGTCCATTGAGTCAATGATGCCATCCAACCATCACATCCTCTGTTGTTCCCTTCTCCTCCTACCTTCAATCTTTCCCAGCATCAGGATCTTTTCCGGTGGGTCAGTTCTTCCCATCCAGCGGTATTGCAGCTTCAGCTTCAGCATCAATCCTTCCAATGAATATTCGGGATTGATTTCCTTTAGGATTGACTGGTTTGATCTCCTTGCAGTGCAAGGGACTCTCAAGAGTCTTCTCCAACACCAAAGTTAGGAAGTTTAATATTTTATGTCCCCAAATATGAGAGTGTACTTAGATATAGTGATTACTGAGAAATGTATGCTGAATTTTAAAGGAAGTATTCTTTTTTTTTTTTTTTTTTATTGTTTTTGCCATACATTGTTATGATATCACCATGGGTTTACATATGCTTCCCCTCCGGGTCCCCCCTCCCTCCTCCCTCCCCCCCGGGAAATCTCGCTGCACCAGTCCCGAGCATCAATCCTGGGCTGGCGATTGATTAGACACATGACATTAACATGCTTCAATGCCCTTCTCCCATATCATCCCACCCTTACCCTCATCCACAAAGTCCACAAGTCTAGGAAGTATTCTTTTTGAAGAAAGGCTTTTTTCTTGTACCTGTTGTTCATGGTGATTCTAAGAAGATACTGTCCCATTTCTTGCTTTGGTAGTGCTTTTTGCTTTTGCAATTTTGTCTTTTATTTTGGTGTACTTCTTACCATTTCTTGAATATAGATGCTTTTGCTTTGAAAATAATTTCTCATGAAGTTGACTGTTTATCATAGCAAGTTCCCCAGGTTAGTTTTGTTTAAAGCTTGTGATAAGAGACAGTAGTATACAAAGGTCTTACGTGCACACTTAAATCTTTTAGCCTAATAAAGTAGGTTGGTTGATGGACATTACCTGTCTTCCTCATATTAGTAATTTGGGAACAGAGATAAATATCATTCCTTGTAAAAATATTCCCGTGGAAAGGTTGCTGAGAGAACTATGTGGAGGGTGTTTAACATACATTATCTTTTTAAATCTTTATAACACCATTTTGAATTACATTTTATTTCCACTTAGCCAATGAGTAACTTTCCCAAGGTCATTCAGTTAAGTAACAGAAGTAAGATTTGAACTCAAGCCTGAAAAATGCCAACTTCAAATGTGGCTAAACAGTAAACCTTACGCAAAGGAACAATTTAATGAGAAGCAGCAGGAAGGAGTTTACTGTGTATAAGAAATGTTCTATAGCTTGATCTCACTGGTGATTGCACAGCATACACATTGGGAAAAATTTATTGAGTTTTACCCTTTTGGTTAGTGCCCTTGATGCTGTGTTATTCCTCAGGAATAAAAAAAAAAACAGTAAAAAATAAATTTGAAGATGTTAACATCTAAATGACCCTGAAAATTCTCTTAGAAATAATTAAAAGAGGAATAACTGTTTTAGGAAAGATTAAATCACAACAAAGTTACAACTATGTTTGTTGAAGTCAAATCCTAATAGATATTGCTTGTTCTGTAATCCAAATGTTTATATCATTTTCCACAGCAATCAAAGTATCGTGTTATGAACAAAGATCAGTGGTACAATGTGTTAGAATTCAGCAGAACAGTCCATGCTGATCTTAGTAACTATGATGAAGATGGTGCTTGTAAGTATATAATACAATGTTTTCCTATTCAAATATAGTTCTTAAAACTATTAAATAAGAACATGGATTTGTGTAGCATTACCATAAAGAATTTAAACTTCCTAATAGACCTTCTTGTTTTAATTGTGTGGGAAGTGTGGGGGAGGCAGGTATAGAAGGTAGAGAACTCAGATTGGGCACCATTATAAAATCTGTGCTGGTATGAAATATTTTCAATTAGTTGGTAACAGAGCACTATAGCTAAATTTAGAATATAGTTTCTGCAGATAGAAGCTAAAATTCTGCTTTATTCCTGTCTTTCCTGGCATTTTACTATGTAAGAAAAGTGCTGTCATGATTTTAAAAATAAGACAGCAAAACAGCTATAATAGCAAAAGTTTAAAATTTAATATCATATCCATTCACAATATGGCAAATAATGTCAAAGTAACTTCCATCAGAAGTTATTGAGTAAACAGTCAATAAACTATTTATGATTTATGAATCATTCAAATTAAAATATCTGTCAGTCCCCTTCAGTGGAGAACCCAGGATGCTGTAAAATAGATATTGGAAGTAATGATGAATTATTTGGATAAGCCAAACGAGTTTTCTAGAGCTGTGAGTTTTTCATTCCCATCACAGGTTTGGCTGCATGCGTTGTTTTCATGTTGCAAAGCATTACATAGAAAAGATTGTTATTGTTTAGTTCCTAAGTTGTGTTGAACTCTTTTGCGACCCCATGGACTATAGCTCCTCTGTCCATGGAATTTCCTAGGCAAGAATCCTGGAGTGGGTTGCAATTTCCTTCTCCAGGAAATCTTCCCAACCCAGGGATTGAACCCATGTCTCCTGCATTGGCAGGCAGATTCTTTACCACTGAGCCACCAGGGAAGCCCACACAGAAAAGATATCTTCCTATAAATGTAAACTGAGGTTAATGGATTTTTGTGACACTGAAGAAACAAAATACTGAAGAAAGGATAACTTTATTTCTTCCTGAATATATTGTGTCTTCCATTTAAAAAATAGTGTAAAATTTAATATTTTTATAAATAATACCTTACAGCAGTAAACTGGCAGCTCAAGGACTATGTTTGGCCTGTAGATGTGTATTTTCATGTGCATTTTCAAGTGCATTCAAGTGCATTTGAGTCACGTTGTAACTGAGAGGTTTTCGAATAAAAATATAGCTTCTAGATTTGTTTGAAAAATTAGAAAATCTGACAAAACTGTTCCTGTGTTCTTCTATAGAAATTAGGTTGGAACCAAGTAGTGGCTTATCTTTCTGGTGTGCTGGTCCACAGTATGACAACATCTAGGTTGCTTTTCAGTTGTCGTTTATTATTATTGCTAGTCTCCTGTTTTCCTTACAGTGTAGAAATATCCATTAAAAGCAAGAGAAAAAGTGAGATCACCAGAGGGTTTTAAGAATAGGGCAAGCATATTTCTTTATGACAATGAGTTTTCCCTACATTTCCAAACAATAAACAGTGAGCTCATTTAAATTGCCTATCTGACTTCTGTAAGTAAATAAATTTGAACTCTGCATTATAAAAATGTCATTTTATAATAGTTCTTAAGGCAGGTGTTGACATTTATTAGGTACTTGGTTTGTGTTCAGATTTATAGTAGGTCCTGTACCTGGAACAGTATATGACCACACCTTCAGTAAACTTACACACTTCTTGGTGAGGTAACAAGAAATACTATGTTAAACACTTTTCAGATTGTTTAATAATTAATTGGCAGAAAGCCGTGGGCAGTTAGAAAAAGGGAGAGGTTAATATTGACTGAGTTATCAGAGAGTTCGTGAACGCGGTTTCTACAAATAATCCACTGTGGAAAGTCCCCACGAATATCCACTGTGGAAAGGCCAAGAAAATGCCTATTAAGTAGAAAGGAGTCTGGAAGGAAAACACCTAAAGAAGGGAGAGGCCAGGTCTCTATTGTCACCATAGTGCTTGT
The DNA here is from genome assembly GCA_007570785.1 of Antilocapra americana. Classification (NCBI taxonomy): domain Eukaryota; kingdom Metazoa; phylum Chordata; class Mammalia; order Artiodactyla; family Antilocapridae; genus Antilocapra; species Antilocapra americana. Next base: position 43,581,473 of record ML663009.1, on the reverse strand, counting down.
GGTGAGTTTGTTTTATATAGTTTAAGAGACGTTCACTGAATTCTAATAAAAATTGTTTCTTTTATTTCTAGGGCCTGTTCTTCTTGATGAATTTGTTGAGTGGCATAAAGTTCGTCAAGCATCATAGCAAGAAGTATTGTGAAGAAAATGCAAACCTTTTGCTACTGACGTGTGTACAGGCTAATGAGATGAGGGGAAAAAAGGAACCTAAGGGGTGCATTTTCATTCATATGAAAGACTTCTCATAGTACTTTTTTTTTTCCTTTTTTTTTTAAAGGAAGTTTTCTTGTTACACGTTTTGGGCATTGAGCCACACCTCTTCTGAGACTGAATATTGAAGTTTTTGTTTTGAGTTATGTTTATAACATTTGTTTCAGAACAATAAAGATTCAGATTTGTGACAAAGGCCTTAAAGTGAAGATGTCCGTTGAGTGTCAAGAGTGGTATTTATTTTTGTAAATTTTAATTCTTGAATTTTTGAAGTCTGTCATACCAGGAATTTGTGGAATTTTAAAGGTTTTAAACAATCTTAATATTTGGCAATGTACTCTGCTCATGGTATAGCTCATATATTCATCTCTGCACAATCAGAAAGAATATTTATTGGCCTTGACTTCTTGAGTAATTTCTGATGCAGCGAATAAAATACATTTCTGGATATTGGGGAAGTTCAGCTGTGGTTTCCTGTGAAAGTTGCCAACATATTATGCATATTCTTTATCTGAAAAGTTTATAGTTGGAAAGATTATTGTGTTGTTACTTTGTTTTCTAACCATTAAATAGTATTGTCAATAAGTATAAATCAGCATTGCATGTATACTCTTAATGTGAATTTTACGTTTTCGGTATTCTATCAGTTTAAAATTCCGTTTATATTAGAGCAAGTTTCATATATTAATGATCTCAAAATCAGTTAGCCTTATGAGAAAATTAAGACCATTATTGAAGCTGTATATCATCATTATTGTTGTTGTTTGTGACATATATGTGATCTTTCAAACTTATCATTTCATGGTTTGGGGAGTTTTGTTGAGGACCACTCCATCCCAACCCCCCTTCTTCTTTTTGGTTATATGAGAACCTTAACTCTGATGTTGTGGATTTAGTTAAAATATATATTAGAAAAGAGAGAATAAGGACTCATGGGAGAACTCTGGGTGTAATTGTGCACAACTCAAAGGTACCATTTACATTGGTACAAATTACATTGCTAATTATCACAATTCTCTGACCATTAGCAGTGAAGTTTCTTGAAGACAGGACAGCCTTTTTTCTGATTCACACAAAAGGTGTCTTTTTGGACTAGCAGCAGGGCTGTTTTACATTCCTCTTCAAACCATCCAATATCCCAGTGATATGAAAACCATGTTCACGTTTACAGTCAAGTCACAGCTTCAGGAATGTTAATTCCTAGTTTTATTATATGAGTGGAGAAAAGTAAATAGGTTGCTTTTCCATAATAAAGACATTTCTATTGGGGATTTAAGATAAAGGTTGATTTTTGGTGGTGAATTTTATTTAATGAGTGACTAGTGATTATTTAGGGAGAATAGCATTTTAAATAATATTATGTTCTTTGCTTTTTTTTTATTTTTTATTTTTTTGGTTAAAGGACTGAGAAAGAATGGTTGCTGTTTTTATTTCTTCATGAAATCACTATGTACGACTTTGTGAAACACTGATATAATAGTGGAAAACAATTCTTTCCTTAACTGTCTGATAAGGATAATTTTCCTGGAATACTGTGTCAAGTATTAGAATCACTGAATTATTGGAACTGAGCATCCTGACAGTGTTATGACATTATGACTGGTGTTTTAATATTAAACGTATTATAAGTACAGTCAGTCCTTGAACAACATGGGTTTGAACTGTGTGGTTCTGCTTATAGGCAGATTTCTTTTCAGTAAATATGCAATCAGCCCTCTATATCTATGGACCCTGCATCCATGGATATAGAGGACCAACTATGGGGCTTGAGCGTCTGCAGATTTTGGTAAACTTGAGGGCTGCTGGAACCAGTATCCTTTAGGTTCTTGAGGGATGACTGTAAAGCACTTAGATTTTTAGACATGTGAATTCTTATGATAGGACTCTTCAGGGAACAACTTCTGAACTTGAAGAATATCGCCCATTTTTATTTAATTCCAAAATAGATAATTTAAATAAAATTTTATAAGTTGTCAATTTATGGCCTGAACAAAATAGTTTTGTCTTTATAAGGAACATTTAAAAATTATAGGTGCCCTTTAAAAAACTAAAATACATGAAACAATTTACTCTGCTTACTTATCCAAAGATTCCTTTAAGACTTTGAATCTGGAAAGTTAAAAAATTTACTTTATCCTGAAGTCAACAGCCCCATTTGACTCAGGCCGTGCTTGCCTTACTCGCTTGTTCTGTTTAATTCTCTAACCTTCTAGAGTCGTAACTCACTTATTTTGGAAGCAAACTTTAACTCTGCCTCATTCATCTCAGGATGTGGGCTTGTCCCTTCTGATCATTTCTCTTTTAATTTGCATTTGAACATCATTTAATTTATTGGAGCTAATGATCAAGAGGCTAAGTAAAGAAGATGGCATTAAGGAGCCAGCAGTATGAAAAATACATCTTCTTTTGGGGCTCTTTTAACTAGTTAGCTTTAAGTGCCTTCCCAGGAATCCTGTTGTAAAACTTCCTTTAATGTGAGATAAAATTCACTGGTGCTTTATAATTAGACACTACTTTCTTATAGAATAACATACAGATGGAATACTACTGGAAGAAAGTAGAGCAGGCTGTTAACAAGGCATAATACCTTTAGGAACTTGCCAGTTATTCAGGTAACTTATTTGAATAGAAGATAGAAAATGGTGTATTTTGGGGTTATCTGACTTTATTGCAGTGTTTGTCTCTTATTGTCTTACAGTGTCTTCTTTGACTGCTTACAGTAAAATTCTTCACATAATCCATTTTTGTTTGTAATCGTATTTTTATGTGTAGTGTACAGGTCTTGTTGACTTGAGTTTTATTTTGACATACTCTAGTGTTTCTTAAAGGGCTTCCCTGGTGGCTCAGTGGTAAAGGATCCACCTGCCAAGTAGGAGATGTGAGTTTGATCCCTGGGTTGAGAAGACCCCCTGGAGAAGGAAATGGCAACCCACTCCAATATTCTTGCCTGAGAAGTCCCATGGACAGAGGAGCCTAGTGGGCTACTGTCCATAGGGTCACAGAGTCAGACACGACTTAGCGACCGACTACACACAAGTATTTCTTAAACTGGAATTTGAGGACCTTCACATTGACCCTGAAGAGTGCTTCTTTTAAATTCAAATGCCGTTTTCATTTAATGAACCAAAAATTTATCTTTTGTAATATTAATGCCATCACTTTGTGTGGGGAGGTGAGTAGGATAGTAGAATTTTAAAGCATACTATTTTATGTAGAGTGTTAGCAATGAAACATTTTACTTTGAACTAAGGATTTCTTTGTCAAAACATGTCCTTTCTCCTTATTGATGATATGAAGTTATGAAAACATTTATTGAAATATGTTACATACTCAGCTTGATAAACAAGAATACTGATTTTTTTTTTTAACTGCTTTCTTGAAGGGTACTTAAAACTTGTGATCATTCCTAATTCAATAAAGTTTTGTTTAGGCTCTCAAGGCTCTTACAGCCTAAAGTTTTGTAGCAAATCTCACATGCTTATTAAATGTCTAAAGCATCAAATAAATTGAGCGCACTTTAATTTACATAATTTAAATTCATTTCTCTGTTAAACTAAGACAAAAGGCAAAGTCATCTCTTAATCGTACTTCTAAAGAATTCATAAAAAAGAATTCTCTTTTTCTTGAGATAGTACATTTCTTGAGTGATATTGGGAATCATTACATGGACACATTTCAAGGTAGGGTTTATTCTTCAGGAGAAAAGAGAAATAATAGCAAAATATCCTTGATTTCCTCAGGAAAGGCTAGTCTGGGTTATTAAATATTCTAGATCGTATAATTTTTCAGTGAATGTAGTTTTATAAATATTTGTTAACAAGCAGACAAAGTGCTTAAAATCTAGTCTTTTTTGTTGATAAATCTAGTTACCTATAAGTGGTACTGTGGAAGCACCCAAAACAGTCTTTTATGGTCAAATTTATATAGATTATAGATTATGAAAAGATAAATTTCTGCTCCAAACCTCAAGTGAATTATTTCTAATTCACAGTTTAATTGTAGAGGCTTTTCTAGTGAACTTTTACTTCACTGAAGCAAATCTTTAGCTCTTTTAAAGCACAATTTATTTACTTTTTCTCAAATTTCAGTCCTAATAAAAAATAAATTTGCTATGTCCACCTTACAGTCTTTTGTATCCTGTACAGATTGTGCTTCCTTTGCTCCTAGAACAGTTGTTCATTTGATCGTTTTCTTTTTATTTTGTGTGCTTTGACTATAATTTGTTAAAACTTTTTATAATGCTTATTTTTGCATGGGTTCTGGTGTATCATGTGTTAAACATTCTTTAAAATACATCCAGTAAAAGGATTAGACTTTAAAGTGAATATGAATTCTTAACCTTAGAGTGCCAGTTTTTTTGGAGTTTTGTTGTATTTTATGGATCTGTGGTCCACAAATATAAAACTTATATTAAAAATTTCTTAGTTTTTCCCCAAATTATATCATGTTGAAGAAGTTTTATCATTTGCAATTTTATTTTTCTCAGCTTTAGTAAGGAAAACTGTACCATACATGATGGGTTATTTTAAGTATGAAGTAAAATTGTGAATATTATGAAATATTCCAGTATGAGACAATTATTTTAAAAGCTAACAAAAATTAGCGAAATGGATATATGTAAAACCAACTTTACCCAAACCGCTATGTTTGTATAAGTAAACTGTGTATTACCCATAATTTGTTTTTTCTTTTTCTTTTTTTTTTTATTAGTTTTGCCATACAATGACATGATATCGCCATGGGTTTACATATGCTCCCCCTCCAGAACCCCCCTCCCTCCTCCCTCCCCCCGGGAAATCTCGCTGCACCAGCCCTGAGCATCAATCCTGGGCTGGCGATTGATTACACATATGATAATTAACATGTTTCAATGCCATTCTCCCATATCATCCCACCCTTGCCCTCATCCACAGCGTCCATGAGTCTGTTCTATACATCTGCGTTCCTTTTGCTGTCTTGCATGCTGGGTTCTCGTTACCGTCTTTCTAAATTCCATATATATGCGTTAGTATACTGTATTGTTGTTTTTCCTTCTGGCTTACTTCACTCTGGATAATAGGCTCCAGTTCCATCCACCTGAGTAGAACTGCTTCAAATGAATTTTTTATTAATGCTGAGTAATATTCCATTGTGTGTATGTACCACAGCTTTCTTATCCATTTGTCAGTTGATGGGCATCTAGGTTGCTTCCATGTCCTGGCTATTGTAAACAATGCAGCGATGAACATTGGGGTACAGGTGGCTCTTTCAATTCTGGTTTCCTCGGTGTGTATGCCCAGCAGTGGAATTGCTGGGTCATCTGGCAGGTCTATTTGCAGTTTTTTAAGGAATCTCCACACTGTTTTCCATAGAGGCTGTACTAGTTTGCAATCCCACCAACAGTGTAAGAGAGTTCCCTTTTCTCCACATCCTCTCCAGCATTTATTACTTGTGGATTTTTGGATGGCAGCCATTCTGACTGGTGTAAAGTGATACCTCATTGTGGTTTTGATTTGCATTTCTCTGATAATGAGTGATGTTGAGCATCTTTTCATGTGTTTGTTAGCCATTTTTATGTCTTCTTTGGAGAAATGTATGTTAAGTTCTTTGGCCCACTTTTTGATTGGGTCGTTTATTTTTCTAGAATGGAGCTGCAGGAGTTGCTTGTATATTTTTGAGATTAATTGTTTGTCCGTTGCTTCATTGGCTATTATTTTCTCCCATTCTGAAGGCTGCCTTTTCACCTTGTTTATAGTTTCCTTTGTTGTGCAGAAGCTTTTCATTTTAATTAGGTCCCATTTGTTTATTTGTGCTTTTATTTCCAATATTCTGGGAGGTGGGTCATGGAGGATCCTGCTTTGGTTTATGTTGGAGAGTGTTTTGCCTGTGTTATCCTCTAGGTGTTTTATAGTTTCTGGTCTTATGCTTAGATCTTTGATCCCTTTTGAGTTTATCTTTGTGTATGGTGTTAGAAAGTGATCTAGTTTCATTCTTTTACAAGTGGCTGTCCAGTTTTCCCAGCACCACTTGTTAAAGAGGTTGTCTTTTCTCCATTGTATATTCTTGCCTCCTTTGTCAAAGATAAGGTGTCCATAGATGCGTGGATTTATCTCTGGGCTTTCTATTTTGTTCCATTGATCTATATTTCTGTCTTTGTGCCAGTACCATACTGTCTTAATGACTGTGGATTTGTAGTATAGCCTAAAGTCAGGTAGGTTGATTCCTCCAGTTCCATTCTCCTTTCTCAAGATTGCTTTGGCTATACGAGGTTTTTTGTATTTCCATACAAATTGTGAAATTATTTGTTCTAATTCTCTGAAAAAGACCTCTGGTAGCTTGATAGGAATTGCATTGAATCTATAGATTGCTTTGGGTAGTATACTCATTTTCACTATATTGATTCTTCCAATCCACGAACATGGCACATTTCTCCATCTGTTTGTGTCCTCTTTGATTTCTTTCATCAGTGTTTTATAGTTTTCTCTATACAAGTCTTTTGTTCCTTTAGGTAGCCCCCTAATTCCAAAACCCGACAAAGATGCCACAAAAAAAGAAAACTACAGGCCAATATCACTGATGAACTTAGATGCAAAAATCCTTAACAAAATTCTAGCAAATAGAATCCAACAACACATTAAAAAAATCATACCTCATGATCAAGTAGGCTTTATCCCAGGGATGCAAGGATTCTTCAATATTCGCAAATCAATCAATGTAATACACCACATTAACAAATTGAAAAATAAAAATCACATGATTATCTCAATAGATGCAGAGAAAGCCTTTGACAAAATTCAACATCCATTTATGATAAAAACCCTCCAAAAAGCAGGAATAGAAGGAACATACCTCAACATAATACAAGCTATATATGACAAACCCACAGCAAACATTATCCTCAATGGTGAAAAACTGGAAGCATTCCCCCTGAAGTCAGGAACAAGACAAGGGTGCCCACTCTCACCACTACTTTTCAACATAGTTTTGGAAGTCTTGGCCACAGCAATCAGAGCAGGTAAAGAAATTAAAGGAATCCAGATTGGAAAAGAAGAAGTAAAACTCTCTCTGTTTGCAGATGACATGATCCTCTATATTGAAAACCCTAAAGACTCTACTAGAAAATTACTAGTGCTAATCAGTGAATATAGCAAAGTTTCAGGATACAAACTCAACACAAAATTATTTTTTATGAATATTAGATTAAGTGCAGTTAGTTTACCTTTAGTTCTTTCATTGTATTATTCTGTCATACAAATCAGATGACTTGTAGCAAGTTTATGCAGTTACTTTTATCTACAAATGCAGAAACCGTACCTGTTTTTGGATTTATATCATTCCTTGAAACTACTAAGACTATTGAGAGAGTTTACAAAGTAACATCAGAGAAGCTTGATATGATTTCCTCTTTGCCACATCCTTGTTATGTCAATTTTAAGCAGGTCATTTCACTTTTGTCATCTTCATTTTTGTCTGTACAATAATATACTTACCAGTACTGTTAGGTGCTTCAAAACAGGGCCCTATCCACAGCGCTAAGTAAATGTGGAATGAATACACCTAGATAATTAAATAGAAAGCAATTTGTTGTTCAGTCGCTTAGTCATGTCTGACTCTTTCCTTATAGACTGCAGCGTGTCAGGCCTCGCCCAGACTCAGGTCCATTGACTTGATGATGCCATTCAGCCATCCCTTCCTCTGTTGTTTGCTTCTCCTGCTTTCTGTCTTCCCCAGCATCAGGGTCTTTTCCAATGAGTCAGTTCTTTGCATCAGGAGGCCCAAGTATTGGAGCTTCAGCTTTAGCATCAGTCCTTCCAATGAATATTTGGGATTGATTTCCTTTAGGATAGACTGGTTGGATCTCCATGCAGCCCAAGGGACTCTCAAGAGTCTTCTCCAACACCACAGTTCAAAAGCATCAGTTCCTTGGTGCTCAGCTTTCTTTATGGTCCAACCCTTCACATTCATACATGACTACTGGAAAAACCATAGCTTTGACTAGACGGACCTTTGTTGACAAAGTAATGTCTCTGCTTTTTAGCACACTGTCTAGGTTTGTCATAGCTTTTCTGCCAAGGAACAAGCATCTTATTTTATGGCTGCAATAACAGTCTGCATTGATTTTGGAGTACAAGAAAATAAAGTCTGTCTCTGTTTCCATTGTTTCCCCATCTATTTGCCGTGAAGTGATGAGCCTGGATGCCATGATCTTTGTGTTTTGAATGTTGAGTTTTAAGTCAGCATTTTCACTCTTTCACCTTCATCAAGAGGCTCTTTATTTCTTCTTCACTTTCTGTCCTAATGTTGGTATCATCTGCATATCTGAGGTTATTGATGTTCCGGCAATCTTGATTCCAGCTTGTGCTTCATCCAGCCTGGCATTTCGCATGATGTACTCTGCATAATTTAAATAAGCAAGGTGACAATATACAGTCTTGACATACTCCTTTTCCAATTTTGAACCATTCCATTGTTCAATTAACTAGTTTTTTTTTTAACAACTTTTCCCATCCTTTGTAAACTGGAATAGCTGAAGTTTTTGTTTTATTTTACCACTAATCAGACTTACTCATATTCCTCTTGGACTAAATATTGGGTTGGCCATAAAATTCATTTAGGTTCTTCCATATCAGAATAAAAGCTCAAATAAACTTTTTGGCCAACTTAGTATTTCAGTAAATCTCAAACATCTAGTATGTTCTAGGCCTGGGTACAGCAGGACACAGAATAGAAAATTGTTTCTGAGCTTTATGGGATTTGGCTTTTAACTGATAAAATATGTAGTTTATCATATGGTGGCATGTTATTAAGGGAAAATAAGTCGAGGAAGGATCTGGAGAGTGTTAGAATAGGGTTGCTATTTTAAATAGTGAGTACACTGATAATGTACTGAGCAGAAATCTGAAGACATAAATGATTAAACCATATGGATAATAAGGAGAAAAGCATTCCAGGCAGGACTTTATAAATTCTACTATTCTGAGCTGTCAGTCTGCTTAGTGTTTATAAGAAATGGCAAGGAAGTCATTGTAACAATAGTGAGGAAGATGAGCTATTAGCGGGATTAGAAATGAGGTTAGAGACTGGGAGTAGAGTGCTTGATAGCAGTTAATCATTGTAGGGCATTGTAGACCTTTCTACAGACTTCGACTTAGCAAGGATGAAAATCTGTAGATTTAGGAGAGTAATCTACATGAGAATTAGTGTAGTTTGAATTAGAGGGCAGTGGAAATAAGTGGTCAGATTCTGAAAATACTTTGATAATAAAGCCAGTAGTATATGCTGATGGATTGGATGCAGGATATGAGAAAGAAGAATCAAGAATGGCACCAAGATTTTTGGCTTGAAGAATGCTAAGAATGAAGCAGCCATATTTGATACTAAGGTGAGGAAGACTCAGGAGCAGGTTTGAGGGGGAAACCAATAATTTAGTTGTGAATATATCATGTTAGGTAAGCCTTTCAGATGTCACTTCCCATAGAAGTGTCAAGTAGGCAGTTGGTACTTGAGTCTGAAGTTAAAGGGAGAGACCTGAGCTGGATATGTGTATGTGACATCTGTATATAGTCTTAATTTTAAGTCAGGGTGGATGAGATCTTAGTAAGGATAGCCAGAGAATAGGACTGAATTGAAGATACGTGATTTGTGAAATTTTGAGCCAGCATTTGTGACATTTCAAGTAGAAATGTAATGTCACCGTTTTCTACTACACAAAAATCATTACTTTCTATAGCGTTACAGAAGCTCCAAGATTTAAGAAATAAGATTAATAATATGTAAGCATGTGACAAATTTAAAAGGGGAATGCCATTTTATTCTTGTAATGAGGCTTTTTGTTTTGGGATAATGATACAGTTTTACCTTTTACTACATCTGAAATGCTAGTTCTTTTTTTCTGGTAGTTGGAATTTGCTGTTCTGATTCAATTTGTGAGTTTTAGCACTAGAGGGCAGACTTGCCTCTAGACTGTAAGGTGCTATGAATGGATTTAGCCAAATGTCTTAACTATATTCAGTCCCAGTTAATGGATAGATTTGTCTTGCAAGTGACCAGTGTCCTATCTACTATGTTTTTTCAGTTCCTGGGAAAGCATAAAATTATGATTTTATCCTGTGATTGATTTTAATATCCTAGATTTTAATCTAGAATCAGTAGTTGATTGGAGAAGGCAATGGCAACCCACTCCAGTGTTCTTGCCTGGAGAATCCCAGGAACAGGAGCCTGGTGGGCTGCCATCTATGGAGTCGCACAGAGTTGGACACATCTGAAGTGACTTAGCAGCAGCAGTAATTGATATTAATATACATTTGCACATGAAGTCCCAAGAAATATACCTCTTATATTACATAATATACTACAGTTAATTATAATATACTACAGTTATATTAAGATTTTATTAGAGCATCCATACATACATTAACATAAGAGGATTTGAAGCCAGTCAGAAGAAATATTGGTCATGAAAACATTTATTCAGACAATATATTGAGCTATTAACTTTGTGCTATCAATTGTGGTAAAGAGTTGGAACTACAAAAATAAGTAAAATATAGTCCCTGCTTACATAAGCTTTGGTGTAGCATATTAAAACACTTAATATCTTGTGCTGTATTTATTTAAATATCTTCTTTCTTCAGTAATAGAAATCCTGACTCATTTATTTTTGATACTTCCAAGTGCCCATCACAGTGCCTGGTACTTAAGTTTGTTCATAGTGTATGGATAAATTAATGAGAAGAGACAGAAAAAGAAAACAACAGAGTCAGGGCTTTTGCAAAAATTATTTTCGTGATTTTTCCCTTACAGAAAAGCCCTCCTATTAACAAACACAGAAATGGTTATGGATATTATTCTGACATGCCATCTGCTCCCACTCTTAGTAGTCTTCAACTCCGCCTGCGGTCAAGAGCTAGGAATAGGAATAAGAAATGACATTCATTGAGAATGGAGGTCTAGCCTTTCTATAGTCACTGAAGTGGAGAAGAATGAAAAACGTGGAAGGTGGATGACTCCTATCTGGCTCTGTCAGTCTGAGGAGTTTGAAATGAAACAGCTTTCTGAAATGAGGGCACTCTTCACCCAGTAAGTTTGCCTACACATGATCCTGCTCTCAAGTCCTTTTAGGGTCCCTACTTCTACACGCTAGTTCCTCAGTTTTCTCATTGAGAACAGAATAATAGTCCTTCCCTCGTAAGATTATTTTGAGGATGAAATGAAATAATGCATGCAGTAAACATGAGTTACTCTGGTGTCTAGACATTAGACCAGGTGGACTTGGTAGGATGGATTGGTGTTGATTAAATGTCAGTTATTATATAGTAGAATTAAGTCATGGTGCTCAGACAGAAAAGAATCTGCCTGCAAATGCGGGAGACTGGGTTTGATCCCTGGGTCAGGAAGATCCCCTGGAGAAGGGACTGGCTACCCACTCCAGTATTCTTCCCTGATTCCATGGACAGAGGAGCCTGATGGGCTACAGTCCGTGAGGTCACAAAGAGTTGAACATGACTGAGCAACTAACACTTTTATGTTTTTTTTTCAGAATTAAGTAAATGGCAAAAGAAAGTTGATCTACTAAATCAGATACATTTAGAAATGCAAATCTTTTAACAAATTAGTCTCTAATGTCAGTGATTTGTTTTATTTGCTCCATTAATGTGGGGCTTTATAGTGAAATTGTTTTTCAATTAAAGGGATATTAAATGTGATTAAATGAGATGACCAATTTAAAGTGTACTTGGCACCAAGTAGTAAGCACTCAGCAACATTAGCTCCTATAGCTGTCTTTAAAAGTGGACCAATTTGATCTTACAGGAAGGACTCTATTTTTTTTTTGAGACAAATAGGTAAAAATTATAAAGCCAAAATACTATGTATTATTATTTGACTCTCTTAAACCATTGTTTAATTAAGTAGCAGGATTCTTTTCCGAAAGAATATTGGAAACACAATATTTAGAGCAAACTGACGTGCTTTGGTTGAAGTAGGAAAAGTCGTCTCTCACAACCCCCACTGCCACTCTCCCGTCTGAGAAACCTCAAAGGAACTCCTAGATCTATCACTTTCGTATATTGAAATCTGCACCTGCATTTGCATTTTGGCCTGTCAAACATGAACAAAGTAATAGAATGAGAAGGCTCAGACTCTATAGAAATTTCTATTTACTTATCTGCATAAAAGTAAAAATGTGGCTGACATTGTTTTAGTATAGATTAAGATGAGACCTATTTCAGCATCATTGGAAATGTTTATACTAGAATGATTAAGTGTATGATCATTCTCTTTTCAGTTCAGTTCAGTTGCTCAGTCGTGTCTGACTCTTTGTGACCCCATGAACCGCAGCACACCAGGCCTCCCTGTCCATCATCAACTCCTGGAGTCCACCCAAACCCATGGCCATTGAGTCGATGATGCCATCCAGCGATCTCATCCTCTGTCGTCCCCTTCTCCTCCTGCCCTCAATCTTTCCCAGCATCAGGGTCTTTTCCAGTGAGTCAGCTCTTCACATGAGGTGGCCAAAGTATTGGAGCTTCAGCTTCACCATCAGTCCTTCCAATGAACACCCAGGACTTGATCCCCTTTAGGATGGACTGGTTGGATCTCCTTGCAGTCCAAGGGACTCTCAAAAGAGTCTTCTCCAACACCACAATTCTGTTTAACTTCATTATTTAGAGTTCATGGCTTCCCAGTGGCACTAGTGGTAAAGAATCTGCCTGCCAATGCAGGAGACTTAAAAGACACAGGTTCGATCCCTGGGTCGGGAAGATCCCTTAGAGGAGGAAACGGCAACCCACTCCAGTATTCTTGCCTGGAGAATCCCATGGACAGAGGAGCCCGGCGGGCTGCAGTCAACAGGGTCACAAAGAGTCAGACACGACTGAAGCGACTTAGCATGTGCGTATCTGAAGTTAGTCTAAAAGGAAGTGATATATAAGAACTGCCAAGAGAGATTTGGAACAGATGTAAACATGACTGGCTGAGGCTTCATTCACTACGATCCCTTATTACATATAAAAAAGAGCTTAGTTCCTACTCTACTTTTGAGGATTATAATCTTTAAAGGAGAAACAGCTCTGTTTAGTCAGAAGTGTTCCTCACTCAGTGTCCACACATAATAAGGGCTTAATAGATGTTCATTGAATGAATGAAAACATTGAGATGTCTGTCTTTTTTCAAGTTACTTGAAAGGCCATGTTTTATCTTTTTTGTGCCCAGTAAATGAGTGAATGAATGAATGAATGAATGAACACATATATACATAAAAATCTTACACATCTGTATTCCCATTAGACTAAGGTTCTTGAGGGAAGAAACCATGTCTTAGCATAGTGCCTCACTAATAGCAAGTTGTCAAAAATGTTTGTAGAACTGAATAGAACTTAAATTTGAATAGTACCAGAGTAGGTTCACAAACCTGATACAGTGCCTTCTGAATACACACTAAAGCTATTTCATAATTGAAGACAGATTCCACTATGCATTTTCTGAGTTGAGGCCCATTGGATGACATAGCAGCAAGCTATAGGAGCTCAGAGGAGTGATGGTTCTTTGAACTGAAATGGTCAAGACAGTTCAGAGTTGGTGAGATTTGATGAAAGTGAGTGGTACCTTGGTTTAAGAATATGAGTTAGCTGGAGGAGAGAGGCTGGGAGCAGGGAGGCTGGTGAGGAAGGCACAGTGTGGAGTGAGCCCTGGGCTTGGACAGGAAGGTTCTGTATTCTCAGTTTCTGCTTTGCTGCTTCCTGGTGTAGAGCCTTGAGATGACTCGTTTCCTTCTCTTCTGTGAAGTGGAGGTGAAATCCTTGTCCTTGACATTGTACTTCAAAGTGTTTGTAACATGCTCAGTAAGACATAATGCTGTGCTTTGAATGTAGTGGGTTCCATGTAAATGTTTGTTGAATGACAAAGAAAAAGTGGTATTGAGTAATAAAAAAAAGGGAAGCCAGTACCTCAGCTCCTGCAGTCTGCCAGCGATTTGTTGACTCTTACAGGAAGAAAAGTAAATATCCAAAGCCACCAATTCTCATGATCTGAAGAAAGACTTTCTGTATCAGTTGGAAACTCCTAGGGGACGCTAAAGTTATGTCAGAGGTGAATAAGTCATGAGGTTTTCATGCTGACATTATTTCTAAGATTGCTGCCATACTGAGGAGACGAACCACAAGGTACACCATGCGGAAGAGCTTCTATGGAAAAAAAAAAGCTTCCTGAAGGATGACTGCTTCATTTGCTTTAACTGCTTGCATATTTACTTACTAATGAGTCATTTTTTTCTTAATTGGTAATTTGTTTTAAATTGGTCATAAGATATTACATCAAGTCATCTAATGTTACACAACAACTGAAAACAGTTGACAGGCCACCAGCTGAATGAAGGAAAATATGATTCTTTTTGAGCTTAAAATATATGAATTGGTAATAGTTACCTTGGTCTTTATGTTGTAAGACTGGATGTATTGAAAATTCTCCCTTATGTTCAAAAATCAGAGCCCCTTTCTTTGCCTCTGAAATCTCTTCTGCCTCCTATACTCATTGAGGGTTCCACTCCTTATTTGGGGGTCTGCTTATTTTTTAAGATACATCTTTTCCTCCCTGTTTTTGAGCTATTATAAATTTTGTATATACTTTTATTAGAGTGTTGAGAACACCTAATTTACATGTTTGTTTTCTTAACTAAGCTGTGATCTGGAGAGCAGGGATTGTGTATTTTTGCCTTTTATTTTTCCAGTGTTCAGAACTATCCACAGTATAGGAAAAACACTCAATAAATGGAACAAATGAATAAATCAAGATGGACAGATAAATAAATGATTTTGCTTGCATAAGGTATCTGTCTTTTGTCTTTTTCACTGTATGGCAGAAATTCCAGTACAGCCCCATTTTTAATGTTGATCCACTATTAAAGTTATTAAGCAAGGGTAAATCAAAGCAATAAATTCGTCTTAATACAAGTATGATATTTTTGCCTACTAAATTGACACAGATTTTTAAACTGATAAGACTCGTGGATAAGGGTACAGGGAAATGGGAATTTTTATATTTTGCTGAAGGAAGTGTAAATTGGCAGATCTATTCTGGAAGGCATTTAGGAAAATACATCCAAAAGCCTTAATAATGTTCATATCCTCTCAACAATTCTATGCCTAGGAATTTATCCTATACAATAAATTAGAAATTTGCAAAACATTTTGATCATATTTTACTGATAGAAAAAGGGAAATAAATGCTTAACCATAAGAAATTGGTTATATAAATTATAATATACTCATAAAATGGAGCGGGTTGCCATTTCCTTCTCCAGGAGATCTTCCTGACCCAGGGATCAAACCCATGTCTTCTGCATTGACAGGTGGATACTTTACCAGTGAAACACCTGGGAAGCTCAGTGATAGAATTACCATGAGTTTTATTTTTGCTTCATTCTTTCTATTTTCTGCATTGAATATGTTCAATTACTTTATTAATTTTAAAACAAGAAAGAGGCATACTTTCTCCTTTGCTGACTATACCCATCCTCCCAAAGAAGAAAGAGACTAGCCTTGTAACAGGAATTTCCACCAGGACCCAGTGTGGCAAACCTGTTCTGCCCTTGATGCGCTGTGCATGGTAGTCATAGGTTACAATAGGAGCCAATACAGAAGTAACATTGATTGATTCAGTCAGGAAATATTTGTTGATATTCCTTCTGAGCCTCAGAACTTGGGATAAAAGGGTAAGCATCAAATCCTTGAAGGCTAATTGTATTTTGAGGTTTAATTTTTAAACTAGGAATTTCTGTTTGGAGACAGAGAAATAGATCCTAACCAAATGTGCCCAAGATTGAATGGATATAAGTGGCACATCTAGAGTTGAATTTAAAAATTCTCTAACTACAAGTGCTCTTTCTGGTCACTTCGGCCTCTCATTTTATAGAACTCTAATCTGTATAACTAGATTCTCAAAAAGAAATCTTGTACTTGATGTTGTATATCTTCTATGTTTTGCTTTGTTTCATAGAATTTGTAGTTAACAAAAGTTTCATATCTGAAATTTCTGAGTTAGTCATTAGTGGACTGCTCACGTTATACTTTTGTTTTTAACCTTGTCAATAAATTTGGATAAAGCCAATTAAAATCTTTTGCCCCATCTTCATAAATGCATTGCTCCTTACTCTTGGGGAGAGGCCATTTACTTGGCCAGTAATCCATCTACCTGGTATATTATGCATAAAGATTATCTGTGACATGGATTTTGTCAGCTGATGAAATATAGCATGCGTATAGCACAGCACTGTATGCTTGGTATTTACTAAATCCACTATTTCACACACTGCTCTCACCATCTTGAAAGCAACCCCTGGCTGACACCCATCCTTTGAAACCCCGAATCCTAGGGTAGGCATTGCTTCTTCTGGGAAGGCATTGCTCACCTATACCTGCTCCCCAGTATTCTCTTACCTTCTGAATATAGATAGCATTGGTCCTGTTACATTGTATTATCTTGAGCTCCTTGAAACCAAAGATGTGGTCTTTTGTTTTCCTAATGGATTTAGTTCACCATGAGACCCATAGCAGGTACTCAAACATACATTTCCTTGTTGATCAGATGAAGAAGTGAATGATGGCATTAACAAATGTATTTCCTTGCCATTTTAAAAGTAAATAAAGTTTACTTTGAATGAATTGTTCTCCATGCTTGTTCCTTGTGGTCACTTCTTTATTATTATTCTTTAATCCAATGTATTTTTCTCCTGAGTTGAGATAAAGATCTCATAGGGCTGTAGCTGGGAGAAGCTACCTTCTTTACTTCTGAAAAATCAGGAAAATGCATTCCCATCCCTAATTCTCTAGAATTTGAGCCCCTTGTCCCCCACCTTTCCCTTAACATCAGATGGTGCTTTGGTTACTACATTGTGTATTCACTGAGAATTCTGTGTCCATATATTTGGATTCAGTTGACAACAGCAATGTGATATGATGGTATGACCATCACACAGGGAGATGAGGAGGTGATTCTAGTCCAGATGGAGCCCCTGATTTGCTAGGTAATCTTAAACTACCCATTTATTTTCTAAGTGTAAGGTTGGTTTATTTCTCTTCCTCGGTTCTTATCTCATCACAACAAAAATTTGAAACAACAGACTTAAGGGTTAAAACAACAGAGAAATTGTAGCTCACTTTAGCTCAAGCCGACAGATTTCTCTTAGACAACTCCCAAGACTTGGGAGCAGGCTGACCCCAAAGGAGTCCTCCTCCTGACCCCTCTTGGCTTCCCCCTGTTTGTATGTCCTGTCTCCTCCTTTTGGTTGTGCCCTGTGCAAAATAGAGGATGTGCCCACCTCCAGTCAAGAAAGAGAATGCAAATGGTCATATGCTGAAGGCCATTTGACAACTGCAAGTTCTATAACAGCATGGTGGTTGCATATATCTTCCTATAATTCAGTCTGTTATAATCAGATGCATATACGTATAGAATATTTATGAACTCCTAATGGGCTCCTAGCAGGAAGGTCACTTGAGAAAGCCCCTGTGGTGGTTTTTGCAGAGTTGGAAAAGTCTCTGTGGTTATTTTTGCAGTATATTTGGAGCTCTCCTGGGTGTTTCTGGGATGAGGTTTAGAGATCAGCTTGCATCCTTTCCGACTAGGTCACCCCATGCTCCTCATGCCTAACTTCCTACCTAACACAAGACTTCAGTTTCTTATTTGTAAAGAGAAAGTTCTAGATTCTATAATTAAAGGCTTGGATGGACCCTTTGCTGCAGTGCTTGCCCCTGAACAAACATCTTGAGCAACAAAATATTACAAAGACACTGTAAAGGACTGAAAATAGCTGCATGCTTGTGCAATTGGGCAAATTATGGACAACAAGATAGGAAAAGAACGACCTCCCTCCCTTTACCCACTCTCTCCCACCAACCGCCACTTCTAAAGAACTGGGAACAAAACCAGTATGTCCGAGAAAAGCAGGGTACTGCCCATGCCCCATGTGCTCAGCACCACCAAAAGGGTGGGCAAACCACCTAAAGCCATAATTCCAGCTGGACTCCTGAACTTGCCCCCATCCTCACCCCATACAGGAAACAAGCTTGTCACCACCACCGGGAGCAAACAGAGGAATCTTAATTTGTTTTCACTCTGCCTTGCTGCAGCAGGGCTCCGAGTAAGCCTTGCCTAAATTTCTTCTCTAGCCTCTTAATCAATTTCTATTGATTAGGGAAGGCCAAGAACCCTGGTCAAAAATCATTTTTCCTCTCCAGGATTCTCAAAACCTAGTGTGCTCTCTTTTAGTATGGTGATGTGATCCTTTTGTGTTTAGTCGCTCAGTTGTGTCTGACTCTTTGTGACCCCATGGGCTGCAGCACTCCAGGCCTCCCTGTCCTTCACAGTCTCCTGAAACTTTCCCAAACTCATGTCCATCGAGTTGGTGATACCATCCAACCACCTCATCCTCTGTCATCCCCTTCTCCTGCCTTCAATCTTTCCCAGCATCAGGGTCTTTTCTAATGAATTGGCTCTTTGGAGTAGGCAGCCAAAGTATTGGAGCTTCAGCTTTAGCATCAATCCTGGATGAATATTCAGGACTGATTTCCTTTAGGATGGACTGGTTTGATCTTGCTGTCCAAGGGACTCTCCAGAGTCTTCTCCAGCACCATAGTTCAAAAGCATTAATTCTTCAGCACTCAGCTTCCTTATCTTCCAACTCTCACATCCATACATGACTACTGGAAAAACCATAGCTTTGACTAGACGGACCTTTGAGGGCAAAGTAATGTCTCAGCTTTGGTTAATAACGCTGTCTAGGTTGGTCATAGCTTCTCTTCCAAGGAGCAGTCATCTTTTAATTTCATCACTGCAGTCACCATCTTCAGTGATTTTCGAGTCCAAGAAAATAGTTTGTCACTGTTTCCCAATCTATTTGCCATGAAGTGATGGGACCAGATGCCATGATCTCTGTTTTTTGAAGATTAAACTTTAAGCCAGCCTTTTCACTCCTCTTTAACCTTCATCAAGAGGCTCTTTAGTTCCTCTTCACTTTCTGCCATAAGTGTGGTATTATTTGCATATCTGAGGTTATTGATGTTTCTTTGGGTGATCTTGATTCCAGCTTGTGCTTCATCTAGTCCGGCATTTTGCATGATGTGATCTTAGCTTTCAAAGAACCTGAGGTATTGGACTTGACTTTGAAGATCAGTTCTCTACCCAATGCAGATGTTATCTCCGTTTATCTCTGACTTATTCAGGCTCTGCTAGACTATTTTCTGTAGTTTGATGCTACTTCCACAAAGGACATCTCATTCTGTTTGAAACAACAGTCACTGCAAATGCCACAGCATCCTTTGCAAATACTTTCTGCCATTCTGTAGGTTATTTTTTCATTTGTTTGTGGTTTTCTTTGTTATGCAAAAAACTTACATTAGGTCCCATTTGTTTATTTTGCTTTTATTTCTTTTGCCTTAGGATACTGATCCAAGAAAATCTTTATTTCTATGGTTTATGTCTGAGGATGTTTTGCCTGTGTTCTCTTCTAGGAGCTTCATAGTGTCATGTCTTATACTTAGTTTTTGTTTATTTCTTAATTTTCTTTACTTTATTGTGCTGGTTTTGCCATATATTGACATGAAACCGCCATGGGTTTACATATGCTCCCCCTCCAGAACCCCCCTCCCTCCTCCCTCCCGATTCCGTTCCCCTGAGTCATCTCGGTGCACCAGCCCCGAGCATCAGCCCTGGGCTGGCGATTGATTTCACATATGATAATTAACATGTTTCAATGCCATTCTCCCATAACATCCCACCCTTGCCCTCATCCACAGAGTCCACGAGTCTGTTCTATACATCTGCGTTCCTTTTGTTGTCTCACATGCAGGGTTCTTGTTACCATCCTTCTAAATTCCATATATATGCGTTAGTATGCTGTATTGTTGTTTTTCCTTCTGGCTTACTTCACTCTGGATAATAGTTTTTTAGACCATTTTGAGTTTATTTTTGTATATAGTATAATGGCATGTTGTAATTTCATTAATTTACATGTAGCAGCCCATTTTTCCCAAAACAACTGACTAAAGAGATTGTCCTTTTTTTCCACTGTATTTTCTTGCTTCCTTTATAATAGATTAACTGATATCACTATGTGGACTCTAAAAAAATAATACAAATAACACTATATAGAAAATAGAAACAGACTCACAGACAGAAAAAACAAACTTTTGGTTACCAAAAGGGAAAATCAAGGAGGAGGGATAAATTAGGAGCATGGGGTTAACAGATACAAAGTACTTTACACAAAATAGATAAACAACAAGGAGTTACTGTAAAGCACAGGAAACAATATTCACTATCTTACAATAATCTATAATGGAAAACAATCTGAAAATATGTATGCATGTATGTAACCAGTTCAATGTTCTTGCCTTGAGAACCCCATGAACAGTATGAAAAGGCAAAAAGATAGGACACTGAAAGATGAACTTCCCAGGTGGGTAGGTGCCCAACATGCTACTGGAGATCAGTGGAGAAATACCTCCAGAAAGAATAAAGGGATGGAGCCGAAGCAAAAAGAATACCCAGTTGTGGATATGACTGGTGATAGAAGCAAGGTCCGATGCTGTAAGGAGCAATATTGCATAGGAACCTGGAATGTTAGGTCTATGAATCAAGGCAAATTGGAAGTGGTCAAACAGGAGATGATGGCAAGAGTGAACGTTAACATTCTAGGAATCAGTGAACTAAGATGGACTGGAATGGGTGAATTTAACTCAGATGACCATTGTATCTACTACTGTGGTCAGGAATCCCTTAGAAGAAATTGAGTAGCCATCATGGTCAACAAAAGAGTCCAAAATGCAGTACTTGGATGCTATCTCAAAAATGACAGAATGATCTCTGTTTGTTTCCAAGGCAAACCATTCATTATCACAGTAATCCAAACCTATGCCCCAACCAGTAATGCCGAAGAAGCTGAAGTTGAACGGTTCTATGAAGATCTACAAGACCTTTTAGAACTAACATCCCAAAAAGATTACCCTTTCATTATAGGGGACTAGAATGCAAAAGGAGGAAGTCAGGAAACACCTGGAGTAACAGGCAAATTTGGCCTTGGAGTACAGAATGAAGCAGGGCAAAGGCTAATAGAGTTCTGTCAAGAGAATGCACTGGTCATAGCAAGCACCCTCTTCCAACAACACAAGAGAAGACTCTATACATGGACATCACCATATGGTCAACACCAAAATCAGACTAATTATATTCTTTGCAGCCAAAGATGGAGAAGCTTTATACAGTCAGCAAAAACAAGACCGGGAGCTGACTGTGGCTCAGATCATGAACTCCTTATTGCCAAATTCAGACTTAAATTGAAGAAAGTGGGAAAACCACTAGACCATTCAGATATGACCTAAATCAAATCCCTTATGATTATACAGTGGAAGTGAGAAATAGATTTAAGGGACTAGATGTGATAAAGAGAGTGCCTGATGAACTATGGATGGAGGTTCATGACATTGTACAGGAGACAGGGATTAAGACCATCCCCATGGAAAAGAAATGCAAAAAAGCAAAATGGCTGTCTGAGGAGGCCTTACAACTAGCTGTGAAAAGAAGAGAAGCAAAAAGCAAAGGAGAAAAGGAAAGATATTCCCATCTGAATGCAGAGTTCCAAAGAATAGCAAGGAGAGATAAGAAAGCCTTCCTGAGTGATCAATGCAAAGAAATAGAGGAAAACAACAGAATGAGAAAGACTAGAGATCTCTTCAAGAAAATTAGAGATACCAGGGGAACATTTCATGCAAAGATGGGCTTGATAAAGGAAATAAATGGTACGGACATAACAGAAGTAGAAGATATTAAGAAGAGGTGACAAGAATACACAGAAGAACTATACAAAAAAGATTTTCATGACCCAGATAACCATGATGGTATGATCCCTCACCTAGAGCCAGACATCCTGGAATGTGAAGTCAAGTGGGCCTTAGGAAGCATCACTATGAACAAAGCTAGTGGAGGTGATGTAATTCCAGTTGAGCTATTTCAAATCCTGAAAGATGATGCTGTGAAAGTGCTGCACTCAATATGCCAGCAAATTTGGAAAACTCAGCAATGGCCACAGGACTAGAAAAGGTCAGTTTTCATTCCAATCCCAAAGAAAGGCAACACCAAAGAATGCTTGAACTACCACACAATTGCACTCATCTCACACGCTAGTAAAATAATGCTCAAAATTCTCCAAGCCAGGCTTCAGCAATATGTGAACCATGAACTTCCAGGTGTTCAGACTGGTTTTAGAAAAGGCAGAGGAGCCAGAGCTCAAATTGCCAACATCCACTGGATCATCGAAAAAGCAAGAGAGTCCCAGAAAAACATCTACTTCTGCTTTATTGACTATGTCAAAGCCTTTCACTGTGTGGATCACAATAAACTCTGGAGAATTTTGAAAGAGATGGGAAAACCAGACCATCTGACCTGTCTCTTGAGAAACCTGTATGCACGTCAGGAAGCAACAGTTAGAACTGGACATAGAACAACAGACTGGTTCCAAACAGGAAAAGGAGTATGTCAAGGCTGTATATTGTCACCCTGCTTATTTAACTTCTATGTAGAGTACATTATGAGAAACGCTGGGCTGGAAGAAGCACAAACTGGACTCAAGATTTCTGGGAGAAATATCAGTAACCTCAGATATGTAGATGATACCACCCTTATGACAGAACTTGAAGAGGAACTAAAAAGCCTCTTGATGGAAGTGAAAGAGGAGAGTGAAAAAGTTGGCTTAAAGCTCAACATTCAGAAAACTAAGGTCATGGCATCTGGTCCCATCACTTCATGGGAAATAGATGGGGAAACAGTGTCAAACTTTATTTTTCTGGGCTCCAAAATACTGCAGATGGTGATAGCAGCCATGAAATTAAAAGATGCTTACTCCTCGGAAGGAAAGTTATGACCAACCTAGATAGCATATTGAAAAGCAGAGACATTACTTTGCCAACAAGGGTCTGTCTAGTCAAGGCTATGGTTTTTCCAGTAGTAATGTATGGATGTGAGAGTTGGATGGTGAAGAAAGCTGAGCACCAAAGAGTTGACGCTTTTGAACTGTGGTGTTAGAGAAGACTCTTGAGAGTCCCTTTGACTGCAAGGAGATCCAACAAGTCCATCCTAAAGGAGAGCAGTCCTGGGTGTTCATTGGAAGGACTGATGTTGAAGCTGAAACTCCAATACTTTGGCCACCTCATGCGAAGAGCTGACTCATTTGAAAAGACCCTGATGCTGGAAAATATTGAAGGCAGGAGGAGAAGGGGACGACAGAGGTTGAGATGGTTGGATGGCATCGCCGACTCAATGGACATGGGTTTGAATAAACTCTGGGAGTTGGTGATGGACAGAGAGGCCTGGCGTGCTGCAATTCGTGGGGTCTCAAAGAGTCAGACAAGACTGAGCTACTGAACTGAACTGAGTTATGTATATAACTGAGTCACTTTGCTGTATACTTGAAACTAATACAATATTGTAAGCCAACTATACATCAATAAAAATTCTAGTTTAACACTTCTCATATAACAGTTTCTGTTATGAGAGATAAAATTGTCTTTTATTCCTGTTGCAGCATGTTTGTACAATTACACTTTAGTGACTGTAAATGCCATTTTCTGCCTGCGTTACCTTCATTCCTTTTTACATACACTGAATTATTCAGTCTTTAGGGCCCAATTTAAACCCTTCTTTCACTCAAAATTTTAACTCTGTCCTCTGTGCTTCATAGATGCTTTGTTATAGTTTACAAACTTTTTACTACAGTGATTTTTACACTGTATTCTAAGTATATTCCATATCCATGTGTTCTGTGATAACTGAGACCATAACTGATTTGTCCAGTGCCTGGTACATGATGAGCATGCATGAATTAGTGAATGGATGAATATATTTTCTAGCATATAATTTAGATTTTTACGTATAGTAGCTGCTCAAGAATTATTTATTGAGGAGTAATGAATTTGTAGATGAACAGTTGAATATACATTGATTGATCTTTGAGTTATCATAAAATATTGAACCTAAAAACAAACATAAAACTCTAACTTGATACAGCCAGCTCAGGGTGTAGAGGATTGTCTATTCATTCTTCAAAATATCTTCTTTTTATGTCAGATTTACATTCACATCAACAGGAGAGAAACTAAACTCGGACCTAAGCAATTTTGTTTTCTCTCTGTACTCAATGTGGCATTCTCCACCTGTCATTCCTGCCTTTCCCTACTCTCTTAACCTGAACCTAACTGAAAAAGTCCAAAGCAGTTTCCACTCTCTGCCTGTTATTCTGGCACTTCTCTCAGCTCTCTGAGACATTGTTGCTTTTGTTTTTTATTTTTGTGCTTCCTTCTGTCTTTCATGCTTGTCTATGCAATACGTTCTTGCCTCTTTGTCTTTATTATAATTGATTCTTCTTATAGTGAAGTAACTTCATTTTTAAGATTGTAATATTCATGAAACAGCTTTCCTTAACAGTATCTGTAAGGTTTAAAAAAGAGTGATTATTTAGAAATCTGATTGTGTTTTAAAGTGATATAAGCTTCTTTAAAAATAAAAGATATGATTAATTACATTCTACAGTATTGATTTGTAAACAGTTTGCCCAGAACTTCACAGAATGTTATTTCCTTCCAGTTATTAAAATACAAATGTCTTCAGTACCTTCCATATATTGTCTATGTAAGCAAATGCCTAAGGATACAGGTGGCAGTCACTGACTGGATCAAGATATAGAAGAAGCAGAAGTATGAACTCTAGGTTTATGTGTGAAAGTGATGGAAAAAGGCAAAGTGGTGAAGTGACACCACCTACTGCTCTAAGTGCCTTGAATTGTCCGTCCTGTGTCTTTGGGGGAAAAGGCATGAAAATAATCCAGGAAGGCTAAGGGAAAACAGGAAATTGTTCAGACTTCTTATATATGTAAATAGAGAGAATGGAAAAAAGCAAAACAGGAAGTACTTCAGAAGCATAAACAAATACTTATTGTATTACTGCATTGAGAAATTGCATATTCTCCACAATCCAATAATCAGAGAGTACCTAAATGGAAAAAATGACAACTAGGAGGAAAACCACCATGAGCCAGATTCTAATCATGAAAAGGCCTTCAACCACTTGACATGTGAATTTAGAAAATTATTCAACCTTGAAACAATAGAAATGGTCAAGAAAAATCCCAATAATATCTAAAAGTAAATGAAAGATCAGTGGAAATCAATATTCCATTCAGTAACTACTTTTAAATATAAAACTCTGTGTACTTCTAGGAGAATGGTCTGTCCATGGTGAATGAGGTAAGTATGTCAAGGGAATTTGTACATCTATTTTGTGGAGTTGGTCTTACCCTTCTAAAAATCAAGGTGGAGAAGACCAGTATAAATTGAAAACTGTATAAATTTTAAAACCAGCATGAATTTAAAAACTGAGAATTCATTATTCTCTTGCCTTCCCATATCACTTATTTATCAGCAGTGGAAAGACTAGAAATATAGCAGTAGAGTAGTAGACCAGTAGTGCTGTAGTAGAATAGAAGCCAGATGACATGTATAGATGATTTCAAGGGTTTGTCATAAGGTTCTAGTAAGATAAGGTATGACAAAGCACTTTATAGAATCCAAAAGGCTATTCAGTAATGTCAAGTGGTTTAAACAACATCAGTGATGATCTGAAATGCTTGTAACTATTAGTTAAGTTATAGAACTCAAAATTACATGATTGGAAACTACTCCAATTAATGTCACCTTAAATTTTTATTGGACTTGCCTGGTTGCTCACACAGTAAAGTGTCTGCCTGCAATGTGGGAGACCCGGGTTCAATCCCTGGGTCGAGAGGATCCCCTGGAGAAGGAAATGGCAACCCACTCCAGTATTCTTGCCTGGAAAATCCTTTGGATGGAGGATCCTGGTAGGCTACAGTCCGTGGGGTCGCACAGAGTCGGACACGACTGAAGCGACTTAGCAGCAGCAGCGGCAGTCATCAATGAGGAATCATCTTGCTTGGTATATGGGCGTGTATGCTTGCGTGCATGCTGGGCTGCTCTGTCGTGTCTGATGGGAAAACTAACTTTTCAAGAACACATTCTTCCTAAGGTTAAAGGGAAACTTGTAATTGCTAAACAAGGGTGGACTCTGCATTTACATTTTTAGGTTTTGCTCAGTAAATTTGGGAGGAGATCAGAGATGTTTGAAATTTTAATTTTACCCAGAAGAGTTACCATAAAATGGTGCAGTTGCAAAAGAAATCTATTGAGTTTCCTGAGCTGCTGGGAAGTTTAAGTAATAGAAACTGTAATTCTTAAACCACTTGACTTGTTGCTGATAGAATTGGTCTATTACCATAAATGCAAGATTACAGTAAATACATTTTTCCATTAGGTCACTTGTTTACTCTGTTTGGCCTTGTTTATTGAATTCTTAAGTGACTTTCTTCTGATATTGCCTTTTGTGCTTCCTCTGTTCCACATTAATTGACTCCTCATTCTCTTAAACTGAGGTAAAAATTTATGAACTTATGTCCATAGTTTAAACTGTATACATAGTTTAAAAATGTGTCTGTAAGGCAAATATATGTAAAGTTTTATTGAACACTCAATGGAAATTTCCTGATTTTAACTCTTAAAATTCACATTTCAACCAAGTAAATATACTAATTCACAGAAAATAAAGGGCATTTTCCTAAAGCAAGCTTCTCTGAGGTACAAAAATTAGAAGCGAAGAACGTGAACAAGTGAAATCAATCTTTGATTTAAAACTCCTTGTTCAGGAAGGTGATGGGCTAAGAATTCTGATGCCATAGTGAAAAGAGTTGCTACCTCACTCTTGGTTCTTAGGAGGACTAAATGAACTCATACAGACAATTATCTGGAGCAGTGTCTGATACATGGTAAGTGCTCAGTAAATGTTTGCAATTTTCTTTGGATTTTTACTTTAAAAAAAAACCCGGGATATTCAGTGAAGAAATATGTTGTCTGCCCAACAACTGAAGTTATTCTTCTTAATTGGAATTTAGTTTCCCCTTTGCCTCTATCTTATTCTCGCTCTTCCTGCCTCTCTTTATTTTTGTTGTTCAGTTGCTAAGTCATGTCCGACTCTTTTGAGACCTCATGGCCTGTAGCCCTCTAGGCTCCTCTGTCCATGGAATTCTCCAGTCATGGATTCTGGAGTGGGTTACCATTTCCTTCTCTAGGGTATCTTCTTGATCTAGGAATTGAACCTGCATCTTTTTCATTGGCAGATTGATTCTTTACCACTGAGCCACCTGGGAAGCCCCCTGCCTTTCTTTACTGGTTTGGTGACCTCAAAATGACTGTTAAAGTCCCTTAGCCAGCATTTTGTATCCCTGTTGAGCAGCCTAAACAAAATAAGTTGCTATGCTTTTGCTGATACTGTTTTCCTCTTCTAACAATACAAATTCTACCCCTTCTTCAGACTCCAACCCCTTGCGCTTTTCCTAGATCCATCGAGAGTACATTAAGATTAATTGAACTAATCCAATGTGCATAGTCTACAATACATTTATTGTTTTTCATACATATGTTTTATGTATTTTAGTATTTTCTCTTAAGTAATATTTTAGGTTTCTCAGTGGCTTAAATTTCACTTAGGCAATATTCCCATCTCCTTTCTTCATAAGTCTTCTAAGAAAATACTCTATGAGTAGAATCACCTTATCTCATTCAAATGGTTGTTTTGATATCATGTAGTTATAACCTTTGATACCAGGGAAAAACTTTTATTTAATAATTCACTCTAAGATCCAAATTATACTCTTTTTTTTCAGAAAACTTCTGGAAATGATCCTAATTCACTCCTTTTGTAGTTGATGTTATCATCTGGATGAAATGAAAGGAGGAAATGTGATAATGATCATAGTTAACTAATTATTTTGATTTAAAAAAAACAGTTATTTCTTTCTTTGAGTTCTTTTATTTAAAGAAATTTTTATTGGGGTATCACTGATTTACAGTGTGTTAGTTTCAGGTGTATAGCAAAGTGAATCAGTTCTATATACAAGTATCCACTCCTTTTTAGATTCTTTTCCCAAATAGGACATATACAATGGAATATTTCTTAGCTTTAAAAAAGAATGTAATAATGCCATTTGCAACAACATGGATGGACCTTGAGTTGTTTTTTTAAGAAATTTATATTTTTTATTCAAAGAGTTTTAAGACTTTGATGTCTGTGATTGAAAAAGCTGTATCCCATTCTTTCTAATTTTTATTACCTTGGTAGAATAATTCAAAATGGGACCTGTATAACATCTGTGTCAGAATCATTTGGTTTGTTTAAACTGAAGAGTTCAGTGCCCCATTCCAGAACTGCTGAACCAGAAGATCTTATTGTGAAGCCAGGAGCCTGCTTTTGGCATGCTGCCAGGTAACTCTTAGATATTTAGGAGCTGATAATTATTTTATTTTATTTGGTTTTCAATATGTGATAAAGTGAATCTCTGTTTTGCTTTCCTTGTTAACCTTTTCATTATATAATTTTCAAGCTATTCAGTTAGGGTATTGTGTGGCTTAAGATAACTTTTTGTGAGGGCTGGAACCTTCTCTCTCCACTCTGTACACAGACACACAATCTCATCTTGTGATAGCCTCCTAATAGTACCATAGTCCTAAGCACTAGTGAAACTTATACTGTTATTACAAGTTTGTCTATATCTGACACCCTCCACTTTCACTAGATTTCAAGTTTCTAAGAATGAGTATGCACAGTATATAGTAGGTTTGTTATACAATAAATGTTTCTTGTTATGAATACCAAATCAATTTTATATTGCTATTTAACCACTTCATATCTATTAAACATATATTTTCAACATAGGAAAACACCAAAGCATAGGTTTACTTTTATTTCCTTGGTATCCTTTACACTTCTGGGTACATAGTGAGAGATGAATGTGAGTAAACCACTTCACTTTACTCACAATAAGAATAAATAAGAATTCACACTTTTTGTTAATAATTTAATATAAAACTGAGCAAATTTACTTTATATATTGAAGCAAAACAGGAAGAAAAAAATAAACCAAGCCTTCACTTAGTCATTTCTGAAAGAATAGCTCAGCAGGGCTGAGTGACATTGCGTTCGTAAACATGGTTTTCATAGCTGAGTAAGCTTTTGTAGTGACCAATAGTCTTTCATAACCAGCTGAGCCATTGTCTCCTGATGCTTTCTTATTTCTAGCAAGAACTTGAGGTTGGCAAAATTATCCAAAATATTACATCCTAAGTCATTCTAGATACAGCCAAGAAGTTTGGTTTTCAAAACAGGAGTGTGTAACTAGTAAATCCAAGTGGGAACTTTCTTGGTTTTAGGCAGATGATTTCTTTTTCTCTAATTAAAAGCACGTTTGGGTAGATACTGTTTCGGGATATATGACTCTCTTAAAACAAGTTTCCTGTTTCTGTGTCATCTCTGAGTATCCAACAGACAGAACTTTTCTCCAGTTCTGAGAATAAGTGAATAATGCAATTTGTTCAGCTGGATACAAAAATCAATGAAAAGAAATAAATCTTAGACTGAAAATAATGTATTGGAGATTTTGTACTTAGGCTTGTGAACTAACAAGCTATCCTATTCTTACAGAGTTAAGTCTGAGTGATCACCCTCAGACCAGCTTAGTGTGATATTTTGTTTGCACCCCACTTTGTCTATATCCAGGTTCTGTCTATTGTCATATTCAGTTCATAAAACTATCTCACAGAAACTTCATGGCACCCCTCCTACTTAATGGAAAGAAGGGAACTAATATTTTGAGATCCTGTTAAGTGCTTAGTACTCTAAAAATGTTATCTCCTTTAATCCTTAAAATTCTTGAGGTGGATTTTATAATCCTCAGTTGACAAATTTAGCCTCAAAGAGTCACCAAATGATAACTGAGTTAACTAATGCTGAATACCAAGATTTTTATTTTCAGGTCTGGTATTCTCATTCTGTTCCAGAAACTAATACTATGTAGTAAATGGTAGTGAACATTGCTGAATGAATGCATGAATTCCATGGATGACTAATGAATATCACCTTGAATCTCTCTAACACTTCTTTTTTCCCTCCTCCCTCCCACTCCCACTGCCTCTCTCTGGTTTTCTTTCTTTCTTTTCCCCAGGTAAACATTTATTTGAAGGGATTTGGGGCTCACATGACCCACCCTCTTTCATGAGTAGACATCACCTCCAAAATATGACCTTGACACAAAGCCCTCCATCCCTTGTTGGCCTTTCTCTGTAAAACAGAGATCATTAATTTGTGAGGCAGCCTGTTTCATTCTTGTGTGGGCCTTGTTAGAAAGACTTTCCTTGTACTGAGATAAAATCTGATTCTAAGTGGAAAAATAGCATGGCATTATGGGGAAAGCATAGGTCTTGCATCAGAAAATTGGAATTTGGACCCCAACATTTTCACTTTAAGCCAGCGCCAACTTCTCTGGACCTTCTGCCTCACCTAAAACGTGGTGGTAGTTGGTAGTGCCTGCATTGCCTAACTCTTGGGGTCATTATGAGAGCCACATGCTGTGGTTCACAGAACATGGACCATTCTTTCCAAAGAACAGAAGTGAAGTGGAAGTGTTAGTCGCTGAGTTGTTTCCGACTCTTTGTGACCCCATAGACTGTAGCGCACCAGGCT
This sequence comes from Antilocapra americana, assembly GCA_007570785.1. Classification (NCBI taxonomy): domain Eukaryota; kingdom Metazoa; phylum Chordata; class Mammalia; order Artiodactyla; family Antilocapridae; genus Antilocapra; species Antilocapra americana. The sequence continues at coordinate 43,550,657 of ML663009.1, read as the reverse complement.
CCTCTGTCCATGGAATTCTCCAGGCAAGAATACTGGGTGGGTAGTCATTCCCTTCTTCAGGGGATCTTTCCAACTCAGGGATTGAACCTAGGTCTCCCTTCTGCATTGCAGTGGATTCTTTACCATCTGAGCCACCAGAGAAGCCCTAATAAAAAGTTAGTTGTTCCTATTTCACCCTCAGGGACTTCATAAAATAATTCTACTCATTGTTAATGAAAACAATGACGTGTTTCACTACATCTTCCTTTCTTTAGAAAAAGAACTCTATTTCCTTACACATTTTCAAAGATACAAGATGAATGAGTTTTATATAAAAAATCCTCCTGGTTTCCTCCTGCTGAATTCTATTACATCAAATGCTTCCTCGAAGGGTGACCCAGAACTAGATCCCACCCTGCAGAATCATCCTTAACAGCATAGAATGCAGTGTTGTAACAGTCCTTGGCTTAGATACGCTGCTTTGATAATGCAACCTCAAATTACACAAGTGTTCGCCCATTACATTTCACAACTAAGCTATGTTGAGTTTGTGTTTGAGTAAGAGTCAAGTTTTATATTAGATGCTGTCAGTTTAAGTCTTTCAGATCTTGTATTCATGTGACTGTGTTTTTTAACCTAAGTGTAGACCACTACATTTATTTATTTTTATTTAATTCATCATGGCTTTAGTCCATTATTATAGCCATTGTAACTTTTTTTACTTCTTATTTTTACCTACTAATGTATAGTTACCTCTCCAAGTTTTATGACATCTGCAAAAATGATAAACTAGTCCTTTCTGGTCTTAGCTACATTACTGGGAAAAAAGTTCAATAAGGTAAGCTTGAGAATATACTTGTGTCTTTTCACTAAAGATGTCCCTCTAATTTTAGTTACTGAACAGTTTATTGCAGTTATCTGTGATAGAACTGCTTCTCCCTTGTAGACCATACCTTGGTCTTCTTAGTGTACCTAAAGCTTGTCACTTGCCAGCAACTGAACAACAACAACGAGGGCGTTTGCCATCTGCCTCTGTTGAGACTGAACCTCGTGGGGCTGCAGCTGTTGACCTCCATCACCCCTTGAGGGAGTTTGGGGTGGAGTGAGGTGCTCTCAGCCCCAGGGAAGCTGGTGGGTCAGGTCTTTAGATGGTCAGGTATTTTCAGGATTTGATTTCACGATCCCAACTCTTGCATCTCTTCATATCTAGAAAAATCACTAAATCTCTTCATGGTGGCATCAGCTCCTCTTGACGAGCAGAAAACCTTTTGTAAAATAAGTGCTTGATTGCACTGAACTTCTCCTTCACTGAAATCTTATATATTGACCTTCCCCACTGCCTCTTTGGAACAGTCCCTCAGAGCTATCTGAGGTGCTTCCTCCCGGGCTATAGTCCTCATTTTGCCCCAAATAAAACTTAATTCATAACTCTCAAGGTGTGCATCTTTTTTATTTGACAGGCTTAATACAGTGCCTGGTAAATAGAAGCTGCTCTAAGAGCTTATAATTGGAGAATTAATGAGTGAATGAATTAACATATTAGGCAGAATGCTTTGGGTTAGGTTATTCAACCAGATATCTACCCATCTAACTTAGCCAACATCCAGCTTACATTTTCCTTTTTTTAAATTCACAAATGTACTGAGAGAGAGTTTGTCAGATAGACCCTAAATCAACAGAAGTCTTTCCTTGATCTACTGATTTAATAACCCTAATTTAGAAGGAAATTAGATCTGCTGATAAGACTTGATTTTGGTGAACCCATCCTTACTTCCCAGGACAGGGAAGCCTGGCATGCTGCAGTTCATGGGGTTGCAAAGAGTTGGACAGGACTGAGAGACTAACAACAGCAATAATCCACACTAATTTGTAGTTAACACCTATTTCTTCTTAAGTATCCACATAGTTTCTGCTCACTTACTTCCTCCAGACTTTGCTTTGTTGTCTCCTTACCTAATTACCATCCATTGTGGGATGTACATCTAGGCAAGTACTTGCTCCTCCATCACCTTCCTCTCCCTTCCCTGCTCCCCATTTTTCTACTTTCTCTGCTCAATCATTTCAAGGCACACAGTTTTCCTTAAGTGCATTATTGAGAATAGAGTCCTCTTTGCCCTGAGTTCTCCTATTTATCCCTCTCCTTTCCTACCTAGATTCTTCTCTTCTTTAGCCGGAAGTTGTATAATAGTAAATTTATATCTGTGTTGAATAAAATATTGTATCCCAAGATTGCATTTTTTTAAAACAAATCTGAAAGAAACACATTCTGTTAAACAAAACTAAAATACATGCAACCAATACAAGTACATTAAAAAAAAATCTGCTGACAGATGAGTGGGTCAGTGGTACTCAGATGGAAAGGAATTATTGCAGCTTGGATGATCAACAGAGATCAAAATAGAAACCTTCTGAATAATCATGATGTGTGGATTTTATAAGGCCAGTTCTAATTCCTTCAGAAGACTAAAATATTCCTTTACATCATTGTGAATTCTGTTTTACTTACCATCATGATTTACCTCTTGAGTCATAGTTTAGATTTTGTCATAAGGACAGGTTTGGCTTAGGTTGGTTTTCTGGGAATAGAGTTAAATGAGGCCATTGATGTGTATTTATGTTTAGCTTAAGGAAATGGCCTCTTGTTTTCTGAAAGCATATACACAATCCTCTGCTATTTCCTGTATTTTGATAACAAGTAATATTTTCTGGGGTGGAAAATATGTGTTAGTCTCTTGAAGGTTTATTGTAATCTTAATCTGAAATTAACTAGTGGCTGCATTTTTTTATATTTTTCACATATTTTGCCAATACTTTTTACTGCCAAGTTCAAGGGTATCATTTTGCTCCACATGCCAGCTTTCCCAGTTTATCCATAATGCTACTATCTTTTATATTTGAGTTATTTTGAAGGCTGCTTTTTATTTTTTACTTAAGAGTTGTATGATTTTATACTTAGAATGTTGGTTTACCCCATTTGGTAGTTATCATGTAACAAGATATAATCTCTGAGCTTTCAGTTAGTAGAAAAAATATGCAAGTAAGAAAGCCTAGGAAGGAATGTAAAAGAAATCCTAAAATGTAATCCCATAAGTACTGTCTCAATCAGGAACTAACTTACCATGTAATGGAAGGATTGTGTCTATTTCTTTTTCAGTCGCACAGCAGAGTCTGACTCTGTGACCCCATGGACTGCAGCATGCAAGGCCTCCCTCTCCATCACCATCTCCTGGAACTTGCTCAAACTCCTGTCCATTGAGTCAGTGATGCCATCCAGCCATCTCGTCCTCCATCACCCCCTTCTTGTCTTGCCTTCAATCTTGCCCAGCATTAGGGTCTTTTCTAATGAGTCAGTTCTTTGCATAAGGTGGCCGAAGTATTGGAGCTTCAGCTTCAGCATCAGTCCTGCCAATGAATATTCAGGGTTGATTTCCTTTTGGATTGACTGGTTTGATCTCCTTGAAATCCAAGGGACCCTCAAGACCAACACCACTCTCCAACACCACAGTTTAGAAGCATTAATTCTTTGGTATCTACTTCTAGGGGTGCACTGAGTATCTCAGTGAGTACTGACATAACTACAACTTATGTTGAGTACTGTACTTCCTCTAGGCTACCACTAAGGCTTTATTAAATTCATTTATTTATCTCTTTTTCCTATTAGACTGTGTGCTCCTTGAGTACAGGGTCTGTGGAAAGTATTTAGAAGCAGTCTGGTTTAAAAAAATGCCTCTGACAAACTGTAATTTTGAAAAATTAATATTTTGATATCAGTGTAACAAGCTATAGAAGAGTAACAGCAGTTTCCTTTTTGTAGTTTTGTAGTTATTGTAAAGATAAAATGAAATACTGTAGGTTAGGGTAAAGTAATTTGAAATGTAAAGAATTTATGCAAAAGGAGGAACCATGAATGAAAATGCTTAAATATTTGCTTATAAACAATATTAAAAGGTAGATGGAAAATTGGGCAAAAATGTTGGTAATATATAGGCCAGATGAAACATTGTTAAATAAATAAAATATGGAAGTTGCAATTTGACTCTCCTAGTGACTCAGATGGTAAAGAATCTGCCTGCAGTGTAGGAGACCCAGCTTCAATCCCTGGGTTGGGAGGACCCCCTGGTGAAAGGAATGGCAACCCACTCCAGTAGTCTTGCCTAGAGAATTCCATGGACAGAAGAGCCTGGCAAACTACAGTCCATGCAGTTGCAAAGAGTCAGACACAACTGAGCGACTTTCGTCACAGTGCTGGTAGGCTGGTTTCAATGCAGGGTACGTATGGCATTAAAGGTTGGCATGCTTCTTTTCAGGATTTGGCACACTTGAAGAACTTACATCCAACTCTCAATGGTATATCTCTTCATTAGTTTCATTTAAGAAGGATCCCCTTGGCCAAAAGCCCATCTTAATCTAGCCTCTATCCAGCCTCAGGGTGAACAGCAGGGAGACAGTCAGATTTCATGCCAGGGTTTCTGGCATTCCCAAGCCAGAAATCCAGTGATTTCATAACCAACAATCAATTCTACGAACAAAAGATGTAGTTTTCCACTTTGAGGAGTCCACAGGCTTGGCTTTAATGCATACAGTTGATGCTTACTCAGAGCATGCCGGCAATACTGTTGCTAAGCAGCCAATAGCGCTGGGGAAGCCGCTTGTGCAGCTACACTCACAGTGACTCCAAAGGTAAAGGAAGCCCAGCTCGCTTCAAAGACTTTGACCTGCTGCAGCCCTGCTCCTCCCACTGTTACTAGTGAGAGTCTCTGCTCTGTGTCCCCGTGCATACTGTGGCTGGTCCATCACTTACTGACAGTTCCGCTAAGTCCGCAGTTATGGTTTAACCAACGTGCTTGAAGTCTCACTGAAGCATGTGTTCAGGGCATTACACTAGTTATTATTTGGGAAGATCCCCTGGAGGAGGGCATGGCAACCCACTCCAGAATTCTCACCTGGAGAAGCCCATGGACAGAAGAGCCTGGTGGGCTGCAGTCCACAGTGTTGCAAAGAGTTGGATACGACTGAGGTAACTTAGCACATGCAATGAATACATATGTCTACACAAAAATTTCTATATGAAGATTAATGGAAAATTTATTTTCAGTCATTATCATCAAAACCCAGAAATAATAAAAATTTACATCATCTGGTGAATTGAGAAAGACACTGTGGATATGCATAGAATGAATACTATGAAAGGATAATAGAAAGGAAAACAAAGTTCTTTGACATTCACTTCTCCAGTCAAAAGTTTATTAAATATAGGTAAATTTTTTATAAATATATCAGAAAAAGGCAAACACACTAATTTATAAATATGCAAAGGATTTATAATAAAATTTACAAAATAAAAATACAAGTAGCCCATTAATTTAAAGATGCCTCACTAATATAGATGGAAGGGCAGGAGGTGCAGGTGGGAGCCGCGCGCCAGGAGCAGGGAGGAGAGGTGGGGAGCTCGGCGGAGCCTGGAGTGGGTGCGCAGTGGATCCACTTGGAGCAGCCTTACTTGAAGAATACCCCCAGGATCTCTCCTTGCCATTGGAATAATCCAAGTCACCTCTCCTGGAAGTCAGTTTGCTGAAACTACTGAAGCAGCAGTACTTAAGAAAAGGAGATCCGGTGCCTTGACCAGGGATGTGTGGCTCCAGACCCTCCCTCTTAGCCTCTGGGAAGGTGGGTAGCTCAAGGGGAAGCCCAGGAAGGAGACGTCCTGGATTCAAGTCAGTGTATGGAAAAACCAATACAATATTGTAAAGTAATTAGCCTCCAATTAAAATAAATAAGTTTATATTAAAAATAAATAAATAAATAAATGTATCATCCCCCTCCACCCCAAAAAAAAGACCGTGGAGGGAAATTGGCCAAAACGGTGGAGTAGAAAGACCCTGATCTCATATTCTTGCCAGGCATACCAAAATCACAACCATTTGCAAAAAGAAAAAAAAAACAATGAAAAAGACTGCAACCTACTGGAAAAGATCTACAACTGAAGATTCACGGAAGGAAACATAATGAGATAGATAGAAAGGGCAGAGTTTTCATACAGTCGAGTCCCATAACCCTGGGTGGATAAACAGTAAATAGGAGAATAATTACAAGAGGTTCTCCTAAAGGAGTGAGTTGTCTGAGTCCCAAGTCATGCTCCACAGCCCAGGGGCATTGGCTTTGAAGGGATTTACTTTCAGGAGTCCAGAGGTCTGGGGAAATAGAAACTTCACTTTTAAAGGGCTCATACAATATCTCACACACTCTAGGATCCAGGGCAGAAGCAGTAGTCTGATAGAAGCCCAAGTCAGACCTACCTGCTGGTTTTGGAAGTCTCTTGGAGAGGCAGGAGGCAACTGGAGCTCAAACTGGGACACAGACATTAGTCTACCGCCAGTGGGCAGGCACCAACCCCAGAATTTCCCTGGGCTCCAGCCCTGTCCTCCAGGAAGCCTGTTCCTTGGGACAGACTCTCCTATAAAAGCGCAAAGACAAGCCGCAAAAAAACCTCAGTCCTATAGCCTGCAGACTTAGGCCACACAGTAGCAAGCCAAATCCTGCCCTGGGACTAGGTAGGCCCTGGCCCCACCTACTAGCAGGCTAACACAAGCTTTGGGACAACTCAGACCCTCCATCCAACCTGGTCGGGAACTAGCCCCACCCACCAGTGATCCAACACTGGCACTCCTGGGCCCTGCAACCAGACTTCAGGACATAACTCTGCCTATCAATACTAGCCACAGGAAATGGCTTTACCCACCAGTGGGCATTCTTGCCTGGAGAATACCATGGACAGAGGAACCTCATGAGCTACATACAGCCCACAGGGTTGCAAAGAGCTGGACATGGCTAATATGACTTAGCATGCATGCATGCACACCAGTGGGCAAGCAACATCAGGGTTTCCTGGACCCTGACTCTACCAATCATGAGCCAAAAGTAGCCCTGGGGCCCCCTAGGGCTTCATAGTCTGATGCCATGTGACCTGGGCCTGCCAATTTGTGGTCAACAGCTTTTGCACAAGGCAGGGCCTGGCAACCAAGCCTACCAAACCACTGACATAGTCTGCTGCAACAGAAGGACCTAGGCCTCTGGAGCATACAGCTCAGTTCACTAGAAGGGAGCATGCTACTGTACCATATAGGACATCACCTACAAAAAGTCACGTGTCTAAGGCTGGGAAACATAACCAAGTTACCAGATACATAAAAATAAAAACAGCAACTTAGGCAAAATGAGACAACAGAGGAACATGTTACAAAGGAAAGAAGAAGATAAAATCCCATGACTACTGGTTTTTCCAGTATGCACATACAGATGTGAAAGCTGGATCATAAAGAAGGCTGATTGCTGAGGAACTGATTCTTTCAAACTGTGATGCTGGAGGAGACTCTCGAGAGTCCCTTGGACTGCAAGAAGATCAAATCAGTCAGTCCTAAAGGAAATCACCTCTGAATATACATTGAAAGGACTGATGCTGAAGCTGAAGCTCCAGTATTTGGCCACTGGTACAAACAGCTGACTGATTGGAAAAGACCCTGATGCTGGGAAAGATTGAGGGCAGGAGGAGAAGGGGACAACAGAGGATGAGATGGTTGGATGGCATCATTGACTCAATGGACATGGGTTTAAGCGAACTCTGGGAGATAGTGATGGACAGGGAAGCCTGGCACGCTGCAGTCCATGGGGTTGCAAAGAGTCAGACACAACTTAGCAACTGAACAACAACAACAAAATTCCAGAAAATAACCAATATTTTATAATAAGTAGAAATGGAGTATAACTTTTAGAATTGTGAATCACAATGTTGTACACCTGAAATTTCTGTAATAATGTACATCAACTATATCTCAAGAAAAAATATACAAAGGACTGTGAATTCAAGCACCATATCATTTTACCTATTGAATCAACAAAGATTATGGAAGGAAATAATAATTCATGATTGAGGGTGCAGGGAAATGCTACTCTCACAAACTGTTGATGACAGTATAAACTGATATTTCCTTTAAAAAAATTTATTTCTTTTTAATTGAAGAATAATTGCTTTACTGATACTTCCTTTTGAGAGCTAATTTAGCAATATGTTTTCAAAACCTTAGTTTTACAACCATTTTGGCAAGAAAGTTCACATCAAATTTTTAAAATATTAAATTAAAAATATTAAGAATGTTTACCAAGATTTCCTACAAGAATTTTCATGAAATCTAATAATTGGTCGAAGTCTAATGCTGACCAATAGGGCACCAGATATATAAGTTGTTTATTGATACAGTGGACTACATTTTAGTCATTAAAAATAATGTTTTAGATAGATACTTATAGGAAGATCTTCTCTCTATATTTTTAAATTTAAAAAGTGAATTATACACAGTATGATTACCATGACTCCATTTTTATAAACTGATTTACGTAAAGACCTAAAACATATGTATATATATCACCAGTTGTTTCTAAGTAGTGGGATGACTATGATTTCCATGATTATGATTTTAAGGCCTTCTTATGTAAATTAAAACAATATACTATTTTTGTCATGAGTGCAGGGGAGTTGGCACTTACATACACTAACAGGAATGTAAAACTATACATTCAAGGGTGTCAGTTGGCAATATGTTTTAAAATTATTAAATTGTGTGTATATTTTGGCCTAGTAATTCTAATTCTTGGAATTTATTCTAGGAATTAGTCCTAGCTATGTATAAAGATTTATATGAAACCTTTTCATTGGATTTTATTTAAAATGTCAGAAAATTGGAAATAGCTTGAAAATTGAGCATAAAGGGATTGGTTAAATATGTCATGGCACAGGAATCTGAAAAGGCTGGCATAGATGATCTTATTTACAAAGCAGAAATAGAGACACAGACGTTGAGAACAGATGTGTGGATACCAAGGGGTAAGATGGAAATGGGATCAGTAAGGAGATTGGTCTTGACATACGTATACTATTGATGATATTTATAAAATAGCTAACTAATGAGGACCTGTAATATAGCAGAGGGCCTCTACTCAGTGCTCTGTGGTGACTCAGGTGGGAAGGAACTCCTAAAAGGGGATACATGTATCTGTATAGCTGATTCCCTTTGCGGTACAGTAGACATTAACACATCATCGTGAAGCAACTATACTCTAGTAAGGTTTTTTGAATATTATGGCACAGAAATTGGTTACATATATTATGACCGTTATAAGCTGCGTTGTATGTTCATTGCAGCACTATTTACAATAGCTAGGACATGGAAGCCACCTAGCTGTCCATCAGCAGAGAAGAAGTAGTGGTACATTTACACAATGGAATATCGCCGCCGCTGCTGCTAAGTGGCTTCAGTCGTGTCTGACTCTGTGCGACCCCATAGACGGCAGCCCACCAGGCTCCCCCATCCCTGGGATTCTCCAGGCAAGAGCACTGGAGTGGGTTGCCATTGCCTTCTCCAGTGTATATACTACTATATATAAAATAGATAACCACTACAGTACAGCACCAGGAACTCTATTCAGTGCTCTGTAATGATCTATATGGGAAAAGAATCTAAAACAGAGTGGATATGTGTATAACTGATTCACTTTGTTGCGCACTGGGTTTGTAATTTAAAGTTTTAAATTTTTGCCTACTGTCATTTATAGTATGGGCTTCCCCAGTGGCTCAGTGGTAGAGAACCACTTGAAACACAGGAGTTATAGGTTTGATCCTTGGGTGGAGAAGATCTTCAGGAGAAGGAAATGGCAACCCACTCCGGCATTTCTGCCTGAAAAATCCCGTGGACAGAGAAGCCTGGCTGGCTGCAGTCCACTGGGTAGCAGTTCAGTTCAGCTATAAAAAGGAACACATTTGAGTCAGTCCTAATAAGCTGGAAGAACTAGAGACTATTATACAGAGTGAAGTTAAGTCAGAAAGAGAAAGACAAATACCATATATCAAGACATAGATATGAAATCTAGAAAGATGGTACTAACAATCCTATGTACAGGGTAGCAAAAGAGACATAGGTATAAAGAACAGAGTTTTGAACTCACTGGCAGAAGAAGACTGTGGGATGATTTGAGAGAATAGCATTGAAACATATGCATTATCATATGTACATATGGTAATATATACCATATATCTATAAAATAGATAACTTTTATATCTATATATAAATATAATATATGTATAAAATAGATAGCCAGTGCTCATTTGATGTATGAAGCAGGGCACCCAAAGCCGGTGCTCTGTGAAAACCTGGGATAGGGTGGGGAGGGAGGTAAGTAGGGGATTCAGTGTGGAGAGAACACATGTATACCTATAGCTGATTCACACTGATACACGGCAAAAGCCATCACAATCCTGTAAAGCAGTTGTACTCCAATTAAATAAGTTTAATAAAGAAACCACGCTGTCGAAGAATTTTTAATGTCACAGAAATGTTAGTGGTATGAATGTGTTATGGTAAGTAGAAAAATCAGATTTCGAAATGATATGCTTACACAGAATGATTCTGATTTTGAAAAATAAATTATATTATTAAAAGTAAAAAAAATTCCTGCTTATGATTTATCTGTATTTTATGCTATCTCTTCAGTGAACTGGAGATACTTTTGTATAATATATTTAATTTAAACAATATGAAGATTCATAAAAATGCAGCATGTTTATGTTAACATTTTCTAAAAAGACCACTTTAGAGTTTCAGTCATGAGTCTAAAAATTTTTAATAATAATAATTGCTACCATTCATTTAATAGTTACTGCAGTCCAGACACTGAAAAGTTCTTTGTAGTCCTTGTAATAACACTATCAAGTAGGAATCACTGTATCCTTACTTCAGGGATGTTGGGAGTGAGGCTCAGAAAGATTAAATGACTTGCTCATGGTCACCCAACCAACAGAGGATGGAGATAGAATTTGAATGCTGATTTGTCTTTTAGACTCATGCTCTTGACTTTATACTGCCTTTGTTCTTAGATAAGTAGTTACAGATTATTTTAAAATCAGTTATTTTAGTGCCAGTTATGTAATTTGGTGGATTACCTAGACCTCTTTCTTTGTTCTTTCCTCTCTGCTATATTTTTACAAATCTTACTCTACCTGGTTGGAAAATTTGTTCTATACTTGATACCCCTGTGAGAGATTTGATGCAGATATGTGTCAAAACTGTGTTTGTATTCAGGGTTTGGTTTATCCATTTATATTTGAGTCCAGGTTATTTTTGTCTCCTCTTGACAGTAGTCACTGAGATCACTTTTATATCAAAAGCCTGAAAACACTCTCTTTCTCTTAGATCCTTAGAATTATGTGATAGATTCTGACTTTTTTCTCTTTTACATAAGCTTGATTTTTTTTTTCCTTCTGACTGTAATAGGGAAGAACAAATCTGACTGCATATTGGATCTGTTCTTTTTACTTTAGCCTTTGTATTCTATTGCTTTTGGTACAAGTTAAGAATGTTGTCTATAGCTTGAAATATAAATGATAGTCTTTTCTCAAGGGTCTGATCTTTAAAGGTATAATACTTTCCTCACTCATATAGAGATAAAGAGTTGCAGAATAGAGAATAACTTTGTCTTTCCGGAGGTTTACAGGAACATCATGACCTGACCTATGTGGATAGTTGCAAGAACAAAGGATTCTGACAACAAAATATTTGCAACAACCAACCACACCCCCTCCACTTTTAGTATAAAAGAAGCCTGAATTCTAATTTGAGAAAAATGGTTCTTTGGGACACTAGTCGTCATTTATTCAGACTCTGACTTTCTGAATAAATCATTACTCCTTGCCCCAGCTACTAGTCTCTGGATTTATTGGCCTGTCGTGAGATGAGCAGTGTGAGCTTGGCCTTGGTAACATGATTATACATCTACTATGTGTTTACTTGTTGAAAAATTCCAGCCCTCATATCAGTCTGAATTAGCTGAAATCAAGTGGCAGTGGAGAGTAGCGACGTCAAGCCATTCATTTGTGAGTCTTGGCTGCAACCTCTGCAAGTGGTGACAGAGCAGTGAGGCTTGGGGCTGTCTCGTAGCCTGGAGCCTCTGGAGGTCTATAAAGTGATGCTAAAGCAAGTAGCCACATCCTAGTTACTCTATACTGCTTGCTTTATTTTCCTTTGCAGCACTGATCCCTACCAGTAATTACAGTTCCATATACTTATTATTCTCTGTCCCCCCTCTGTCTCCATGGAAGCAGGGACAGTCTTAACTCATAACTCAATCTTCAGTAGGATAAATAGAATCCTACTAGGATTCACCTAGAAGAATGTCTGGAATATAGTAAGCATTTAGTAAGTATTTATTAAATCAACAAATAAAAGAACTGTCACGATGAATGACACAGAGAAGAGATAAGGAGAAAGATTGTGAGGGGAGAAAAATTAGGTAGGAAGGTTATGGAGGTAGGTTAATATGAAAGTTATCTCCCAAATGACTGTTCCCCCCATAGACTAGACTCCTGCAATATTTTCCCTATTTAAAAGCAACAAAATCTCCATTAGCAAAAATGTAGTTGTGAAAATGAACACAGTCCACAATGATTTTACACAATTATTGTATCCACAAAATTGGAAAAAAAATCTTCAAAGTCCTTAGGTGATCTCAGCTATTGTATCACCAAATTCCAGTTAAGGCAAATAATTCCACAGCATGCCACTGCCTGCAGAGTGGAATTCTTTTCTTCCTTCCCGCTTTGAGAAGTTCTAAAAATGCGTGATTAGCAATCAAAACTTCAAAGCAGAAAGCCAGAGGAGGGCTTGACAAGAGCCACTTGAAAGGTACTTGAAATCTCTATGCCAGTAAGGAGTTAGTATTTTACTTAATTAAGCTCTTTTATGATCCTATCATCTGCATTTATCCACAAATTGCAAGCATCATTTTAGTTCCTTTCTTTCTGTGTATCGACTTGTTCCAGCTTCCTATGAGTCAGTTTACAAAGGGAAAGGGGGAACCAACATTCCTGAACTCTTATTATGCCAGGTATCACACTGAAAACTTCATATGGATCATCCCATTTAATCTTCACAGTACTCTGGGAGGAAGATGGTATTGAACCCATTTAAGAGATAAAAAAATAGAGGCTCAAAAGTTAACTGTCTTGCCTAAAATCACACAAATAATGACTGGCAGAGAGGCAAGATGCAAACGAATTCTGCCAAAATAACAACGCAGTTCTTATTGGTGGTGGTTGTGGTCAGACATTTCAGTTGTGTCCGACTCTTTGCAGCCTCATGGACTGTAGGCCACCAGGCTCCCCTATCCATGGGATTTTCCCAGCAAGAACACTGGAGTGGGTTGCCATTTCCTTCTGCGGGAGATCTTCCCAACCAAGGGATCGAAACTGTGTCTCCTGCATCTCCTGCATTGCAGGTGGATTCTTCACTGCTGAGCCACCGGGGAAGCCCACAGTTCTTATTGGTTTGTGACTATTTATGGACCCTGGGCTGCACATCAGCCTTCCTTTGTTAAATGTTTCCTTTCTGAGCAAATAGTTAAATTTAACAGAGTATTATTGTAGGTGTACCATTGCCACTCTTTTGATAATAGTTTTTCCTCCCCTTTTATCATATACATGTATAGTCAGTCCTTTTCCTCCAAAGAATTCAGTGATCTTTGCACTTTTGAAATGCCTGAAAATTCCAGACAGAATATGATCAAAGACTATGAGACACCATATAACCTAAAGTGACATTTCTGTCCAGTCTGATTCTTTCCCAGGTTTGTGGGCCTGTGGGGGGCAGTGGTACTGTGTAATGTTAGGGTGGCAAGGAGGTAAGTAAAGAGAGAATTGCGGATGGCTGTCTTAGGTAAACCCGAGAGTGGGACGGGGAGCACTCTGCAGGACGTCACTGTCTCCCCACCTGCCCCCCTACACGACTGTATTCCTCTGGGATCCCTGAACAAGCCCTAGAAGAAGCTTCTCTGGGCTCAAGGACTGATCACTGACAGGCTTCCTGACTGCTCATTCCACTTTGATATTCTCGTGGCTCTTCTGTGCCATGTGCTCCCCCCAGCTCCACACTTTTATGTCAGGACGGCAGATTTATTAAAATATTTCTTACCTCCCCAAACCAGTGCATCCTTTTTGTGCTCCCTATAATCTGTGCTAGAATCCTTCAAGTCATCCTTGACTTTCCTAACGCTCAAATATTCAATTAGTCACTAGCTTCCGTCATTTGTATTTTAGTTTTTACTTTTTATTTTGTATTGCTATGTAGCCGATTAACAATGTTGTAGTAGTTTTAGGTGAACAGCAAAGGGACTCAGCCATACGTATGCATGCATCCATTCTCCCCCAAACCCTCCTCCCATCCAGGCTGCCATATAACAGTGAGCAGAGTCCCGTGTGCTGTATAGTAGCCCCCTGTCGATTACCCATCTAAAACAGAGTGGTGTGCAGGGACGAGGGGTGGCCACGTCCGGTTCTGGACGGCTCCTCGGTCCTGTCGTCACCGAAGCACTTGTGCCGGAGAGCCCTCCGAAGCTTCCTCACGACGTACCAGGTGCTAGCAGTGCCGATCCCCAAGAAAATGAGAGCTCCTCACGCACAGGACTTTCTGAGCCAGCCTCCATAGTCTTACTTGTGTTCTTCGTAGCAGGATGAATCTTCCCGACAAAGGAGTAGGTGGAATAATGGGCCAACATCTGGCCTTGGGTTGAAGTACAATTTCTATTTGGGAAGCTGTGAACAGAATGTAGCAAAGACAGATTCCAGTGGACCCACCGGGGTCTCTTCCCCAGGACACATGCGTGTCAGTCATAGAAGAGGGACAGAGTGATGGAGCCTGACCTTTGCCTTCAGTCCACTTACGCACAGCAGTGCTGGGCCCTCTAGTCATTTTGATCCAAGTGCAGTTAAGGAGTTGTGTTACTGAGAGGAGCGCCTGGGCCTCACGCCTCTGTGGCAGCAGGGAAGTTCCCACTCCCTTGACTGGAGTGTGGCTTCTGCTAAGTGTCTGTCACTGATCAGATGCAGAAGAGGTCTTGGTGAGGTTCTGTCCTGCTGGTCAGAGCGGCTCTGCTGTGAGCAAGGGCTTTGCTTCCCGCCACTCCGCTCTGGCCCGCAGGACAGGTGTCATAGAGATGTCTGGTGGGAGGCATTACTCAGCTCAAGTCCAGGTGACTCAAGAGGCCGTGCTCCTGATAAGACACTAGACTTGGCTTTTTTTTTTTTAAATAATGGTGTGCATGTGCCAGAAGCAACAAATTTGTGTGTCAGGTTACACAGAATGTGTTCCTCAACTGCATGACTGTTCCAGTGGCTACTGAGTTATCTGTCAGTTGTTTGCCAGTTAGCATATTTATTTGTATTTCCTCAACAGATGTTAAGGTACAGCTGTGTTTTTCTCAATGGTATCTAAAAACCATAGTACTCAATTCCAACAGTTGTGAAGATGTCTCTTCTTAATTGTGTGAAGAATTGGTGTCGTCATCATTTCAGCTGATTTTCTTCTGTACGAGATTTGACATGACTGCTTCAACTCATTGGACTCATCAGCCAGTCTCAACTCTGCCCCTAAACACAACTAGCTCCTTAAAAGTACTGTTCTCCTTCAGTGGTGTATAGTTATCTAATCAAGACACCTCATTCAAACAAAAAATAAAAATAAAAAAAAATAAAATAGAGTGGTGTGTACATGTTCATCTCAAATTCCCTAACTATCCCTTCTTCTCCCTGGCAACCATGTGGACATTGAAATTCTAAAGCTTGTACTGAGTCTGTCCCATCCATCCATTCTTGTGTGTGTCTGTTGTGTCCTAGATGTTGTATAAGATGCTGTGAATTCAGAGATGATTGAGATGTGGACCTAGTTTCTGCTTTTACGTGATAGCTCAAAACACAAGCCAAAATTCCACTGCCTAAAAATTAAGTTTCTACACTTCAGTATGGTGGCGTTCAGGGTTCTCTACTACCAGGACCCCAGGGCCTCTCCAGCATCCAGCTCCTCACTGTCTCCCCTCATGCGGCATTCCCATCTGACTGTTCTGTGACCCTCCACCCCTGTACCTTTTGTTGATGCCCTGATTGATTCCCTAGGACTTTACCTACCGAAAACCCTGCTTATACCCTAAAGCTCCACTCGAAGGCCTGCAGCTCTTTGAAGTTCTCTCCATCATCTGCTCAGAGTTAGTAATTTTTCTTCTTGTTCTCACAGTGCTTGTGCCTCAAGAATAGGATTTACTTTAATTAGCCTGGGAGAGACCATCATCATCATTGTTGCTCCCCTACTAGATTAGAGACACCCCTAAGGCAATAACTTGGTTCAGTCCACTCACATGGCTCAGTGAATCTCTTGTTGGCTATAAGAGTGTTCAGCAAAGAAAGAAATATGATTATATGATGTTCATATTGAATTATCTGATAGAATTCAACTTAATTCTTAATTCTGTCACCTTTTCCTCTACCTCACTTTCCTCTTGGCTCTTAGTTCCTCCATTTTTGGTGTATAAATTTGTCCTCATCAAATGATTCTATTGAGAGAAATATTTGTCTGACTGCCACTAATGCTTTGAAGGAGGTACCTCACATCATATGAAAAGCAGATTCAGCCTGGATTCAAATTCTGACCCATCATATGACCTTGAGATTATTAAGTTATCCTATCCATACCTCAGCTATAAAAAGGGTAATTAATAAGGCTCACCTTATAGGATGGTTGCAAGAATTAACTGAAATACATATGAAGCATGTAGAATAGCGTGTGGAACATAGAAAGTACTCAATAAAGGTTAGACCTAATACCATTTCCAAAAAAATTGCTGTGATGACATTTAGATTTTATAAGAACACAAGGCAGAATAATAACATTTAGTAAGTTCCTTTGAGTGTATCAAAACATTTTTTGGGTTGTGCAATTCAATTAGTGAATCATTTGTGAATTAATTTTCTCAGTATGTGTTATACTTCAAACTAAATATTACTCAAGAATGATGACTTTAAGTTTGAAGCGTTTGGCATTAGCTTTAAGGCTTATTAAAAGAAAACTTACATACTTCCTACTCACATCTTGCAGCTCCTCTTCCTCACTTTGCTTTCTCATACCTCTGTATGCCTTAATCATTTATCCTAGTGAGAAAGTCTTTACTTTCTTTGCTGAAATCTATGTTCACTATCTTTTGAACAGCCTGTTCAAACATTCTGTTGCTCCCAGAATTCTTTTCTGACTGATCCTACCTGACTCTGAAGGCCTAAAAGGTGGAAGCCCTAAGGAGCTTACACCAGTTGTCAATTATTTGGCATTTGTTCGTCATAATATTTATAAATATTTTAAACCAGTTTCATGTATGTTCTCCCTGCAATTAGATATCCAGTTCTCCAAAGGCTGTGTCATTTTCCCCCCAAGATTTTTCACCCCTCTCTTTGCAATGAGAAACTCGATGAGATTCCAGTTAAGAACAGAAGATGCTGAAAAAACGAAAATTATTTTCTCATTTTGTTTTGAGTCTAAACTCCTTTAATTATTGCCTTTGTTTATAGTTATTTCAGGGTTGGTCCACAGGACTTTGGATGGTGAGGCATAAACTTTCTTCTTGTCTTACAAGACTCCTGGGGAGGCTCAGAGTTGGCCGGAAGAGTGAGGAAGACTCAACACATTCAAGTGCCTACCGGGGAAGTGGGCCATCTGTTGGTCTCCGCAGTGCTTGTAACATCAGACTAAGGAAGCCACCTGGAGGCTGGCATCCTCCCCTGCCCCTCCTGGGGAAAGATCTGGTCCTAAAACACAGAAATGGCTCCACAGAAGGTCTGAGATTAGAGTGATGCTCATCACAGAAAAGCCCTCTTCCAGGCCTGGTAACCATTCTGTATCAGGGGATTTATGTTTCTCTTGCAACTCAGTTGCTTCCCATCTTTGCTCTGTTGCTCTGTGGGTACCAACAGCCTTGGCCAGCTTTGAGAAAGTGCATAGTACTGTTATTTGCTCTGACTATTCCACACGAAGATTCCAAATAAAGATGAAGCAAAAGCTTTGGCAGTTACTCTTGCCTTGGACAGATGAATGGCTATAGTCCCCCTAGTCCCTTGGTTGCACCTGTCTGTATTCTGAGCACTATGAACACAGATGTTCAGAATGTACATTCAGGGAGAGAGCTGAAGGCAGGTACCACGGTGGTGGAGTTCCTCAGTTGGCTAACTCTCAGTTTCCTCCACATCAGCATGTCCAGTCTGTCTATACTCTTATTAAGTGGATTTGGTCCAGGAGGTTCATGCTGTGCCTGCCGTTCATCACCCAACTTTTCATGTGAAAGAGGCCTATACACTGGTCCCGTGCAGGCGGGTCCCATTGTCCAGATTCCAGTCCTTGTAAAGGGAAAGGTCAGCGTCGATGCTGACAGATGCCTGTTTGACTCCAGGTTGTACACCTGTATAACAACAACAAGGGCATACATGCTGGTGGTCACCAGAACCTTCTTTTACCCCCTCAGGCACTCAGTTACGGCGGCCCTCTGCTCCACCATCATTTCACCGCATCTCACCTGGTTGCCTTCTTTTGAGAGCCGTGCTGTCAGCCAACTCCGTGTTGTAGGGGAATGGCAGCAGACTGTAGCTGAAGCACTGGTGACGGCCCATAGAGGCTACACCAGGCCTGCGACCTCCCATTTCCATTGCCGCACAGGCTGTGCCAACGCTGCACTGTCTCCTCCTCCCGCTTCCGTCAGATGTTTGATTCTGGGACCACTATCTGGACAAATTTCCATAGAGTCTTCAAAGGTATTAGGGGAAAGCAGCATCCAGCAGTTGCTGGGTAGCATCCTATGGATGCAGATGCTCTGATCTTGATGGTGGTGAATGAGCTATCATCATGTCAGCTTCGTCCAGATCAAATCTTGATCTTCTTGCAGTCAGTGAACTTGACCTTGGAGTACCAGTCCAGAATTGTTCCGGGGTACCAAAGACAAGGCACTCACTGATCTCTGGCCTTGGTGCCCAATTTATTGCCTTGAAGAGCATAAGCTATCTTGAGTTCAGGGTAAGATTTTTCCTTCTGCTCAATCACTCTTCCCATTTGAAAGACCAGCTTATAAATCTGGGAGAGGCACAGACAGTGGGGTAGCCAGCTGCATGACTAACACAAAGGCAGCTGATTTAGCAGTACCAGACTGAGACAGGGCAACTAAGTTCGCAGGGCCTCAGCAAATATCAAAGGCAGCATGTTCTCTTGTATTTTGTATGGATAGATGAAGCTCATGGTATAGACTCATAAGACTTTACCGAGTGTAGGGAGGAGTTCGGATCTTATAGGTTTTCCACCTGGTTTGTGTTATCAATAGAGTTGCTTCTGATCAGCTTGTTGAGTAAAGAGGACAACTCTGTCCTCTTTCTCTCCTTCCTCTGTCTTCTCTGCATCAGCGTTGGTCTTGCTTCCTGCTTGTCCACTCCCAGGGCCCACAAGGAGATAGCACAGCCAGGCCGTGAGTGGGACGCTGGTGCTGGTGAACTCGCCAGCTGGCACTGCCTGATTGCCCTATGGGGACAACAGAAATTGTTTTCCAACAGAAATGGGAGACTATTATCACACAACTACATGAGAATGGATGCTGAGGAGGTTTCTCACCAAATGTAGTTTGGTTTATATATGACACAGAAGTAGAGAATGTGAACTGAACTGAGGATGGGAAATGAAAACCAACTAAACTCTTGAGAGCCAGTTGCCTGTAGTATTCATAATTTTCTCACTCATTCATTCAGAATGTTTTAAGAACATATGACCCTAGGTTCTATGGGAACTCAAAATGAGTCACAGCATTGTATACCCCTATAAGAACTTATAACCAAGTGATGCTGGGTCAGGGAAGAACAACCAAGGACCCACCAGGCAGAAAGAAAAAAATGCTGTAAGAAAGGTGCAACTTGCCATGCTTTTACAACAGCTGAGACTGATAAAGCTGCTCCCAACACCAAACCTACTGCCTGCATTCGTGTCCGTATTCTTTGACTTACAGCCATGTTACTATGGATGGATTGTCCACATTCCTATTTAAGCCAAGCCCCTTCATGTAGTAAATCACATCTTTTCTTGCCTACCCAAGGACAGGACTCTAGCAACTTTCATTGTGTACTGCATCATTAGTTTTTTAAACAGCTTTATTGAGATGTTCACATACCATGTAATTTATCCATTTAAAGTATATAGTTCAATTTCTTTGGCATGTTACATTATCAGTTTTTTAAATTGTGGAAAGATATATATATGCACATAATATATATATAAAAACAAACTTTTTCATTTTAACCATTCAACTCAATGACAGTAACTACATTCATAATGTTGTGCAACCATGCTCACTCTCTATTTCCATGAATTTTCACCACTTTATACAGGAACTATAATTTTGAGGCAATAACTCCTTGTTTTTCTCCACTCTCAGCCCCTGGAAACCTCTAATTTATTTTCTGTTTCTATGAATTTGACATCTATTCTAGATGTTTCATAAAAAAGGAATTGCACAATCTCTGGCCTTTTGTGTCTTGCTAAAAGTGCAAAGTTTTCCACATTCATTCATGTTGTAGCATGTATCAGAACTTCTGTTTTGTGACTGAACAATGTTTTATTATATGCATAAGCCACACTTTCTATATCTATTCATCTGTTGATAAACATTTGGGTTGTTTCTACTTTTTGGCTATTGTGAATGTTGGACTTCCTGCTTTTAATTATGTTGGGTAAATGCTTAGGAGTGGAATTGCTGGATAGAATATGATAATTCTATATATAGATTTTTGAGAAACCACCAAACTGTTTTCCATAGTAGGTGTACCATTTTACGTTTCCATCATATATGCATGAGAGTTCCAATTTTTCTCCATCCTTACTAACACTTATTTTTTTGCTTTATTAATTGTAACCATTTTAATAGGTATAAAGTGATTCTGCTTACATTTCCCTAATGACCAGTAATGTTTAGAATCTTTTCATGTACTTATTTCATGTTTGTATCTTTGGAGAAATGTCTACTCAAGTCCAATATTTTTCAGACTGGATTGTCTTTTTATTGTTGAGTTATATGAATTCTTTATATGTTTGAAATATTAAAATTTTATCAGATATATAATTTTAAATACCTTCTATCAAACTTTAGCTTGTTTTTTTCACTTTCTTGATAATACTTTGCTGCAGAAAAATTTTAATTTTGAAAAAATTAAATTTATTTTTTCCTATTGTTGCTTCTGCTGTTAGTATCATATCTAAGAATCCATTACCAAATCCTAGGTCATGAAGATTAACTCCTGTTTTTGTCTAAGAACTTAATGATTTTTATGTCACTGATCAGTTATAAATTAATTTCTGTATATGATGTGAAGTAGGAGGTTCAACTTTATTCTTTTACATAGGGGAAGTCCAATGTCCCCCAACATCTGTGAAGAGACTCTTCATTGCCATTGACTATATTTGGCACTCTTGTCAAAAGCCAGCTGATCATAGATGTATGGGTTTATTTCTGAACTCTCAGTTCTTTTCCATCATGTCTAAATGTATGCCATAATCATGCTGCTGCGATTACTGTAGCTTTGTAACAAGCTTTGAAATGGGAAAGTGTGAGTACTCCAACTTTGCCCTTTTCCAACAGTTTTTTGGCTGTTTGAGGCTTTTTTCCACATGAATTAAAGGAATGACTTTTTCATTTCTGGAAATTAGGCTGTAGTAATTTTGACAGGAATTGCATTGAATCTGTAGATCACTTTCTCTAGTACTGACATTTTAACAATAATAAATTTTGTACCATAAACATAGGATGCATTTTTGTTTATTTAGATCCTCTTTTATTTCTTTCAGCAATATTTTCTGGTTTTCAGCGTATCATTCTTATCTCCTTGGTTAATTTATTCCCAAATATTTTACTGTTTTAGATGTAATTGTAAATGGAATCGTCTTCTTAATTCCTTTACAGATTGTTGCTGGCATATATAAATACAACTGACTTTTTGTGCATTGATCTTATACCCTAAAGCTTTGCTACATTCCTTTATTAGTTCTACTAGCTTTCTTGTGGCTTCTTCAGAATTTTCTCTATATAGCATTGTGTTATATGTGAATAGAGATAATTTTACTTCTTTTCTTCCAGTTTGGATATCTTGTACTTATTTAATTTTTTTCCTCTGGCTACAACTTCCATTACAACATTGAATGGCTGGTGAAAGAAGGCATCCTTATTTTGTTCATGACCTTAGAGGAGGAAAGCTTCTAGTCCTTCATAACTTTTTTTTTTAAACCTGTGGATCTTCCATAAATGTGCTTTATCATATGGAGGAAGTTCTAGTCTATTCGTAATTCACTCCCATTCACTTCTTATCATGAAAGGGGGTTGGAGTTTGTAAAATGCCATTTCTGTGTCAGTTGAGATGATTATGTGGGTTTTTTTCTTTCATTCTATTAATGTGATATATTACATTGATTAATTGGTGGTTCTTTTGTGGAACCACCATTGAATTCATGGAATAAATTTCATTTGGTCATGCATGGTATACAATTCTTGTAATAGGCTGTTGGATTCAATTTCCTAATATTCTTTTGAGGATCTTTGCATCTATATTCATCAAGGATACTGATCTATAATTTTGTCTTTTTCTGATGTGCCGGGAGCTGTCAGGATGCCCCCTCACTTGGATGACAAAGTCACAAGACTGAGAAGGAAACTGCAAAGTGGATTTTCCTTCGGGGCATCCCAAGGCAAGGCTCCTCCTGGTATTTTTCTTGGGAAGTTCTGTTTATGCTCTGAACATTAGCTCATCTCAGTAGGTCAGTCTCAGTTAGAAAAACTTCATCCTGAGATAATTCCCTCAGACCTTATTTCCCTCTTACTAGTTACTGGGGAGTTTACCAAGAGTTCTCTGGGGGTCATGGCAAAGCCACCACCAGAAGGGCTCGTACTTGGGTCACCTTTCCACATCCCACTCCCCCCGACCACTCCACAGAGGAGGCTCCCTTTCTTTAAAAAAAAAAAAAAAACAGGCTTGAATGGGACATAGGAATGCTCATAACTGTGACCAGCATAGTTGGAGACACTGATTGCTTTAGGATAGTGTAGAAATAGAAATTCCTTTTAGTAGTTGTAAGGTTAATAGGGTTTCATTGTTAAAGCAGTGCTGCTAAACTGTCTCTTTGTCTTCTTTTCTCTTTCCTTGTAAAAACCAATATAGTTTAATAGAATAAAACAGTTTCAAGCTTAAGCCCCTCTTTCTAGCTTCTACATAGTTGCACCTTGTCAGGGAACATTTGGCAGGAGGCTTCCTGTGTCAATCCCTGAATATTCAGAGATGAGTGGAGAGGCACACCTTTTCCGGGGACAAAAGAAATGCATACATTCTTAAAGTATAGTAACCATTTACAGCCTTCTTCCCTCTCGGATATAGAAAGTAAGTTCTTTACAATGCCCTCTTTTTGAGATAGATTCTAGCCCTATGTTTCCTGGATAAGTTGCTGAAAAGGCTATCTTGTAAGACAGTGAATATTTGCCCGCATTATGCTAAATAAAGGTGTGCTAGAGACATTCAAATGGTAAACATACTATTATTAAGTCTGATTATGCAAAAATCCAACCTTTTGTAAAGAAGATGAGCTTAATGTAAAGGTTGTTGTTGGTAGGCAGAAAACAAGTTTGCATAAAAATGTTGTGATGTAATGGGGATGTTCTTTGGCTATAAAACTGTAAGCTAACAAAAATAAAGTGAGAGACTTCTCCACCGCCTTTGGGAGAGACTTCTCCATTCACCTCACAAAACTAGCAGCAATAAAGAGAGACTGCTTCATCACCACACACCGACTCAGCTCAGTTCTTCCGCCGATGCCACTCATCCCTCAAGACCCCCGGACCCCGCCGGGGCTGGACCCCGGCACTGATGTTTTTATCTATGTTTCACACTAGATAAAGACTAAGGTAGTGCTATCTTCATAGTACAAGTTAGGATGTGTTCTCTCCTCTTCTACTCTTTGCAAGAGTTTGAAAAAGATTGGAATTAATTCTTTTTCAAATGTCTGGTAGAATTCACCAATAAAGCTGCCTGGTCCTAGATTTTTCTTTGTTGGGAGGCTTTTTGATTCCTGATTCAATCTATTTACTTGTTATAAGTGTTGAGACTTTCTATTTCTTCTTGAATCAGTTTAGGTAGATAATTTGTGTGTTTGTAGGAATTGGTCCATTTTATCGAGGTTATCTAATTTGTTGGTTTACAATTGTTCACAGTAAAGGATAATGATCATTTTTATTTATGATGACTAATAGTAGTGTCCCCACTTTCATTTCTGATTTTGGATATATACTTCTCTTCTTTCTCAGGATGCTATTAATTTTTGCTCCTCCTCCTTCTCCCCTGCACCCTCTTCCTTGCCTCCACAATCCTTCCCACCCTCTCTTGCTCACCTTGTTCTCCCTGTCTTCCTCTATTTGCTTTTCTTCCTTCCTTTCTTTCTTTCTTCTTTTCTTCTTCCTCCTTTATTATTTCCACCAGAAGGCAAACATACTGTAGAGTAGCCCAGCTTAAAAATATAACTCTCGCTCTTGCCTGGAAATCCCAGGGACAGGGGAGCCTGGTGGGCTGCCGTCTATGGGGTCGCACAGAGTCGGACACGACTGAAGCGAGTTAGTAGCAGCTACTTGACAACTTTGCCCCAAGTCCAGATCTGCCTCAAGTCTCTGCTTTGCTCTACAACAGAAACCCTTGAAAGAGTGATCTATACCAGCTGTCTCCAGTTTCTGTCTGCCAGTTCTCTCTTGAAGCCGTTTCAATTAGATCGTCAGTGAAGCATCTCCTGTCTAAGTCCCTAACAACCTCCACGTTTAGTCATCATTTGACTGGTCCACACTCAGTACTCCGAACTCTCCCATATCTCCTTCCCTTCTCAGTGATCTTCTCTGACCTCATCACTTTAAACACCATCGATACACAGAAGACTCCCAGATGCGCTATTCCTAGTTCTGACAACCTCTGTTTTGAACTCCAGGATAGTAAATCCAACTATCTTTGCAACATCACTATTTGTATGTTTAACATCTCAGACTTAATGAGCCCCCCTGTCTTTTCCTTCACACCTCCTCTTCCTGCTGTCTTCCTTATATCAGTAAATGCCAACCTCAGGTTTACAGTTATTCTTGCCAAAAAAACTTCAAGCTGTTCTTGACTCTTTTTTCTCTCTCAGAATCTGCATCTAATCCATTAGCAAAATCTGTTTCTTTTTAAATATACAGAATACGACCTTTCTCCCCATCTGGACTGCTATCAACTTGATGCCAGTTAGCATCATCTCAGCTTTTTGTAATGGCCTCTTTATAAAATAGTTGATTAGGTTGGATTGGGACGCTTGTTGCATCCTGCAGTACCTTTCACTGTGGCACTCTGGCTCTCTAGCTGTGGTGCCCAGGCTTCAGCAGTTGTGGCGCACAGGCCCATCACACTGGCTTAGTTGCTCCGTGGCTTGTGGGATGCTAGTCCTTGACTAAGGATTGAACCCTCCTCCCTGCACTGCAGAGTGGGTTCTTAACCACCAGACCACCAGGAAGTCCCCGTAAATAGCCTCTTCACTGATACCCCTGCTTTAGCTTTTGTGTTCTCCGCCCTGAACCAGAGTGTTCTTTTTGAACACTGAGCTGATGTATTCCTTTGTTCAAAACTGTTCAGTTTGTCCTATCTCCCCTGAGTAAGTGCTAAAGTCCTACAAAGCTTTATACAATCTGTCCTCTGTTAAATCTCAGAGTTTATTGCCTGCTACTCGCCACCTAGGCCACAAGCTGCAGCTGCATGAGTGTTCTTAGGGTTCCTAGAGATTTTGGTGCTCGCTGTTCCACTTCCGGAGAGCTCTCATTTCTAACAGCCTTGGCTCATTCCTTCTATTCAGGAATGTGCAACACCCACCCTACTATACCCCCCCACCCCTTCCTGAACTCTCTCTGTGTCTTGCCTGCACCTTTTCTCTATAGCATTTGTCACCATCTGCCACGCTACTGTTGTCGTTCAGTCGTGTCCGACTCTTCATGACCCCATGGACAGCAGCAAGCCAGGCTTCCTTGACCTTCACCATCTCCTGGGGCTTGCTCAAACTCATGTCCATTGAGTCGGTGATGCCATCCCACCATCTCATCCTGTCTTCCCCTTCTCCTCCCACCTTAAATCTTTCCCAGCATCAGGGTCTTTTCTAATGAGTTGGCTCTTTGGAAAAGGAGGCCAAAGTTTTGGAGCTTCAACTCTGGCATCAGACCTTCCAATGAATATTCAGGGTTTACTTCCTTCAGGACTGACCAGTTTGATGTCCTTGCAGTCCAAGGGACTCTCAAGAGTCTTCTCCAACACCACAGTTCAAAACCATCAATTCTTTGGAGTTCAGTCTTCTTTATGGTCCAACTCTCACATCTGTAGATGACTACTGGAAAAAATCATAGCTTTGATTAGATGGATTGTTATTGGCAATGTAATGTCTCCACTTTTTAATATGCTGTCTAGGTTGGTCATAACTTTTCTTCCAAAGAGCAAGCATCATTTAATTTTATGGCTGCAGTTACCATCTGCAGTAATTTTGGAGCCCCAGGAGAGAAAGTCTGTTACTGTTTCCATTGTTTCCCCATCTATTTCTGATAAGTGATGGGACTGGATGCCATGACCTTAGTTTTCTGAATGTTGAGCTTTAAGCCAACTTTTTCACTCTCCTCTTTCACTTTCATCAAGAGGCCCTTTAATTCTTTTTCAATTTCTGCCGTAAGGGTGGTGTCATTTACATATCTGAGGTTATTGAAATTTCTCCTGGCAATCTTGATTCCAGCTTGTGCTTCATCCAACCCAGTGTTTCTCGTGATGTACTCTGCATATAAGTTAAATAAGCAGGGTGACAATATACCGCCTTGACGTACTCCTTTTCCTATTTGGAACCAGTTTGTTGTTCCATGTCCAGTTCTAACTGTTGCTTCCGGACCTGCATACAGGTTTCTCAACAGGCAGGTCAGGTGGTCTGGTATTCCCATCTATTTTAGAATTTTCCATAGTTTGTTGTGATCCACACAGTCAAAGGCTTTGGCATAGTCAATAACACAGAAATAGATGTTTTTACTGGAACTCTCTTGATTTTTCAATGATCCAACAAGATGTTGGCAATTTGATCTCTGGTTCCTCTGCCTTTTCTAAAACCAGCTTGAACATCTGGAAGTTAATGGTTCATGTATTGCTGAAGCCTGGCTTGGATAATTTAGAGCATTACTTTACTAGTGTGTGAGATGAGTGCAATTGTGTGGTAGTTAAAGCATTCTTTGGCATTGCCTTTCTTTGGGATTGGAATGAAAACTGACCTTTTCCAGTCCTGTGGCCATTGCTGAGTTTTCCAAATTTGCTGGCATATTGAGTGAAGCACTTTCACAGCATCATCTTTCAGGATTTGAAATAGCTCAACTGGAATTCCATCACCTCCACTAGCTTTGTTCATAGTGATGCTTTCTAAGGCCTACTTGACTTCACATTCCAGGATGTCTGGCTCTAGGTGAGGGATCACACCATCATAATTATCTGGGTCATGAAGATCTTTTTTGTACAGTTCTTCCGTGTATTCTTGCCACCTCTTCTTAACATCTTCTGCTTCTGTTAGGTCCATATCATTTGTCTCCTTTATCAAGCCCATCTTTGCATGAAATGTTCCCTTGGTATCTCTAATTTTCTTGAAGAGATCTCTAGTCCTTCCCATTTGTTGTTTTCCTCTATTTCTTTGCATTGATCACTCAGGAAGGCTTTCTTACTCTCCTTGTTATTCTTTGGAACTCTTCATTCAAATGGGTATATCTTTCCTTTTCTCCTTTGCTTTTCACCTCTCTTCTTTTCACAGCTATTTGTAAGGCCTCCTCAAACAGCCATTTTGCTTTTTTGTATTTCTTTTTCTTGGGAATGGTTTTGATTCCTATCTCCTATACGTCATGAACCTCCATTCACAGTTCATCAGGCACTCTATCAGATCTAGTCCCTTAAATCTATTTCTCACTTCTACTTTATAGTCATAAGGGATTTCATTTAGGTCATACCTGAATGGTCTAGTGGTTTTCCCCACTTTCTTCAATTTCAGTCTGAATTTGGCAATAAGGAGTTCATGATCTCACCCACAGTCAGCTCCCAGTCTTGTTTTTGCTCACTGTATAGAGCTTCTCCAAAAAAGAAGGGATGGAGCCAAAGCAAAAATAATACCCAGCTGTGGATGGGACTGGTGATAGAAGCAAGGTTTGATGCTGTAAAGAGCAATATTGCATAGGAACCTGGAATGTTAGGTCCATGAATCAAGGCAAATTGGAAGTGGTCAAACAGGAGATGGAAAAAGTAAAAACCGACATTCTAGAAATCAGCAAACTAAGATGGACTGGAATGGGTGAATTTAACTCAGACTACCATTATATCTACTTCTGTGGGCAAGAATCCCTTAGAAGAATTGGAGTAGCCATCATAGTCAACAAAAGAGTCCAAAATGCAGTACTTGGATGCTATCTCAGAAACAACAGAATGATCTCCGTTCATTTCCAAGGCAAACCATTCAGTATCATGGTAATCCAAGTCTATGCCCTGACCAGTAACACTGAAGAAGCTGAAGTTGAAGAGTTCTATGAAGATATACAAGATCTTCTAGAACTATGACCCCAAAAAGATGTCCTTTTCATTATAGGGGACTGGAATGCAAAAGTAAGAAGTCAAGAAACACCTGGAGTAACCAGGAAATTTGGCCTTGGAATACAGAATGAAGCAAGGCAAAGGCCAATAGAGTTTTGCCAAGAGAATACACTAGTCATAGCAAACACCTTCTTCCAACAACACAAGAGAAGACTCTACAGATGGATACCACCAGATAGTCAACACCAAAATCAGATTGATTATATTCTTTGCTTGTGCTTCATCTCCATATAAGCTAAATAGGCAAGATGACAATATACAGCCTTAATGTACTCCTGTCCCAATTTGAAAACAGTCCATCATTCCATATCCAGTCCTACCTGTCACTTCTTGTCCTCCATACACGTTTCTCAGGAAGCAGGTGAGATAGTCTTATATTCTCATCTCTTTAAGAATTTTCCACAGTTTGTTGTGATCCACACTGTCAAAGGTTTTAGCATAGCCAATGAAGCAAAAGTAGATGTTTTTCTGGAATTCTCTTGTTTTTTCTATGTTCCAAATGTTGGAAATTTTATCTCTGGTTTCTCTGCCTTTTCTAAATCCAGCTTGAATATCTGGAAGTTCTCAGTTCACATACTGCTGAAGACTAGCTTGGAGAATTTTGAGTATTAATTTACTAGCATGTGAAATGAGTACAATTGTGCAATATTCTGAACATTCTTTGGCATTGCCTTTCTTTGGGATTGGAATGAAAACGGACCTTTTCCAGTCCTGTGGCCACTGCTGAATTTTCCAAATTTGCTGGCATATTGAGTGAAGCACTTTAACAACATCATCTTTTAGGATTTGAAATAGCTCAGCTGGAATTCCATCACCTCCACTAGCTTTGTTCATAGTGATGCTTCCTAAAGCCCACTTGACTTCACATTCAAGGATGTCTGACTCTAGGTGAGTGATCATACAGTCTTGATTATCTGGGTCATGAAGATCTTTTTTGTATAGTTCTTCTGTGTATTCTTGCCACCTCTTCTTAACATCTTCTGCTTCTGTTAGGTCCATACCATTTCTGTCCTTTATTGTGCCCATCTTTGCATGAAATATCCCCTTGGTGTCTCTTTCTTGAAGAGATCTCTAGTCTTTCCCATTCTATTGTTTTCCTCTATTTCTTTGCATTTATCACTGAGGAAGGCTTTCTTATCTCTCTTTTGTATATTCTTTGGAACTCCTCATTCAGATGGGTATATCGTTCCTTTTCTCCTTTGCCTTTAGCTTCTCTTCTTTTCTCAGGTATTTGTAAGCTCTCTGCAGATAACCACTTTGCTTTTTTGCATTTCTTTTTCTTGGGGATGATCTTGATCACCACCTCCTGTACAATGCTATGAACCTCTGTCCACAGTTCTTCAGGCACTCTGTCTATCACATCTAATCCCTTGCATCTATTTCTCACTTCCACTGTATAATCATAAGGGATTTGATTTAGCTTGTACCTGAATGGTCTAGTGGTTTTTCATACGTTCTTCAACTTAAGTCTGAATTTGGCAATAAGGAGTTCATAATCTAAGCCACAGTCAGGTACAGGTATTCTTTTTGCTGACTGTATAGAGTTTCTCCATGTTCAGTTGCAAAGAATATACTCAACCTATTTTGGTATTGACCATCTGGTGATGTCCATGTGTAGAGTCTTCCCTTGTGTTGTTGGAAGAGGGTGTTTGTTATGACCAGTGCATATTCTTGGCAAAACTCTGTTAGCCTTGCCCTGCTTCATTTTGTACTCCAGGGCCAAATTTGCCTGTTACTCTAAGTATCTCTTGGAGAAGGAAATGGCAACCCACTCCAGTACTCTTGCTTGGAAAATCCCATGGACAGAGGAGCTGGTGGGCTGCAGGCTATGGGGTTGCGAAGAGTTGGACATGACTGAGCAACTTCACTTTCACTTTTCACTTTCATGCATTGGAGAAAGAAATGGCAACCCACTCCAGTGTTCTTCCCTGGAGAATCCCAAGGATGGATGAGCCTGGTGGGCTGCCGTCTATGGGGTCGCACAGAGTTGGACATGACTGAAGTGACTTAGCAGCAGTGAAGTATCTCTTGACTTCCTACCTGTGCATTCCAGTCCTCTATGATGAGAAGGACATCTTTTTCTTGGTGTTAGTTCTAAAAGGTCTTGTAGGTCATCAGAGAACTGTTCAGCTTCTTGGCATTAGTGATTGGGGCATAGACTTGGATTGCTGTGGTATTGAATGGTTTGCATTGGAAATGAACAGAGATCATTCTGTCATTGTTGAGAATGCACCCACGTACTGGATTTTGGACTCTTTGTTGATGGCTACTCTGATGGCTACTCCATTTCTTCTAAGCGATTTTGCCCACAGCAATAGATATAATGGGCTCTCCTTTTGGCTCAGCTGGTAAAGAACCCACCTTCAAGGTGGAAGACCTGGGTTTGATCCCTGGGTTGGGAAGATCTCCTGGAGAAGGGAAAGGCTACCCACTCCAGCATTCTGGCCTGGAGAATTCCATGGACTGTATAGCCCTCATCTGAATTAAATTTGCCTATTCTGGTCCATTTTAGTTCACAGATTCCTAAAATGTCAGTGTTCACTCTTGCCATCTCCTGTTTGACCACTTCCTATTTACTTTGATTCATGGACCTAACATTCCAGGTTCCGGTGCATGCTATATGTTTCACTTATTTGGCTGTCTATTTACTGTCATCCTGACAGAAATCTGCACTCCAAGAAAGTTAGAATATCTGCTTTATTTTTTTTCTCCTTCCATATCCACACCTTGAATAATACCTGGCAGAAGAAATAAACATTTGTTCAGCAAATGACTAGAAATTATATCCTCATGGCATAATCTTGTATACTTTCTTGTTGCCTTTAGTGATTTTCTGTTCCCTGCTTTTCACATATGACTTTATTATTTACTATTGCTAACACATTTATTCATTGCTCAACCATTTTACAATAAAAAAAATAGGCCTTGGGGTTTAAGAGCCTTACCTAGTGTTATGGGGGAATTTAGTGATAGAGCTTCAAGTACAAGCTGAAGCTCTTGACATTCATCTTCCAGGTGGTCTGTGTGACTCTCTCTCAAACTGCTTGGCTTCTAACCTCAAAAGAGGAAAACTGTTCGGGTTTGGCAGTTCAGACTTACTCACTGCTCTGGTCTGATTCCTCACCCCCTGTCTTCTTTCTGTGTCAGAAATGATGTGTTTTTCTAGCTGAAAGTAACAGGCCCATCTTTATATTTCTCAACAGAGCATGAAACCACTTTATGCTCTGCTGGTTCTCAGGAACACTTAGGCAATGCTGGGCTGTTAGATCCCAGGTCACTTGGATCACAGAACTGCCAGTGAAAGGGAACAAGAGGTTCTCCCAAGCCAGCTTCATTTTACAGCTGAGGCTCCTGAAGCCCAGAGTTAGGGTATGGGGAGGCAAGATGACACAGGTTTGTATGACCAACGTGGTTCCCACATGTTAAGCTTCCTGCCAGTGACCCAGTGACTGCTTTTGACTAAATGTCTTTTCAAACTAGAAATTTAATTTGTAATCTCCCAATTGCAGGTTATACATTTCTTATGTAGGAAAATGGATTTTGTTTCCCTTGAGGTATACCTCCTATGGTCAAGTCTTCATTAGTCCAGAGAGAATGATGTACTTTAAGGGTTTGGGGTTTTCCTGTACCCTATTCCTCTGGCCCTCACATAAAGGAGTGCTGTCCCCACTCCCAAGGGAGCAGGTGCACTAGGACCTCAGAGAGGCCTTCCTCTATGGTCATCAGCAACAGAGCTCCCATATAACCTACATAAATGGAACATGAAAACGTGTGATATCAAGCAAAGTTTTCTGGAGTCACTTAGCTAGAGAAGAGCAAAACGAGGACTATAACTAGGGCTTTTACTCTAGATTCCATTTTTTATGCAGAATACTTTATTTGTGAATTTGATAACTGTACAGATGTCTCTGCCCTCATCTTTATCTCTCTATTCTATTGAACCAGAAAATTCCTAAAGAATGAGACTTTCATCTGTTTAACTCCGTTTGTACACTTTTAGCAGAGTACAAACATCAGATGGTCCAGGTTTCATTTTTGTTTCCACTGCAGCGGAATTGTGGTATGTTTTGGACAGAATAATAGCTGGTTACCACAATTGACCAGAGAGCTGTAATATCAGTAGGGCCTTGTCATTCTGGACATTCATTTAGTCAAGTTTATTATATCCTTTCCATTGGCCAAACGTTTGCTAGGATCTGGAGATGTGAAATGTATATAATTCTTGCCTTGCTGACATTTTTAAAGACAGACATGCCAACAAGTAAAAACAGCAAAGTGTATTAAGTACTATCACAGAGAAATTATGGGAAAGAAACCCAAATCTAGGTAAGAACAAGTACTAATTCTTTAGATGAAATTGGAGTAGTCAATAAACAATGAGAAGGAAATATAATCCAAATAGTAGAAATTGCACATTCACAGACAAGCAAGCGAAATGAAGCCTGGCATGTTATCCAGAATCACATGTTATTCAGATGGGAGTTCCACAGGGAGGAGGACGTGCTGAAAATCAAGAGGCAGCACAGTGAGGTGTTAAGGAAATTACTTGTGCGGCACATCATTAAAGAATTTAAAAAAAAAAAAAAAGGACACAATTACAGGTTGGGAGACAGAAGGAAAGTCCCTAAGACAGAGACCAACGGAAGATTGGTCAGTGATCCACAGTTTGATTCAATTCACTCAATGCTGTGGGAATCATGCTGAAGATCCAGCATATGTTCTAAGACTGATGAAAAGTTCTGAGAATTGAAAAAAAAAGGATGTTTTCTAAAATACAAAACACTGCAAAAATAAAATTTCATCTGCTGAGTTAAAACCTCTAAAGAATGTACATTGTGTCCATGTAATTTATTATTTAATATAACAGTGTCAAAAGTTTAATTGTTTTCAAAACAATGATTTGAGTAGGTTTTCTCACTTCGCAAGAGTTGCAAAGAGTGCAAAATTTTGCTGAGAAATCATAGCCAACCAAAAAGCATTACTCCAAGGTAAATATTCAAAAGAAAATTTAAAAACTCATTGTACATGAAAAGAAATATTAGTTTATAGAGTGGTAGGGGGTTTTTAATGGGTTTTTCACATGGTGTGGGATAGGACCCCTGAAAGTCAGAAGTCCCAGGATATCTGAGATCTTAAAAGGGCCCTGACCTTCAGCAGAGGAGCTATGAAGTCATATTTAGGAGGTAGAGTTGGCAGTGTAAGAGGATAGAGAGGTTTTCTGTTGCGCTGTTACTGGCTGAAGAAGAAAGTTTATCCAGGCAGAAAGAGCCAAGAATCCACAGCCTGCTCTGGCCTCAGCTCTGATGCTGGCTGGCAGGGATATAGGGAAACCACTTCAGTTCCCTGTGCCTCATTTTCCTCTCCTGGCAAATGTGTTTTTGGTCTAAAATCAGCTGCCATGTGGCCCATGGAAATAGTTGGCTGACACGATGTATTTTTGATTTAATTTTTTTAAAGTAACATGTAGATTCAGTTTCAAAAAGTCAAAAGTATATCAAGACTTGTAACAATAGAATAGTGGTTCTCTGGTTTACCACTCCCCAACTTTGAGTCCTGCTTCCAGCAGGCAATAACTTTTAATCCAACAGTTTCTCCTGGTAGTCCCTTTTTAAAAAACATAATATGTTTATTCCATAATGTTTTGATTTTTCAATTTTAGTTCTCATAAGAGCTGGAATTAGGGTGAAGCAAGTATGGCTCTCACCTTCATAATATTTCAGGCAAAATATTTATGGGGGTGCCACAAAAGTTAGAAATCAAAATAAGTAAAATTTTAATGCAATATTTGAAAAAATCAAAATTATGCAAAAAATTTGTGATGAGTAAAGTATCAAAATTTGCAATAAAGGCAGTATCTGACAGGGTTGAGATTAGGAGGAAGTGAGTGAAGCTGAACTGTACAGCATACAGGATAGGATTCTATCTGTACTTAAACTCTTGCTATTGGTGGGTAGGAATTCCCACCCTGCAAACTAGAATTTTCTCACTCTGGCTCCCCTATTTTCCTCCCTCACCCCCTTCCACCTCATTAGGAATCATCTGGGGGCTTCTAAAAATTGTCATGGTCCAAATTGTGAACCGCTGCAATAGTGACATCATAGTTTCAACTGAATCACTTCAAAGGGCTCGCATCATTTGAACAATACACAGTTGTTCACAGCTGAGCCCATAATGTACAATATTTATGCTTTAATATTTATAACATTTTTTATCCTTGTTTACTTTTTATGTATTGATCACTAATTTATCCCAGAAGTCTAAAAGAACTCTGAAATGGTTCTTTTAGAACCAGTCAAACACAGCAAGTAATTTATTCAGTTCAGTTCAGTCGCTCAGTCATATATGACTCTTTGTGACCCATGGACAGCAGCATGCCAGGCTTCCCTGTCCATCACCAACTCCCAGAGCTTGCTCAAACTCATGTCCATCAGCTCAATGACGCCATGTAACCACCTCATTCTCTGTCATCCCCTTCTCCTCCCTCCTTCAATCTTTCCCAGCATCAGGGTCTTTTCCAGTGAGTCAGTTCTTTGCATCAGGTGGCCAAAGTATTGGAGTTTCAGTTTCAGCATCAGTCCTTCCAATGAATATTCAGGACTGATTGCCTTTAGGATGGACTGGTTGGATCTCCTTGCAGTCCAAGGGACTCTTAAGAGTCTTCTCCAACACCACAGTTCAAAAGCATCACTTCTTTGAGCTCAGCTTTCTTTATAGTCCAGCTCTCACCTCCATACATGACTACTGGAAAAACCAGAGCTTTGACTAGATGGACCTTTGTTGGCAAAGTAATGTCTCTGCTTTTTAATATTGTCTAGGTTGGTTATAACTTTTCTCCCAAGGAGGAAGCGTCTTTTAATTTCATGGCTGCAATCACCATCTGCAGTGATTTTGGAGTCCCCAAAATAAAGTCTCTCACCTTTTCCATTGTTTCCCCATCTATTTGCTGTGAAGTGATGGGGCCGGATGGCATGATCTTGATTTTTTGAATGTTGAGTTTTAAGCCAACTAATAAAAAGGTAATTTACTAGGGGCATACATTTTCCTGGAGACATCCCCCTTGGAGTTGTTCTCATGGTCTGCTTTGGCCTGCTGTGCAGCCATCATCCTGGGACCTCCCTTTCTGCTTTTCTAGGTTTGGTATCCATTTTCCTGGTTCCCATGTCATATTTATGCATGGTTTTTCAGATCCTCCTGTTCTGGAATATTTCTTTGTACTAATTCTTTGATAATTTTCACCTTTCCGTTTTTTTCCCTGAAATTGCTATGATTTAGTTGTCATTAATCCTATAATTTTCTTATATTTTTGACTTTCTTTTATTGTTGTTGTTCTAATTCCTAGGAAATGCCTTCAAATATTATCTCCCAACACTTCTATTGATTGTTAAAGTTATACTTTAGTATATTTTTATCTCCTGTTTTTTTTCTGAGTGCTCCCCCCAGGCCCCCACTTAGCATTCATGCCTGTTTCATGACTGCAATAATAAGTACTTCTACATTTCTGAGAATGTTAATATTTTCACTATATTTTTTTCAAGTTTTCTTCTGTATTGCCTCTGTTTCCTCAATTTACTTGTTCTTGTTTGTAAGTTTTGGTTTCTAGCTTTCATATTAGACTGTTTCCTTGAGTATTGAGAAATTCTTGGCTCTGCATTAATTTTTAAGAGTGAGGCACTCCCACAGCCAGTATCAAACTTAATGGAAAAAAACTGAAAGTATTTCCTCTAAGATCAGGAACAAGACAAGGATGCCCACTCTTTCCACCTTTATTCAGCATAGTATTGGAAGTCCTAGTCACAGCAGTCAGACAAGAAAAATAATAAAAGGAATCTAAATTTGAAAAGAAGTAAAACTGTTATTGTTTGCAGATGAAGAAAATCCTAAATATGCTACCAAAACTATTAGAACTAATAAATAAATTCAGTAAAGTTGTAGGATACAAAATCAATATACAGAAATCTGTTGTACTTCTATACAGGTATAACAAACTATCAGAAAGAGAAATTAAGAAAATTATCTATATACAATTGCAATAAAAAATAAAATATACAGGAGTAAATTATACTCTGAAAACTGTAAGACACTGATGAAAGAAATTGAAGATGACACAGACAAATGGAAAGATCTACTGTGCTCATGAATTGGAAGAATTAATATTGTTAAAACGAACATTTTACTGAAAGCAAGATACAGATTCAGTGCAATCCCTATCAAAATACCAGGGGCATTTTTCACAGAACTAAAAAGTAATTTAAAAATTTGTATGGAAACACAAAAGACAGCAAGTAGCCAAAGCAATCTTGAGAAAGAAAATCAGAGAGATATTACATGCTCTGATTTCAAACTATATTACAGAGCTATAGTAATCAAAAACAGTATGGTACTAGCACAAAAACCATGTACATATGAAAGTCTGTTGCTGAACCCACAAAAAGAACAGCGGGGTTCTTGGCTCTAGATGAGAAGAATTCAATCCGGGGCCAGAGACGAGGCTTGATTGCTCAGAGCTTTTGTGCAAGAGTTTATTGAGGTATAAAAAGAATAGAGAAAGCTTCTGACATAGACATCAGAAGGGGCAGACAGAGTACACGCTTGCTGGTGTTAGCAATGGAGTTATATATTCTCAAATTAGTTATTACACTGAATCAAAAGAATGTCTGGAGGTTGTAAAGACCTCATCAGACCTACTCCCGTCATTTACATTTTAAGGTAATAGGATTAGCATTTGGCAATAGAAAGATCCTCTAGAACCACTCCCATAATATACATTCTAAAATACCAGGATTAGTTAGAAGGTTTTCAGGAAGGAGAAACTGCCCTCCAGCTGGATACATTGTTGTAATATAATCCCTAGTATAGAGTTTAAACTGAGTTGGATAATTGACTAAGAGTAAGGAATGCAGAGGAAAAAAAAATTTGTCCTTTTCGCCTCCTTGAGAATTCCAGACCCCTTTCTCCTTGGGGACCCCTAGACTTCTTACCAACCTGCCTAGGAAATGACTCTCTCACATAGATCAATGGAACAAAATAGAAAGCCCAGAAAGAAACTCTTGTTTATATGGCCAATTAGGTTATGACAAATGAGGCAAGAATATACAATGGGGTAAAACAGAGCCTCTTTAATAAATAGTGTTGGGAAAACTTGATGGCTACATGGAAAAGCTGACTGAATGGGAAAAGATAACTGCAAACAGTACATTCAATAAGGGGTTAATGTCCAAAATATACAAAGAACTCATACAACTCTACATCAAAAAACCCCCAAATAACCCAATTTAAAAATAGGCAGAGAACCTGAATAGACATTTTCCCAAAGAATATGTACAGACAGCCAACAGAAACATGCAGAGTTGCTCAACATGACTAATCATCAGGGAAATGTAAGTCAAAACCACGATGAGACCACTTCATATCTGTCATTATAGCTATTATCATAAAGATAATAAATAATAAATGTTGACAAAATATGGGAAAGGGGGATCCTTGTGTGCTGTTTGTGAGAATGTAATGTAATGTACAGCCAATATTAGAAAACAGTACGGAGGTTCTTCAAGAAATTAAAAATAGAACTACCGTATGATCCAGTAATTTCACTTCTGGGTATTTATTTGAAAAGAACAAAAGTACAAATTCAAAAAGATGAACACCAATTTTCATTGAAGTATTATTTATAATAGACAAGATATAGAAACAACCTCAGTATCCATCAACAGATGACTGGATAAAGAGATATGGTAATAAATATATGCAATGGAATACTAGCCATAAAAAATAAAATTCTGCCATTTTGACAAATAGATGGGTGAATCTGGAGAGTGGGGAATCTGGAGGGTGTTATGCTAAGTGAATTAAGTCAGACAGAGAAATGCAAATACTGTATAATCTCACTTATATATGGAATCTAAAAAACAAGCAAAAAATGAAAATAGATTCATAGATACAGAAAACAAATGGGTACTTGCCAGAAGGGTGGCAGTAGAGAGTGAAATAGGTGAAGGGGATTAAGAGGAACACAATTCTAGTTAGAAAATAAATAATCTACTGGGGTGTACTATATAGCATAAAGAATATGATCAATCATATTGTAATAACTTTAATGGAGACAGGTGGTTATTAGACATATTGTGGTGATCATTTTATAATATATGCTAATATCAAATCATTATGTAGTACAGCTGAAACTAACATGATATTGTATGTGAACTGAATTTTAAAAATCAATTAAGAAATAAAACCCTGTTCCCCTTAGAAGAAGATATTAAAATAATACATTGAATCATTAAAAAAATAAAAGAGTGAGGCACTAAGAAACTGCTTGAAAGCTCTATGTGTGGACAGGTTGGTTTGTAGACTGCAGGATGCTGACCTAGATACATTTGTTGTGTGTGTGTCTGTCCCCTCCTGCCCCTCAATTAGTAATATCTTTAGACCTTTTCTCTTGACTACTTTGGGGGGATAAGCCTGATTGCCAGGTTTCTTAGAATCTTAGAATCGAGGGATGATGGGAAGTAGGGTGGATGGAGGAGCCTGTATAGTTCCCTGTTCAGAATTTAGATTATTAATTTAATCTCTCTGTTTTCACCAAAACATCAATATCAGGGCAGGCTCTCCCCACATAGACTGTAATTTCTTTGGTCTAGGACTCTTAATAATCTCTAAAGCTCATCAGCTTGCTCTAAGGCACAGTCAGGGACATGCAAACTTCTCGGTGACACAGTAGGTACGACAGGAGGAGGAGAGACAGAAAAGACAAGTCCTTGCCTGTGTCAGCGGGGGCTTCACAGAAAAAGTCACCTTCGATCTGGGTTCACCCCGTGAATTTAGAATTCCAACCCCCAGGAAAAGGCAACCAGAGACCTGGATGTGTATATATATATATGGATAGTCTGTGAGAGGGGCCGGGGAGATGGTGGTGCTGTCCACCTGATTTGTTGCGCCGGTGCTGCTGGAGAAGCAGCAAGACCGTGGGCACATTCTGGTTCTCCTCTCCTCACGAGTCATCAGAGTGGTCTGTCACTGCTCTGTAAGTCCCCGCACTGTGCCTTCTGGTCTGTCTACATGTTGAATTCATAGTCTCCCAATTAGGTTGTATGCCTTAGTCTTGTTGGCAACATGTTTGCAGGTCATCTTCTGAAAAGGTTTCTGCAGGGAACACAGCCCGCTGACTGCAGTGTTCCCTCTTCTGGGTTCCCAGCGGCACCTCCTTACCTCACCCTGGTGGGTGCCGGGCTATCCCCCTCTTTTACACCGCCAAGCATAACTGGGTCTTTCATTTCCCTTGAGGGACCCGCACCAAACACAGGGTCCAGCCTGTGTGGCTCACTTAATATGCCTCATGTCCTAGGCAAGTGCTCCCTGTTCATAGCCTCCTTTTTGAGGAATAAATTCTAAATTGCAAGAATTCACCTCACATCTCCACTTTGCCCTTTCTCTTTTGACCTTTTGAGAGCCTTCTCAGTTACCTTTCTGATCACCAACTTCACTCACTTTGACTGGCGGAAGAGCAGTCAACCAGAGAAAAGGAACGTGTCAGATCTTGTCTTCACCGGGGCAAGAGAAAACAGAGAGGAAAATTTGGAATTGTATTTACCTTCAAAAATAAACAGTACATCAAAGAATTCATATGTGAAGAACGGTCTGGGCAAACATAAAAATGTGGTCTTGTATCATCAGTAGGTGTGGCAGGGCAAATACATCAGTCCCTGCGAAAGAGCTGCTTACCTACATCTGAAGGCGGTGTCTTCATGAATGGGCTTCCCAGGTGGCTCAGTGGTTAAGAACTCTCCTGCCAGGGCAGGAGACGTAAGAGATGCCTGTTTGGTCCCTGAGTTGGGAAGATCCCCTGCAGGAGGGCATAGCCACCCACTCCAGTATTCTTGCCTGGAGAATCCCATGGAGAGAGGCGCCTGGTGTGTCACAGTCCATAAGGTCACAGAGTCAGACACGACTGAAGCGACCTAGCATGCAGGCATGCCTTTATGATCTCGGAGGTAAGGGGGGAAAAAGAGACACATCACATGGTTTAGTAAGTGGGAAATGTCATCAGAACTTCCCAGTAGGGAAACCTGTGGTTTCATGATATGCACTCATTTTTCTCTAGTGTTTCTCTTTAGTTCACCAACTGGCTGGTTATTTCATCTCTCTATATCTCTGTTTTTCTTATCAGTAAAGTTCAAGGGTTGGACTCTAGGTCTGTACTGCCCACCACGGTATCTACTAGCCACATGTGATTATTGAACATTTGAAATTTTGTTGTAAGTATGAAAGTGATGCTGAATTTTGAAGACTTCCTACAAATATAGAATGTAAAATATCTTATTCATA
Source organism: Antilocapra americana (assembly GCA_007570785.1). Classification (NCBI taxonomy): domain Eukaryota; kingdom Metazoa; phylum Chordata; class Mammalia; order Artiodactyla; family Antilocapridae; genus Antilocapra; species Antilocapra americana. The sequence continues at coordinate 43,509,784 of ML663009.1, read as the reverse complement.
ATTTGTATTGAATATATGTTGAGATGATAATATTTTGTATATATTGACTTAAAAAATATGTTTCAAAATTAATTTCACTTTTTTTCCCCTAGCTTTTCCAGAAATCTGGAAAACGTAACTATTACATATGTGATTCTCATTGTGAATCCTGTTATATTTCTATAGATTAGCACTACCCTAGATGGTATATAAAGGTCCTCTTAACTCTCCAATTCTATGACTCTAAATGTTCTTTTAAGTACTGATTCTCTGCTAGCTACTCAGGAGAGAAAACAATTTAGAAAATATTTAAAATAATTCTTGCCATCACAAAGCTCAGAATCTCACTACAGAGGCTAAACTTGGATCAATGGAGAGTTCTTAGACTGACCTTTGAATCATTAGCACCTGGTATAATCCTTAATCTAATATCTGGCTCAATAACCAAACATGGAAAATTAGAGAACAAGTAGTGTGAATATATTTAAATTAACAAGATTTAAGTAAAAGCAAGGTAGCTCCGAGTGAACTCAATGTTTTATTTTAGGGAAAGTCCTAATATGCCTTGCATATTTAAGCATTCTTTTACCAAGAAAGTGAGACAATTTCTTCCCCTGCCATTGTCCTCTATATAAAGCTGTTGGTTGGCATGCTGCCTCCTATTTGAGAGCACAAGAATCAGAGAGATTTAGAAGTATGAGGATGCAAAATGCTAATAAATGAAGGATGTATAGCAGATAAATTTTAACCTTTAAAAATATTACCAATACTTAAGAGGCATACATTTAGAAATTATCTTGGCAGCCTTTTGCTCATTGATACTCAAATACTGAACGGCTCATTAATTTGCGGGGGAGAAGAAACACAGAAGAAAAACTGCTGGTCAGGACATCTCAAAGTGACCAGCTCCACATATTATATGGCAAAGCGAAGATGCACAGTAATTTCCGATTTGGAACTATTTTCTGGCAAATTTTTTGACTCTTGAAAACATCAAACATATTGGAGAAGTAGCTTGGTTTGACAGTTTCTCTTAGCTTGAAACTTTCCCTCAGGAGGTAGGGAAAATAAAGTCATTGTTGTAACTAAGCTGAGTTCTTTCATTTAGAAGCAGTAATGAATTTGCTCATTTAGATAAGTCATTTGAGCCCCTCCACTCCCTTTAATGATCTTCATTTTCTTTTAGAGAAAATCATAGTTGTGTTCCCAGTAAGCAGGAGAAGATCATTAATACTCACTCCTAGGTGAAAAGAATAAGGTGGCTCAGATGGTAAAGAATCTGCCTGTAATGGCAGGAGACCTGGGTTCAATCCTTGGAGGAGGAAATGGCAACACACTCCAGTATTCTTGCCTGGGAAATCCTATGGACAGAGGAGCCTGGAGGGCTATAGTCCATGGGGTCACAGAGAGCTGGACATGACTGAGCTAATAACTCTTCCTTTCTTTCACTAAGTCACCATCCTATCCAGGTGAAAGAATCTTTTTGCCTTTAAAGAGCCTTTTGTTCTTCACCCTAGCCCATGCCCCACTTAGCAATTGTAATAACAAAGTAATTTTCAGGGAAGAGCAATGCTGTTCAGTTTCCCTTCTGGCATAGGATACCTTTTTGCCTTTTCATACTGTAAAAACCTTGCCGACAAAGGTCTGTGTAGTCAAAGCTATGGTTTCTACAGTAGTCATGTATGGATTGTGAGAGGTGGACCATAACGAAGGCTGAGTGCTGAAGAATGGTTGCTTTCAAATTGTGGGGCTGGAGAAGACTCCTGAGAGTCCCTTGGACAACATGGAATGTCAAACCAGTCCATCCTAAAGGAAATCAACTCAATATTCATTGGAAGGACTGATGCCGAAGTGGTAGCTCTAATACTTTGGCCACCTCATGCGAAGAGCTGACTCCTTGGAAAAGACCCTGATGCTGGGAAAGATTGAAGGCAGGAGGAGAAGGGGACGACAGAGGACGAGATGGCTGGATGGCGTCACTGACTCTATGGACTTTGAGTCTGAACAGACTCCAGGAGATAGCGAAGAGCAGGGAAGCCTGGTGTCCTGCAGTCCATGGCATCTCAAACAACCGGACAGGACTTAGCAACTCAACAACACCATAGGATATCAGTCAGGTCCCTTACGAGCTCTCCTGTGATAGTCTGAGCCAGGACTCTTAGCAGATCTTCAAATCTACTCTTCTTGGAAGTCACTCCTGTCATGGGACAAAAAGAGTATATTTTAGCCCCAGCTGCCATGTGAAAACCAAGGCTAGGGTGTCATTCAGTTTTTCAGAAACCAGCATGCTGTTGGCTCACATAGAATTCACCAAATGGAGAATTAACGGTGATTTTTTAATAGAGTTTTGGACACAGCTACTTCCTTTCCTTGAGTGAAAGCTAGGAAATAGATATTTCTGAGTCATAAGTAGTTTATATAGAGGTTTAGAATGAATGGCTAAGAGTATAGGTGTTCCCTAAAACTTTAGTAGCTTATGAAGATGTAGCTGCAGAGTTGGGCTCTTTCAGGTCTGAGTTCCTTAAAAGTGAGACAGACAGGAAGAAGGCAGCCAGTTGCCTTTATGCATGTTGCAATGACAGAATGAACACATCATCTAGGAAAACAAATAGCTGCAAATATTCTTCTGAATAAGCAGGAATGGAAGATGGGAAAAACTTCTGAAAACATTTTATATTGGGATTTTTTTTTCACAGCTTTCCCAATCTTGGAGGTTGTTTTATGTGGTTTTGGTCTGTGCTTGCAACATACGGCAGCCTATTCCCGAACACAAAGAGGTGTTTTAGGATGTCTGGTGAGTGACCAGTGGTTTGCCTTTTTAACTCTTCAAAGTATAAAAATCAAACTGGTTACTTAAAACCATTTTTGTTTTCAGGGGCTAATAACAACCTATTCCTTAGCACTAGTGTCTCGGGTTTTTATGCTATCTTATGTTCCAATGAAGCTCTCTGAGAAGTCAAGAATGATCTTCTTCTTATTATTATTTTTTATTTACAGAGTCCCAAAGCCCTCTCTCTGTCTTTGTTTTCTATCATCTGTGTGACTCCCACTTAGTGTCACCGACCACCTGCTCCTTCTTGAAACCTCCTCTGTTCCGGTTTCTAAGACATCATGTGTTCCAGCCTCCGCCTAGCCCTTTGATAGTGCCTCTGTCTCTTCCATAGGCTGTCTTGGGTGTATTTACTGGAAGATGCAGGGACTGAATGTGTTACCAGTCTCTTGTGGATAAGGGGCCCTTCAGTGGGTCCTTTGTCTGCAGTCACAAATGCCAAAATTGAATGAGACTGAGTTTGGCATAGCAGAGCAGAAACTTTGTTCATTGATCAAAGAATGGAGAAAAGAGAGCTCTTGCTCTAAAGATACCTTCTCCTCAAAGGAAGGGGAGCAAAGGAATTTTAAGGGATGGGAGGCAGACACGTCAGCAGGGTTCTAGATTGTCAGGCGTAGCTGGGACATGTGCCGTCTCCCGCGCTCCTTTGCAAATGGCACAAATTGTGCCCAGCAGAGTACAGATCCTCCCCTTGAGTGGAGATCTCAGCGTGGGAGTGAGCAAAGGGACTTTCAGGTGCCTCCAGGTCTGTTTGCACAGGCTCATCCCTGTGGTGAAGTGAGAGCTGGTTCTGTGCAATTGACAACTGTATATCTCTCAAAGTATGTTAAAGCATCTCTGCCAAACATCAGGCATTTTTTGATTCAAGCACAGAGATAAACAAGGCTAGTGTCCTTCAGCTCTCAGATCCTGGTTTGGAAACACAGGGGTAAATCAAGGCATGAGTCCGTCAGCTTTGAGAGGCCATTATGGATGACAAATGTAGTTGATTTTTCAGAATTAGAATGAGGAGGAGGGAGGGAACATAAGCACGGAATGAGACCTGAGGGAGGTCCGGAGGGCCATGAGGGCTGTGCTAAAGATTCTGATTTTATCCTAAGGGAAGTGTGGCGCCACTAACATAAGAAATGTAGGGTCTGTCTGTCTATCTATCTTATACATGCATATGTATATATTATATATAAATGTACTTATATATGTTATTTATACAAATGTATTTATAAATATAATTAAACACATTATTTATATTATATATAATTAAATATCTTATATATATAAATATAAAATGATTACTTTGTGTTTAAATGAAACACTCCAAATTCAGAGGAACCATGAGAGTCAACAGCAGAAGCAGAGAACCTGGTTGGTCAGGAGTCTACGGCACAGTTCAGGAAAGAAGAGACGCTGCCTTGGGCAAGTGTGATGGCTAGGGGTACAGACAGTGCTTGAAGAACTGAAGAGTTATAATAAAAGATCCAGTTTCAAGGCACTTAGAGCTTTTTCTCTTTCTATGGCTACTCCAAGCGGCTTACAGGACCCCAGCTCCTCCACGAGGCACTGAGCCCGGACCCATGGCAGTGAAGCACTGAGTCCTAACCACTGGACCGTCAGGGAAATCCTGACACACAGAGTTTAGAAAGAGACACTGACATAAAAAGTGACAATACTTGAGGAGTGGCAGAAAGCAGCATGTGAATTTAACCAAAGGGATAAAGGAAGAAGTCATCACCTACAGTTCAAGTAAATCAGAGGAAGTCTCATGAAGACTCTTTGAAGTATTTAAATTTGGCTGATATTGGGGTTGTAAGGGTGGGGGTGGGGTGACAAAAAGTGGCTGGACAAGAATTAGTGTGCATTTCCTGACGGGCCTTGTTTGGACTTTATTCTGTGGGGTTGGGACTCATTAAAATGTTTAGGACATTAGAGGCTCAAAATACTTGAATTTGGAGCCATCTTTCCAGTAACAATGAAGAGATTGGTTAGAGAAAGGGTGGACTGCAGTCAGGGAAACCAGCTGGGGAGATTCTTGTGGTTGCCTGGGTTAGAGAGGATGATGAGGTCAGGAGTTAAGGCAGTAGAAGAGGAGAGGGTGAGGAAAGAACAGAATAAGGACACACGGAGATGATAAAATTGACAGGTTTTCTGAATGATGCACGAGGGCTGTTAAGCAGAGGGAGAAATCCAAGTCCCATTCCACGTTTCTGAAGTGGGTAACGGGGCAGGTGATGGCGCCAATGACCAAAACAGGGACCACTTGAGGCAAACAAGAATGGATTTCATTTGGGACTGGTGAGGCAGATGAGCCTCTGGAATGCTGCATGGAGATATCCAGCAAAAGGTGAACAGAACAATCTGAGCTGGACTGGAGACACATACACACAGTAGTTATCATGACATAGATGCTGAGGGAAGAAGCTTCCTCACAATGGGAGTCCCGCTTCTTCTAGTAGATCCCCTTGTGTATCTGTTTAGTGCTTTGTACAAAGTGGATTTTATAGCTTTGTAGAAAGACATCATGAGAGTAAGTTAAGTGAAGATGTTAGTCACTCAGTTGTGCCCAATCCTTTGCGGCCCCATGGATGGTAGCCTGCCAGGCTCCTCTGTCCATGGAATTCTCCAGGCAAAAATACTGGAGTGGGTAGCCATTCTTTCCTCCAGACGATCTTCCTGACACAGGGATGAAACCTGGATCTCCTGCATTGCAGATGGATTATTTACTGTCTGAGCCAGTAAGGAAATTCTATGTAGATTTTGAAGCACTTCAGGACAGGATCAAGTTTGTAACAGAAGAGGTAATGTGTCTGACAAGCCAGCAATGTAAATTTTAGGGCATTTTAAAGTACAGAGGCAAGATTGTATCTCATGAATTCCTCACCTAAGTTTATAGGATATTGGATGACAAACCCTTAGGGAATGATGTACAGTTTGTCATTAAAATTATTCACACTTGCTTTACAGGCACTCTGCTGCCTTGTTTGCTTATTATATGCAGTACGTGACTATCACCATGATTTTAAAAGCCCTGGACAAACACCCTAGGCAAAATCAGAATATATACATTAAAAAAAATGTCCCTTGCTTTCTTCTGACTGTGCTTGGTAGATTTTGGATGCCAGGGTGTGAGTCATGAGATTAAAGGAAAAAACCTAAACACTCAGTTATGGAATCTCAGGACTGGCTTTTCAAACATGAGTGTGTGTGTGGACCACATTCTGCAAGATTTTCCTAGAGCAGAGAGGATCTGGGTATATAATAAGAATTCAGAATGATGGTGATGATGATGATGTAATAAATTCTCATAGCAACTCTGTAAGGTAACATTTATTACTATGTCCACTTACAGAGGAGGAAGCAAAGTATAGAGAACAATGGAACATGCCCAAGGTCATACAGTTAGGAAGAGGTAGGGAAAGAATGAGAAATTGGATCTGTTTGCTTCTAGAACTATACATAAAGCCACTCACTTGACAACTGTTAACTGGGCATCTACTAAATGCTAGACTGAGGTAACATGTTGAATAAAACCGATTCGTTCTAGCTTTCAGGGATTTAGTCTAATTTGGCAGAAAGAGAATTTTAGATAAACATCTACTTCGGCTTTATTGACTACGCTAAAGCTTTTGACTCTGTGGATCATGACAAATTGTGGAAAATTCTTCTAGAGGTGGGAATACCAGCCTCCTTACCTGCCTCCTGAGAAATCTGTATGCAGGTTAAGAAGCAACAGTTAGAACTGGACATGGAACAATGAACTGGTTCCAAATAGGAAAAGGAGTACGTCAAGGCTGTATATTGTCACTGTACTTATTTAACTTGTATGCTGAGTTTGTCATGTGAAATGCTGGGCTGGATGAAGCACAAGCTGGAATCAAGATTGCGAGGAAAAATATCAATAACCTCAGATATGTAGATGACACCACCCTTATGGTAGAAAGCTAAGAACTAAAGAGCCTCTTGATGAAAGTGCAAGAGGAGAGTGAAAAAGCTGGCTTAAAACTCAACATTCATAAAATAACATCATGGCATCCAGTCCCATCACTTCATGGTGAATAGATAAGGAAACAATGGAAAGAGTGACATACTATTTTTTTGGGCTCCAAAATCACTGTGGATGGTGACTGCAGCCATGAAATTAAAAGATACTTGTTTCTTGGAAGAAAAACTATTGTAAACCTAGACAGTGTATTAGAAAGCAGAGACTACTTTGCTGACAAATGTCTGTATAGGCAAAGCTGTGGTTTTTCTAGTAGTTATGTGTGGATGTGAGAGGTGGACAATAAAAAAGGACTGAGCACTGAAGAATTGATGCTTTTGAACTGTGGTGTTGCAGAAGACTCTTGAGAGTCCCCTGGACAGCAAGGAGATCAGCCCAGCAAATCCTAAAAGCAATCAACTCTGAATATTCAGTGGAAGCTGAAGCTCCAATACCTTGGCCACCTGATGTGAAGAGCTGACTCATTGGAAAAGATGCTGATGCTGGGAAGGATTGAAGGCAGGAGGAGAAGGGGACGACAGAGGGTGAGATGGTTGGATGGCGTCGCAGACTCAGTGGACATGAGTTTGAGCAAAATCTGGGAGATGGTGATGGACAGGGAAGTCTGGTGTGCTGCAGTCCATAGGGTCACAAAGAGTCAGATATGACTGACTGAACTGACTCTAGATATGAGAAAAAGCAACAAGAGGGAATATTTTTCTGAGGCATGGAGCTCCATCATAAGAGTGGGGCCAGCCGGTGCTGTTTTTCTGGTGTATCTATGCCTGAGTATCTGTGACTCCTGGCACATGCAAACTATGACTGTGGTGCAATGACTGATCAGATCCAGCCTTTATCCCGCTTTCCTAGTGCAAAGCTTTGTACCCAACAAATACCAACTGAACTACTATTTATTCATCTGCATATATCAATAAATTGTTTTAATTAATAAATTGTTTGAATTCCTGGAGCTCTTCCCAGCTCCACTGTAAAAATGAGGAATTTTGTTCTCTTTGCTTTTATTTATAGTCTAACCAGTCCATCCTGGAGTGCAGGAAGGATTTGTCTTGCATCAATCATTGTAGTGAATCTGGCCTCTTCTTAGGCTTAGAGATAGTCATCTAGTAATATTTTTGTAAAATGCTTAGACTTGTGCTTGGCACATGCTAAGCACCATGTAAGTATAGTTAGTATTGTTACTGTTTCTGTTATTTTTATTGTTGCTATTGTTATTATGCCACTCTGCACATGCTACTCTTGTAGAAACTATGAGCTCAGAATTATGAACTTCATCTATTATCTGTATTCAGTAAAACATTGGGCAGCCATCTGGAAAAAAAAACTTGAATTCCCACCTCCTCTTAAATAAATTCCAGATGGTGCGAAGATTTGAATGTGAGAAACAAATTCATAAAAGTAATAGCACATACAGAGGATAATTTTTAATTTGATTCTGGAATTGAGGAGGACTTTTAAGTTGAACAAATTTCAAAGGCATAAAATAAAACATTGATGTTTAATCCAACTACATAAAATAAAGAGTGACTTCTTAAGGGAAAAGCATAAAGAGAAAATGTAATTAGAATATAGGGGAAAATTGCAATCATAACATAGACAAATGACTATTTTCTTTAATGCATAATTTCCTCAATACTTTAATACCAGAATAATCACCAAGAAAAAGGCCTATAACCTTAACAAACTAGATAAGTATATTTTTAAAAAGATTATAAAAGTAACTATTTAACATGAAAAGAAGCTCAACATTATTCAGAATAAGAGAAATGAAAATCATGATATTGGCAAAGATAAAAAATGAAACCATTGAATTGAGTTAGGAGTTGAGGGTGAAAGGAAATAAATACCCTCAAACATTTTTGGCAAAAGGGTAAATTGCTACAACTCCAATGTAAAGCGATCTGGTAATCTCTAAAACAAAAATGCAAATCCCTTGATTCAAGCAATTATATTACTGATTTTTCCTAAAGATGATTATTTTTACAAATGTGAAATGAGGACTGCATAAATGTATCCACTGCAACATTGTTTGTAATAGGGAAAAATAGAAAACCACATAAGTATCAAGAGGGGTCAGGTTAAATAAATTGCATTAGTTCTATACTATGGGGTACTATATAGCATTTAATAGAAGTAAAATTGGTTTTTATGGACTGATATAATCTACAACCTGCAACATAGATTTTTAAAGTGAAGAGTGCAAGATGCAAAACATGTGTTCCAAGCTACCATTTTGTAAAAATGTATTTTCATATACACATTCATAAACAAAATTTCACTGGATAAGAAATGATAACAGGGGAGAATAAGATGGCAGAGGAGTAGGTAGACTTGGAGTACATCTCTCTCCACAGATACATGGGGAACACACCTTCAGACACAGAAGTGCATGCAGAACACCAGCTGGGAGTGGGCAGGAGTACCTGACCAGTGGAGAATATAGAGACCCACGCAAAGCTTGGTAGGATGAAGGAACTAGGAAAACAGGAGTGTTATAGGACTGGACCTGCCCTTGGCAGGTGAGGGAACTGAAGCAGGGGCCCAATCCCCACATGGGGGCAATTATCTGAGTCAGAGGAGAAACATTTAAGGCTGAGACTGAAATAGCTGATCTGTGGCAGCCTAAGTGGAATGAGAATCAGACAGTCCCTGCCGCAGCCACACACACCCCGGAGAGGTACGCAGGTCCCCTGGACGGTACAGCAGCTGGGAGCTGGAGTTTGGGGACTGTGGAGCAATCCAGGGCGAGGGCTGCTGCTGACTGCAGAAAGACGGACTGAGGGGACGTGAAGGAGGAGACTGTCGGGGAAATGCCTGTAGAGGAAAGCCAGCCGTCATGGAAGCAAGGCAATACTGCTGAGTCACATGTAGGAGGTGGTGCCATCACCATAGGCTCTCTCTCCCCACATGACAGCATCCTCAGCTGAACAGAAGAGAGGCTGGCCCATCAAACGCCTGATGCACTGAACTTCAGAGCAGGACCCCAGCCACGGGGACCCCCTTTATGTGCCTGACACACAGAACAACAGAGAAGGACACCAGGCAAGAAAGCCCTCTAAGTGCCTGAATAGGCGGAGCTATGGAGAAAGACTGGCCAAAGAGGCCTTCTGATCCTCAGCTAGAAGAAGCTCAAAAAAGACTCTGATAGTATCCTAACTCCTCCAGTGGAGGCAGTCCGAGTCCCTGCACACTTGGCACTACCAGGGTCCTGGTGACCCAAGCAGCTGTGCCACCTTCATGCCCTACTCTCACTGGGGCAGAGCTGCCACAGGCAAAAAAGTCATGTGTCTATGCGCACGGGTTTGCTTTGGTCGTGTCCAACTCTTTGCAACCCTGTGGACTGTGGCTTACCAGGATTCTCTGTCAGCAGGGCTCTTTAGGCAAAAACATTGGAGTGTGTTGACCAACACTGGTTGTCACACCCTTCTAGAGCACTATATTTCCTGCTGCCCTAGCTGCCAACTCCCCTGAGTACCTGGTGCTGCCAGAACCCCCGCGACCCAAGCAGCTGCACCACCTCCACATCTGGCCCTCACAGGGGCAAACCCAAGGCCTCCAGGACAGCCTCAGGAGCAAACCTCAGTGGACGACCCACATACAGAGGTGAAAATAAAACCACAATTGAAACCCAGAGACAGTGTGGCTAAGGAAGAATACCCCAAACCTTCTGACTTGCTGTACAAGGTACAGCTTGATCAACTAGGCAGACTCTGTGTCTGTGGAATACATAAAAGGAGTTTGAGAGCTCCCACAAAAGAAAACGCACTAGTTCTGATAGCTGTGGATGTTGGAGGCAAGAAAATACAGGAGTAGGACCAGATTAGAATCTGACTTGCCAGGTCTCTGGATGACAGGTCCAGAGATTAGCGCAGAGTTGGAGGGCATCCTAGGAAAGTGAGGTGGACTGTGACTCCCAGCAAGGGAAAGGACTCTGATAGCAGTGACTAAAGAAAAACATTTATTATTCTTATGTTCTGTAGACTCTTTTCGATTTTTTCTCCCTTTCTCCTCCCCCTGTTGTAGTTGTTCTTTTTATTGTCACTATGAAATCTAATTAAGCTTTTGAGCTTTATTATTTTTCTCCCTCAGTCACATTTTTTATTGCTTTATAAACCTCTGCCTCTATGTTGGGATTTTGCAGTTCTGTGGAGAGTTCTCTCTTCATTTTTAAACCTATTATTATTTTTCTATATTTATTCCTTTGTTTGCTTTTCCTACTGTTCTTTTCCCCTTGCAGTTAATCTTTAATGTATACAAACCTTATATATTTACGTCTATTTAACATTGCATATCTATTCTTTCTTTCCTTTTTTCTCAACATATATTCATTAGTTCTATTTTCATTGCTTTATTCCCTAATTGCCACCTTGCATTAGTTTTGTTTTCCAGTTTTTGCTTTAGTTAGTTTTGTTCTTAACTGGTAGATATAATTTTTGGTTTCCTTTGTTTGTGGGTAGGTCTATAGTACTTTATTTTAGTTGTACTGTTTTGACTTTGCTTATGGATGTATATGTATATGTGTATATTACATTATTTTTGCTATTATTTGCCTGATTTTATAACTGCCATTTACCTGGGGTTCATCTTTGGTTTCTCATTTTTGGGTATTTGATTTAATCTCACTTAATGCCATAACAAACCACTTGTGGGATCTTCCTTCTTGACCAAAGATCAAGCCCTGAGCCTTTGGGGTGGGAGCACTGACTCCAACACCCTAGACTGCCAGAGAACTAACCCTAGGGAGTATCAAATAGTGAGAACTCACACAAAGGAAACCACTTGAATACAAGACCCAGCACCACCCAACCACCATCTAAACCACAAACAAGACAAAAATACAAACCAAATCAAGAGCAGACAGGATTACCACCTCACTCAGCCTTGCCCATCAGAGGAAAAACAAAGCAACCTACAAAATCTCAGTACAAATCTCACCCTATACGAAGCTTACACAAACTACTGGACCAACCTTAAGGAGGGCAGAAACCAAAAGGAAGAAAGAATTCAACCTTGAAGCCTGGGAAAAGGAGACCTCAAACACAATGTTTTTTAAAAAAAATAATGAAAAGGCAGAGAAATACTATACAAATGAAGGAACAAATTAGAAACACAGAACTCCAAATAAATGAAGAGAAAATAGGCAAACTACCTGAAAAAAATTCAGAATAATGATAGTAAAGAAGATCAAAACCCTTGAAAACAAAATGGATAAAAATGCAAGAATAAATTAAAGAAGACCTAGAAGAATTAAAGAATAAACATACAAACAACACAATTACCAAAATTAAAAATACCCTAGAAGGAACTGATAGCAGAATATCTGAAGCAGAAGAACGAATCAGTGAGCTGGAAGATAAAATGGTGGAAATAACTTCTGAAGAGCAGAATAAAGGGAAAAAAATGAAAGGAACTGAGGATAGTCTCCGAGACCTCTGAGACAATATCAGACATACCAACATTCAAATTATAGGGGTCCCAGAAGAAGAAGAGAAAAACAAAGGGTATGAGAATATTTTTGAAGAGATTATAGTTGAAAATTTCCCCAACATAGAAAAGGAAATAGTCAATTAAGTAGAGGTGCTGTCAGGGGACGTTCAGCTTTAAGGGATCCAGTATGTTATTCTTTTCTTTTGTGTGCCATTTCTCAAGGATTCTCTATTCCTTATTAGTTCCTGGAAAACAGGAACGAGCAGACCTGCACGCAGTTCTCAGGCTGAGCTCGTGAGAGAGGGCACCTGCTTTGATTCCTCTCAGTGACTCCCTTCCGTGACCTTACTTAAATGTAATCTATTCAGTTATGCCTCTCTAACTCAGTATATGGAATGCTTTCTGGCCCTTTGAGGACTGTTATTTGCTTGGGTTTGTTTTTGCTCAATTTTTTTTTTTTTTTTTACTGCCTAAAGCTGCCTTATGTGAAGATATATAAACAGGCTTTTCTGCAAATAAAGCACCCTTGTTTCATTTGAGACTTGGGTCCTCTGCATCCCTCTTCTTGTCGACTCCAGTCCCCAGGTCCCGGTCTACAAAGACTGTGACAAGACCAAAGAATCCCATACAGGATAAACCCAAGGAGAAACATGCCAAGACACATACTAATCAAACTAACAAAGACTAAACACAAAGAAAGAATATCAAGAGCAGCAAGGGAAAAGCAACAAGTAACATACAAGGGAAACCCCATACATTTAATAGCTGATCGTTCAGCAGAAACTCTACAGGCCAGAAGGGAAAAGCAGGATATATTTAAAGTACTGCAAGGGAAAAATCTACAACCAAGATTACTGCACCTGGCAAGGATCTCATTCAAAATTGATGGAGAAATAAAAAGCTTTTCAAACAAGCAAAGTCTAAGAGAATTCAGTACCATCAAACCAGATTTACAACAAATGTCAAAGAGACTAACATAGTCAAGAAATACAAGAGAAGATCTACAAAATCAAAAGATCTACAAAAATCAACCCAAACAATTAAGAAAAATGGCAATAGGAACATATATATCAATAATTACTTTAAATGGAAATGGATTAAATGCTCCAACCAAGAGACACATACTGGCTGACTGGATACCAAAAAAAGACCCATATATATGCTGTCTACAAGAAACCCACTTCAGACCTAAAAACACAGAGACTGAAGGTGAAAGGATGGAAAAATATATTCCATGCAAATGGGAAGCAAAAGAAAGATGGAGTAGCAATCCTCATATCAGACAAAACAGAACTTAAAGAAGATTACAAGATACATAATGATCAAGGGATCAATCCAAAAGGAAGACGTAACAATTGTAGATATCTATGCACCCAACATAGGAGCACCTCAATACATAAGACAAACACTAACAGACATAAAAGGAGAAATTGACAGTAACACAATAATAGTAGTAAACTTTAACACCTCACTCACACCAATGGACAGAGCATCAAAACAGAAAATTAATAAGAAAACACAGTCTTAAATGATACACTAGATGGGATGGATCTCATTGGAATCTTCAGGACATTCCATCCAAATGCAGAAGAATACACCTTCTCAAGTGCACACAGAATATTCTCCACATAATATTAAAGATAGACCACTAAAGATAGACCACATCTTGGGTCACAAATTAAACCTCAGTAAATTTAAGAAAATTGAAATTGTATCAAGCATCTTCTCTGACCACAACACTATGAGACTAGGTATTAATTACAAGAAAAAAAACTGTAAGAAACACAGAGATTTGGCGATTAAACATTACATTTTAGAAATTACATTTAGAAATACTCTAACTAACCAACAGGTTACTGAAGAAATCAAAAGGGAAATAAAAAAATTTCTAGAAAAAAATGACAATGAAAACACAACTCAAAACCTATCGGTTGCAGTAAAAGCAGTTGAGAGGGAAATTTATAGCAATACAATCCTACCTCAGGAGACAAGAAAAACATCAAATAGACAACCTAACTTTACACCCAAACAACTGGAAAAAGAAGAAGAAGAACTCCCCAAAATTAGTAGAAGGAAAGAAATCATAAAGATCTGAGCAGAAATAAATGAAAAAGAAATGAAAGAAACAATAGTAAAGATTAATAAAACTAAACACTGGTTCTTTGAGAAGATAAGCAAAATTGACAAATATTTAGCCAGACTCCTCAAGAAAATAAGAGAGAAGAATCAAATCAACAAAATTAGAAATTAAAAAGGAGACATTACAACAGACAATGCAGAAATACAAAAGATTATAAGAGACTACTATGAACAGCTATATGGCAACAAAATGGATAATCTAGAAGAAATGGACAGATTCTTAGAAGGTTCCATCTTCCAAGACTGAACCAGAAAGAAACAGAAATTATGAGCAAGCCAATTACAAGCACTGAAATGGAAGCTGTAATCAGAAATCTCCCCAAAAAACAAAAGCCCAGGACCAGATGGCTTCACAGGAGAATTCTATCAAACATTTAGAGAAGAGCTAATGCCTATCCTTCTAAAACAGTTTCAAAAAATTGCAGAGGAAGGAACACTTCCAGACTCATTCTATGAAGACACCATTACCCTGATACCCAAACCAGACAAAATCAACACTAAAAAAGAAAACTACCTGCCAATATCACTGATGAACACAGATGCAAAAATCCTCAACAAAATTTTAGCAAACAGAATTCAGCAACACATCAAAAAGTTCATACACCATTATCAAGGTAGGTTTATTCCAGGGATGCAAGGATTTTTCAATATATGCAAATCAGTCACTGTGATATACCATATTAACAAACTGAAAGATTAAAAACCATATGATAATTTCAATAGGTGCAGGAAAAGCCTTTCACAAAATTCAGCACCCATTCATGATTTAAACTCTTCAAAAAATGGGCATAGAAGGAACTTACCTCAACACCATGAAGGCATATATGCTAAGCCTACAGCAAACATTATTCTCAATGGTGAAAACTGAAAGCATTCCCCCTAAGATCAGGAACAAGACAAGGATATCCACTCTCACCACTGTTATTCAATATGGTTTTGGAAGTCCTAGCTACAGCAATCAGAGAAGAAAAAGAAATGAAAGGAATCCAGATCGGAAAAGAAGCAAAGCTCTCACTCTGCAGATGGCATGATACTGTACATAGAAAATCCTAAAGATGGTATCAGAAAATTACTAGAGCTAGTCAGTGAATTTAGCAAAGTCACATGATACAAAATCAATACACAGAAATCACTTGCATTCCTATATATGACAATGAAAAACTAGAAAGAGAAATTAAGGAATCAATCCCATTCACCACTGCAACAAAAAGAATAGAATATCTAGGAATAAACTTAGCCAATAAGACAAAAGAATTATATACAGAAAATTACAAGACACTGATGAAAGAAATCAAAGATGACATAAACAGATGGAGAGAGATTGCATGTTGCTGGGTAGGGAGAATCAGTATTATGAAAATGACTATACACCAAATGCAATCTACAGTTTCAACACAATCCTTATGGAATTACCAACGGCATTTTTCACAGAACTAGAACAAAAATCTCACATTTCATATGGAAGCTCAAAATACCCCTACTAGCCAAAGCAGTCTTGAGAAAGAAGAATGGAGTTGGAGAAGTCAATCTTCCTGACTTCAGATTATACTACAAAGCTACAGTCATCAAGACAGTATGGTACTGGCACAAAAAGAGAAATATAGACCAATGGAACAAGATAGAAAGCCCAGAAATAAACCCATGCACCTATGTGTAACTTATTTTTGATAAAGGAGGCAAGAATATACAATGGGGCTAAGACAGCCTCTTCAATAAATGGTGCTGTGAAAATTGGACAGCTCCATGTAAAAGAATGAAATTAAAACACTTCCTAACACTATACACAAAGATAAACTAAAAAGGGATTAAAGACCTAAATGTAAGACCAGAAACTATAAAACTCTTAGAGGAAAACATAGGCAGAATACTCAATGACATAAATCACAGCAAGCTCCTCTATGACCCACCGTCTAGAGTAATGGAAATAAAAGCAAAAGTAAACAAGTGGGACTTGATTAAACTTAAAAGCTTTTGCACAGCAAAGGAAACCATAAGCAAGGTGAAAAGACAACCCTTGGAATGGGAAAAAATAATAGCAAATGAAACAACTGACAAAAGATTAACTTCCAAAATATACAAGCAGCTTATACAACTCAATACCAGAAAAACAAACGACCCAATCAAAAAGTGGGAAAAAGACCTAAACAGACATTTCTCCAAAGAAGACATATAGATAGCTAACCAACATGAAAAGATGCTCAACTTCTCTCATTATTAGAGAAATGCAAATCATAACTACAACGAGATCTCACCTCACATCAGTCAGAGTGGCCATCATCAAAAAGTCTGCACACAATAAATGCTGGAGAAGATGTGGAGCAAAGGGAACACTCTTGCACTGTTGGTGGGAATGTAAATTGATATAGACACTATGGAAAAGGATGTGGAGCTTCCTTAAACAACTAGGAATAAAACCACCATATGACCCAGCAATCCCACTCCTAGGCAGATACCCTAAAGAAACCAAAATTGAAAAAGACACAGGTATCCCATTGTTCATTGCAGCACTATTTACAATAGCTAGAACATGGAAGCAATATAGATGTCCATTGACAGATGAATGGATAAAGAAGTTGTCGTACACATACACAATGGAGTATTACTCAGCCATAAAAAGTAATGCATTTGAGTAAGTTCTGATGAGGTGGATGAACCTAGAGCCTATTATACAGAGTGAAATAAGTCAGAAAGAGAAAGATAGATATTGTATTCTAATGCACATATATGGAATCTTAAAAAATGGTACTGAAGGATTTACTTACAGAGCAGCAATGGAGAAACAGACATAGAGAACAGACTTATGGACATGGGAAGAGGGGAGAAGAGGGTGAGATGTATGGAAAGAGTAACATGGAAACTTACATTACCATATGTGAAATAGATATAGCCTATGGGAATTTGCTGTATGGCTCAGGAAACTCAAGCAGGGGCTTTGTGTCAACCTAGAGGGGTGGGATGGGGAGGGAGATAGGAGGGAGGTTAGAAGGGAGGGATATATGTACACCTATGGCTGATTTATGTTGAGGTGTGACAGAAAAGAGCAAAATTTTGTAAAGCAATTATCCTTCAATAAAATAATAATAATAATAAAAAAGAAATGATAACAGGGTGTACTTCTAACAAAGACACTGGGTGACTGGGCTGGGATACAGGGATGGGTGAAAGATCCAAGTTTCAATATATTCTCTTCTTTACCTTAAATTTTTCCTTGTGAGTATATTCCCAGTTCAAAATTAATTAAAATTTTTGAATGTTTATCAATAGCTATCTGATATGGGTTTTTTTTTAAAGTGAAAGAGTATTAGACTTGGAAAGGATTTTACAGGTTATCTTATCTAATCTTTTTTTTTTAAAATAATGCAAGAAACCTTTGTACTATAAGAACAGCACATAATAGTCTTCTGCTTGCTTGAACACTTTGTTAATGGACACCTACTCCTTGATGAACTTCCCAGGTGGTTCAGTGGTAAATAATCTGCCTGCCAATACAGGAGATTCAGGAGCCTCAGGCTTGACCCCTGAGTCAGGAAGATCCTCTGGAGGAAGAAACTGACCGCTCCAGTATTCTTGCCTGGGAAATCTCACGGACAGAGGAGCCTGGTGGGCTACAGTCCATAGGGTTTGCAAACTGTCAGACACTACTGTGTGACTGAGCATGCACTTCTTGTTGAAACAGCTCATTGTACTTTTGCATAGGTCTAATCCATTTCTTCCTTGATCAGTCTAGTATTTATTTAGCACAATAAATATTTGGCATTGTGTGATTGTTGCAATTCCTTCATTATGTAGACACCCAGTATCTTTGGCATCCATTTACTTTACTTTGGGTTTCCAGAGGATTACATGAGTATCTTTTAGTAAGTGAAGAACCCTTCAGCTCAGTTCAGTTCAGTCCTTCAGTCGTGTCCGACTTGTGACCCCATGAATCTCAGCACGCCAGGCCTCCCTGTCCATCACCAGCTCCCAAAATTTACCCAAACTCATGTCCATTGAGTCGGTGATGCCATCCAACCACCTCATCCTCTGTTATCCCCTTCTCCTCCTGCCCTTAATCTTTCCCAGCATCAGGGTCTTTTCAAATGAGTCGGCTTTGCATCAGGTGGCCAAAGTACTGGAGTTTCAGCTTCAACATCAGTCCTTCCAATGAACACCCAGGACTGATCTCTCTTAGGATGGACTGGTTAGATCTCCTTGCAGTCTAAGGGACTCTCAGGAGTCTTCTCCAGTACCACAGTTCAAAAGCATCAATTCTTTGGTCCTCAGCTTTTTTTGTAGTCCAACTCTCACATCCACCCATGACTACTGGAAAAACCATAGCCTTGCCTAGAGGGACCTTTGTTGACAAAGTAGTGTCTATGATTTTTAATATGCTGTCTAGGTTGGTCATAACTTTCCTTCTAAGGAGTAAACGTCTTTTAATTTCATGGATACAATCACCATCTGAAGTGATTTTGGAGCCCAAAAAAGTAAAGTCAGCCTCTGTTTCCACTGTTTCCCCATCTATTTGTCAGGAAGAGATGGGACCAGATGCCATGATCTTAGTTTTCTGAATGTTGAGCTTTAAGCCAACTTTTTCACTCTCCTCTTTCACTTTCATCAAGAGGCTCTTTAGTTCTTTTTCACTTTCTGCCATAAGGGTGGTGTCATCTGCATATCTGAGGTTATTGATATTTCTCCCGACAAACTTGATTCCATCTTGTGCTTCTTCGAGCCCATCGTTTCTCATAATGTATTCTGCATATAAGTTAAATAAGCAGGGTGACGATATACAGCCTTGACATACTCTTTTCCTGATTTGGAACCAGTCTATTGTTCCATGTCCAGTTCTAACTGTTGCTTCCTGTCCTGCATACAGGTTTCTCAAGAGGCAGGTTAGGTGGTCTGGTATTCCCATCTCTTTCAGAATTTTCCACAGTTTATTGTGATTCACACAGTTGTACGCTTTGGCATAGTCAGTAAAGCAGAGATAGATGTCTTTCTGGGACTCTTGCCTTTTCGATGATCCAGCGGATGTTGGCAATTTGATCTCTGGTTCTTCTGCCTTTTCTAAATCCAGCTTGATCATCTGGAAATTCATGGCTCACGTATTGCTGAAGCCTGGATTGGAGAATTCTGAGTATTACTTTGCTAGTGTGTGAGATGAGTGCAATTGTGCAGTAGTTTGAGGATTCTTTGGTATTGCCTTTCTTTGGGATTGGAATGAAAGCTGACCTTTTCCAGTCCTGTGGCCACTGCTGCATTTTCCAAATTTGCTGGAATATTGAGTGCAATAAGAACCCTTATTCTGCACTAAATATACTCTGCTTCCTATTTTGTTCCTCATAAGAAATATAGAATGGTTTTCAGGCCTCTGCTTAACCCTGGAATATCTTATCTATTTTTTGGTACGCCTTCTACATTGTGATGTTCTGAATGGATTCAACAATGGAGAGTAGCCAGATGAGCAGAGAGCAGATATATTTTCATTAGGGTCCTATAGTTTTATTAATACAGCTTAACATTATGCTGATTTTTGTTGGCAGTGTTATGAAAAGTGTCAACCGATTTTATAGTCAAGAAGAGTGAGTAAAAAGAAAAAAACCCACAGATTGGAAAACATATTTGCACATCATATATTTGATATATATCAAATTATATATATCAAATATATATATCAAGGGGCTTGTATTAAGATTATGTAAAGAACACTTGCAACTCATTAATAAGTAGACAAATAACCCAATTAAAATATGGGCAAAGGGTTTGAGTAGACATTTCTCCTGAGGTTATATACTGGGCCAATGAGCATATGAAAATATTCTTGATATCATGAGTCATCAGTGAAATGCAAATTAAAGCTATGAAATACTGCATCATACCCACTAGGAGACCTGTAAAAAAAAATAGAGACAACAAGGGTTGTTGAGGAGGTGCGAAAACTGGAGCCCTCTGTATGAAGGTAGCATGTATAATCATGTTACCACAATTGCAAAATGGCTCAGTCACTTTGGAAACAAAATGGCTGTTCCTAGGAAACTAAAGCTCAGTGGATAAAGAATCTGCCTGCAATGCAGAAGACACAAGAGATGCATGTTCAATCCCTTGGTCAGGAAGATCCCCTGGAGAAGGGCATTTCAACCCACTCCAGGATTCTTGCCTGGAGAATCCTGTGGATAGAGGAGTCTGGCAGGCTATGGTCCACAGGACTGCAAAGAGTCAGACACGACTGAAGTGACTGGCACGCAGGAAACTAAAACATAGCCAGCAATTCTGCTCGGTATTTGTTCAAGAGAAGTGAAAACATGTATCCACACAGAAATTGCTACATGAATTTTCATATCAGCATTATTTAGAATGACCAAAAAATGAAAACAAGTCAAACATTCATCAACTGATGCATAAATAAACAAATAGAGTATGCTCATACAGTAGAAAATTATTTCGCCATAAAGAGGAATGAATTCTACCAATGCATTCTACAACGTGGATGAAACTTGAAAACATTATATAAAAACCATTCACAAAAGATCATATATTGCATAATTCCCTTTGTATGAAATGTTCAAACCAAGCAAATCTTTAGTGATAAAAAGTAGATTAGAGATTGCCAAGTAGATTAGAGGGTCTGCGATGGGGAATGACCCTTCATGAGCATGGAGCTTCTTTCTGGTGTGATGAAATAAATGTTCTACAGTTTTACTGTGGTGATGACTGCCTGACTCTACATGGGAATGACCTTGGTGGCCCAGTGGCTAAGACTTCACCTTCCGATGCTGGCAGTGTGGGTCTGATCCTTGGTTGAGGGGCTAAAGTCTCACAGGCCTTGGAACCAAAAATCCAAAACATAAGACAGAAGCAATACTGTAACAATTCAATAAAGATTTTTTAAAATGGTCCACATTAAAAAAAAAATTTACTTGCAATTTGCTGGATGATGCAGAGAACTCAACCAGGGGCTCTGTAACAACCTAGAGAGGTGGCATCAGTAGGGAGACGTGAGGGAAGTTCAAGAGGGAGGGGGACATATGTGTACCTGACTGATTCATGTTGATTTTGGCAGAAAACAACAAAATTGTATAAAGCAATGATCCTGCAATTTAAAAAATACTACTTGTAAAAAGTACCTCTGTTAACATATCTAAAACCCATTGAATTTTAGACTTTATAAGGGTGAATGTTATGATAGGTGAATTATAGCTCAATTAAATTGCTGTTTGTAAAAGTAGAGCCTATAAATTATGGATTCTTATGGATATCACTGGAAGGACTGATGTTGAAGCTGAAGCTCCAGAGTTTTGGTCATCTGATGTGAACAGCGACTCACTGTATAAGTCCGAAAATAGAAGTGGGCCAGGCAGTGTTCAAAACTGAATTTAAATTTTCCATGACAGCAAGCTCATTTGGGACTCCTATGAGATGGTAAGGGTGTATCAGATTCTTCTTTTTCTGCTTAAAATGGTTTGAGTTTCTTGAGATTTGTTATTGAAAGAATTCTGGCTAACACAGAAATACTGCCTTCTCTGCTTTTCTGAAAATGTATGTGCTTTCTTAAAATATAGCATGACGTCCCCTGCTCTACTATTAGGTCTGTTTCTTTTGAGCCAGATATTATTTCTTGTTTGCCATTGCTATCTTTTTTTTTTTCTTTTTTATTGTTCACTCCATTTGTAATAAACTCTTTAAAAAAAATACTGTCTTTCAAGATCCACATCAAATAGCTAAATAAGCCACAAAATAATTCCTAAGATGGCCCAATAAAATTTAATGTTTGTTGTCTTTGACCTCTCTTGATACTTTATACTTCTCTTTTAACTCTCACTTTAGAAGTAAATATTTTGAAAACAGGCACAGTGCCTTCATTTAAAAAAACTTCTCCCACCTCTATCAATCCAGGCTTAGCTTCTTGTATATAGTTCTTGCTCAAGTCCATTTTTTTGAGCTGATGAATTAAACTGTTTCTACTCCACACCTTTATTATGCAAGTGGCCAAAAGTAAGCCCCCTCCCAAATTAATTAACAATTTGCCCTAAGATAAATAGCTGTTAAGGACTAGAAATTATTCCTGATATTTAGGAGACATATAATAAGGATTACTGATAAACTCATTCTTTCATACCAAAACTACTTTTTTGAGTCCTTTCCATGTGTCAGGCATTGTTCTGTGTACTGAATATTCAGCAGGGAATGAAACAGGTGTGAATGAAATTGCCAATACAGAGCTCATGTTGAAATTGAAGGATAGGGAAGGATAGGGTGTGTGTGTGTGTGTGTGTGTGTGTGTGTGTGTGTGTGTGTGTGTG